>OW964839.1:3010000-3502833 GCA_943142095.1 Ophonus ardosiacus
CCACTTGGGTAGGTGTAATAATTTGTTAAGACGTCTAGTAAAAAAGGTAGGCCGGCCGAACTATTATGAGCCTGGGCTCGTATAACACATAACGACATAAGTCACCGTCTTTTTCGACTTACATTTAAGTGCTACTTACGTTTCACATTTTGACATTTTTCCGTGGTGCAACGGTTTAAGTTGGAACTTAGAAATAAGCAACGACTTAAGTCTTAAGTTGCTCTGGAGAAACCGGGCTTAAGTGTTGTCATATATTACCACAATAACAGAACTGATCATTTCGCATATCTGATGGAATTGAATAATATAACATATTTAAATAACATATAAAACAGTTTAATTGAATTATTTAAATTAGCTACATTACTCACACACATCAGTATAATAGTATGAAATAAAATGTAATTCAGGCTAACTACCTCCATATAAAACGTAGCTGCATGTCCTGGGCTTTTAATATTGAAATTTTCAGAATCAATAATGAGTATATGAGTATTAAATTTATTAATTATTTAAAATGAAATATTTAACAAGTTTATTAAAACAAATGAAGCTGGACAAATAGATATTTAGTACTAGGCAATTTAAAAGTAAATATTGGATTTTATTTAATATAGAATTTATATTCAAAAGTACAAACAAAGTTTCGAATTAATTACAGCAAATTTTATTCAATTTACATCTCATTTTCATTTTCATATTGTGTATATCAAAATTCAGAAACAATTAATACAGGACAACACGAGAATATTTAGGCTGTTACACTTTTATCACCCTAATATCTAAATCTTAAATTTATATGCCCTAAATCTAGTGATTATTTAGTATTTTAGGAATTAGATTTTAGGGTTTTGCAGGAGCACACTATGCCTTGAAGTTGACGCGCACTAATTAAACAAAATTATATTCGTTGCTATAATTTGTACAAAATGACAAATTTACTCTCAAAGAATAGCTTCTTAGCTTCTATTTTATGAAATATAATATTAACATTTACTCCCATTTAAAATAATTACGCGAAAAAGCGTAACTCAAAAACAATTGAAGAAAAATAAAATTCAAGCATTCTCAAATGTAGAATTGAACATAATTTCCTAAAATGAATATTAACGACAATAAATCGCCGTCTCCATACTTTTAACTAACCCTGTATAGAGAATTTTATATTCTTTAATATTTGTAATAAAAATTTCTAAAAAAATATATTTAGATTATTTTTAAGAAACTACTACTTCCGGTTGTCCAATTGTTACCAAAACCTTTTCAGCTATTCCCATTAATGTCAGATTAAGGAATACGTAGTTAAATTGGTCTTTAGTCTTATAGTTTTTGACACACAAACACACAAACACACACACACACACACACACACACACACAGACTTCATCATAAAAATGTTAAAATTGGTCTGTAGGGACCTTACACACAGAAACATCATCGTAAAAATGTTAACATCGGTTTGTAGGGACTTTAAATCGTGCTTATTCACTAAAATCTGGTTATGCGATTTTTAACATGAATCCAATACCTCTTAGCGAGAGGTAAAAAAATCAAAAATGATAAAAGTAACCCCGTTTTTGTAAAAATTTCTCACCATTTGCATAGACCGGTCAAGCTATTACGATCCTGAGTTCATAGCTGAAGAATTGCAACAAAATATCAAATTCTCCTCAAGTTTCTCTAACTTTACAACCGGTATGATTTCGATTTCTACTTTATCGTAAACCATCTATAAAAACCTAACTTTATTCAACACTTCTCCGCTTTAAGAAGTCAAGAATTCGTTGCAAATCTTTAGAAAGAGTACATTTTTATATTCTTCGTCTAGTCGTAGAAAAGTTGTTCAGAATTTATAGTTCAAAAAGTACTTACTCGTCGTGTATATCATCTGGAAAGTAAAATGGTTCCAACATTGTTATATTTTAGGGATTTGAACCCTTGGAGCACTCACTTAACCAACAGAATAGCAGAAACTGAATTAAGATTTTAAGAGCACGTGGAGTGGACTAGAAATCGGGATTTTTCTTGATCGTTCTAAATGGTTTGTGATTGTATGAGTTGGAAAGACATCTATATGGAATAAATGTTTTTATTATTTTGCGGTAAATTTAAATAATATTAGTTATTTACATTCGAATGCGTGTAAGTTGTATTTTACAGCGCGACAGCTTTGTTTAAGGCACGAGCCCTTAAGGCGAGTGCTTTATTAGCTGAAGCGCTGTAAAATACTTCACGCACGAGAATTGTATCGAATTTTTTGGCCGACGATAATGAAAATCACTTTTTTTTAGTGAGATAGGTTGTACTTTTGAAAAGGGTTAGTTTAAAATACTGGGGTTAAGTCAATTTCCAAATTTGATTTTACTTACCTTCATTAGAGTACTTCTAGCGAAAATTTATTTGTAATAATAGACGTTGTTTATGACTGATAATATATTTATTTGCTCATGTTTTCTTCGTAATAAATAATAGGTAGGTGTCGATATTTCACATTTCAGCAATTTTCGCCTCGCATATTTGACAGGTATATCGATCGGTGACTATGTCGGTAACGGCGGATTTTTACAATAATGACAGATGTCGCTGCCGTGATTTTGGTTTATATAAATTAATTTTAAATATAGGAAATGTTAAAGTAAAAAAATAACTTATGTAGGTAGTACTTTTTTACATGAACTTTATTATAGTAAAGATGATTTCTTTTCTAAATGCCCATAAAAGTCCAGTGTATTTTGATTATTTTACCGCATAGTTAGACAAGTTACAACACAGTAAGCGTAAAATGTAGGTTAGGTTACACTTGCTGTGTATACAATTGTAAAGTTCCCATTACACTTCAGGAGGGCAAAAATATTTTAATACAGTATAAACGACTGTTAAGTGTAACTATACGGCGCGCTTAAAACGATCCAATAACGAATTGTGATAAACATATCCGGTTTACGCTAAATGTTTTAACATCTAGAGGGCCACATTTTATTAATATTTTTGTTTTTTTTTTTAATTCACTAATCTTTCCCCCACCACTCTGAACTTTTAAATCTTAAATGGCAATATACCTCTTGTGACATATCAAATGAAGCTCTTGAAAAATGCTATACAGGCATGTCAATAAATTGATATTTGAATAAACTGTTTTAAAGTTAACAAACTGGGCATAATTTGGGCAAAATTATGCAATATTTTTACTGCTCGCTAAGAGAGGTATTGGATTTATGCTAAAAATCACATATAGAGATTTAAGTGAATAAGCACGATTTAAAGTCCATATAAACCAATTTTAACATTTTTACGATGATGTCTGTGTGTGTGTGTGTGTGTGTGTGTGTGTGTATGTGTGTGTGTGTATGTGTGTATGTATGTGTGGGTGTTGGAGGGATGATTACTCAAAAACTATAAGACATAAGACCAGTTTAACTATGAATTCCTCAATCTAACATTCATGGGAAGAGCTGAAAAGGTTTTGGTAACAATTGGACAACCGGAAATAGTAGTTTCTAAAAAAAATTCTTCTAAATATTATCTTTAGAAAATTTTTAATATCACTAATATCGAAGAACATGATACATTTAAAATTTTTATTATATCTTCTATAAATTTAGAGATAAAGACGCTATAATATATACCGTGAGTATTTTTTAACGTGAAACATTGGGTTTGTCATATCCAAGGTTACGACTTGACATTGACAGCAATGTATTTGCCCGTTCCATTTAAAATGAAACATAGGGAACGAATTTGACATTTGATAAGACGTCAATAGAGGTTAATTTTGTTTAAATAATTATACCTGCATTCTAAATTAAAATATAGTATGCACCTTGTGCACGAGTGGTTTTCTGACTCGGCTAAAGTTTTTACAATATTTAAATATAATACTTGTCAAATACAGACAAATACATTGCTGTCAATCAAATGTCAAATCGTAACTTATAGGAAAATTCAACAGTTATCTGTCATATTGACAAGATGTCATTAGAGGTAAATTTTGTTTAAATAATTATACCTCTAAAAATTAATTTAAAAAAAAATACTGTGTGCCCGAAATATGTTTAATGCTCCAAGTGGTATTCTGACTCCGATAAATTTCTTACAATATTTAAATATAATACTTCTGTCACATTTGTTCCCTACGTTTCATTTTAAATGGGACGGGCATTGCTGTCAATCAAATATCAAGTCCGTAACCTTGGATATGACAAACCCAAGTTTCACGTTAAAAAATACTCACGGTAGAATATCGGGATGTAGTCGAGTAGGCTAAAATACACTAAGGAAATAAGTTAATAAATTCAAATGTTTATAACATAATTTGTAAATGACAAATGTCAATGTCAAAAATCAAAAGTTTTAGTTACATTCGAAAGCTTTTTCTGGGAAGTACATTTAACCTTTCTTATTGTTTTATTAATTAAATATTTCAAATTATAGGTAACATGCATATATCTATTAGAAATACCGCCAATCTTGTTAATAAATTGGAAGAAACTTCCTCATACTATGAAAAATAGATATAATTAGAATTATATGTGTGCAGAAGACATGTTAAATACAATAAAAAACAATATTTGGGTAAAGTTCTGTATTTTTTTTTGTTATAAAACGACGGTTCGATAGCGAAGTGCAATACAATTCTTTTATAACATAAAATGGAAATACCGAGAGGTATCAGACTTTTTTCTCGAAATTCCTACATGGGGTGCCAACTTCACACAGGTTAATTATTTTTCAGAAAAAGAATTAAACCGAATAATCAACTAACTTTACAATTTTCTATTATGCGAACAGCAGAAATCTATATGATTTGTAGTTCGTATTCGATGATATTGTTTCCATCACCCATATAATTCGTCGGAAATCACAACTGGGATATTTTAAGCTTTGAACAAACAGTTTGTTTTCCCGTTTTCCCAATAGACGTGGAATCAGAACAGGAGAGCTAGTTCAACTACTGCCCACATCAATACTCCAGGCAGTGGCGCTAGTATCGCAAGAATTACGACGCTATATATCTGCCACTTCCTGTGACATGGGGATACATACACGTAGACTAGAATTTTTAGAGGGACGGTCACCCTTCTTGGTAATAACTGCGCTATTTCAAGCTTGACTTTGTTAATCAGCTATGGATTTTATGATATACCACAAGTAGTTAGAAATTTCTGTCATCATTTTGTTATTTTTGAAAATTTCTGTCACATTGTCTTAATTAAAAATGAGTGTCATTGAAAAAGATGTCCAACTAATACAGTTAAATGAACAATGTAAATATATTTATGATAAAAAGACGTGTTGTTTTTACAAAAAGTGACATTACCGGCCTACTCTTTTATATCTAAAAATTCACTCAGTTGTTCAAATACTCTAAAAATGCATACACTTACGTAACATTATCTTTACAATCAAATAATATTACTACCAAGTTTATATCTCTAACCATTTTTGAATTATTGCCCCAAATGTCAATATACCCCATATTTAGATAAAAACTTCAAAATTTTCAAAAATCTAATTTTTATGTATCTAGATACTTCTTAATGCGCTGATTCCAAATTTTGAAACCGCAGGTCCATATCTCGTTTCGTTCTCGAGATATTTAGATTCAAAATTTTGCTTAAAACTGCCCATTTTTGGGTAATAACCCAAAAATGGGTCGAGATATGAATTTAGCGACTCGACCATTCGATTCTACGGGCAAAATTACATAAGTGTACCAATTTTCATTATTTTTGTCCAGCCGGTTCATTTTTTATGAATAAAAGTTTGAAAATGGCCAAAATTTGAAAAAATCGTAAGGGGTACCCCTTAGGATTTTTGCGATTTTTGGTCATTTTCAGTTATTTTGCTTTAGAGATCGTATGCGGCGTTCAAAAATTATGAAAATTGGTACACTTATGTAATTTTGTCCGTAGAATCGAATGGTTGTGTCGCCAAGTTCATATCTCGACCCATTTTTGGGTTATGACCCAAAAATGGGCAGTTTTAAGCAAAACTTTAACTCTAAATATCTCGAGAACGAAAAGAGATATCGACCTGCGGTTTCAAAATTTGGAATCAGCGCATTGAGAAGTATCTAGATACATAACAATTATATTTTTGAAAATTTTGAAGTTTTTATCTAAATATGGGATATATTGCCTTTTGGGGCAATAATTCAAAAATGGGTAGAGATATAAACTTGGTAGTAATATTATTTGATTGTAAAGACAATGTTACGTAAGTATTTGAACAACTGAGTGAATATTTTGTTCATGTACAAGAACTGGTGCATATATCTATTGCTTTATATGATACATTTCGTTAATATGTAGTTTGAAAAGAAATTCCTCACCATTTATAATTAGTTTGTTGAAAATGTATACCGGCCGAACTATTATGAGTTTGGGCTCAAAACAACCCTTATGAGCAAGAGAGAATGATAAACTCGTATGAAGGAATTTGAGCAGGGATGTTATTTGTTTACAACGACGGAAGTCCGTTGTGTTTATGGAACGTATCTCCGCCGGTATATCGTCGAATACGCATATACAAAACAATGAAACTCCGGGCTTTTCACCTAAACTCGTACAGAGGAATGTGCTAAATACACTCCGAAACAGAATTTGTATTAGAAAATACAGAAATGCGATAATGAAAATATGGCACAAAGCAAGAATGTATCGTACGATGATTTCTGAAAGTTTGTTAATTCTCTAGAAGTTGACAGCTTATGAAGAATAGGGTCCTCCACTATATTTTTTTACAAAACTTCATCTAAACTGAAAGTGATATGTAATTTTAAAAATCTGTTGTGGCCAGCACAAAACCTTCCGTCAATTCAATGTATTTGTACAAATCAGACACCAAAAGTTCCTTGGAAAAGATTTTATATATCCTGTAAAATTGTAACACGAACACACTATTTTTTACAAATTCCATATTGCAAGTTCCTTTGAAAAGGTTCTATAAATCCAATATAATTATAACACAAATGTACATTCTGTAAATTGTACTTCACACTTCCTCATTCCTATACAACGCAGTTCTTCCTCTCTCAAATATTCTGCTACACAGTCCTTCCATTTGCTCTTTCCACTTTGGTTTTGCACTTGACACTGACATCTGCCAATTAGAATTTTTTGAATATATGTATCTGCTGTTTCCATAATTTTTGCAAAGCAGACTGATTTTAGAAAGTTAACCTCTCTTAATCTCTCTATAACTCTATATTTATTGAATATGAAGGAAAATGTATAATCAAATCTTACAGAGAATAAAATTTTCTTTCATATTAATGATCACAAAATGTTGAAAAATGATATTTAACTGGGGTTTTTCCAGAAAAACTGTTAAGATCTTCAAAGAGGGTACTTCCGGTTGACCAATTATAACCAAAATCTAATCAGCTCTTCATATGGTTGTAAAGAAGAGGAATACGAAAGAATAATAATTTTTAGAATTGTAGTATGTCATTCAACATATCTTTTACTTTCATACCAACGCTTGTAATCTGTCATGGCATCATAAATTTAAACTAGTATTTTTTTAAATTTTATTTCTGTTGTTTTATTATTGTTATTTTCTGCATTTATAAACTTGCAAATGGATTCCCTATTTCAAAAAGGCGATAGCAGAAGGTTTGAAAGTAGTAAGAATTTGGAATAGAATAAATGTGTGACGTACATATAGAGATGAGGAAATAGTAATAAAAACTCGATTATTTTAGAAACTAATAACTATTTTTAAACTTTGATAGTCCTTACTACACAATTTTAAGGTCTAGTTTTAATATAACTGACCCTTGTTCTAATTTGTAACTACGGTGGAGGACTCTATTGTTCGGTAAACGTCCCAATAACATACAAGGTAGTTAGAAAACGAGACAGCAAAATTTATACTAGTATAAAACCTAAATCATCATTTTTGCCCTGCCACGCCTGGGTGGTATGAACGCGCGGGTAAGCGACGCCGGACGGGCAGAACTGTGTTCGTTTTTGAATATACAATGTGTTAGGCAGTTGTAGCAAGATCGTCAACTCGAAAAGAGTTGTAATAACATCGTCAACTCGTAAAGTTGTATTAGACGTTAGAACTAGGACTCCACTATATAATAATAACAAATTTTTGCTTTTTCGGACCTACAATTTCAGCTAGCCAATCGAAGAAGCCGGAGTCGTTATAGAGAGGCTAGCTAATTCTAGTAAGCGTGCAGACGTGTAACTTGACAACATCGCAATTGAGATCTGCCCAAAAATGGGCAATAAACCTTAACGATATTATTATTTTATTTCATCCCTTATATAAAATCCCTGTTTCTACCCCTGCACGATCCATACTGTACTCAAACCTGTTGAGTTTTAATCGTCCACATCTGAGCAATGGGGATGAATCTGTCACATCGCATTACACACGATATGAATACGCTCTCTACTAGATATACTGTACAGTATATTCTACACAATATACACTAGCCAACTACAATGTATGAACGGTCTCCGCTATTCTGTCTCGCTCAGGAGTTAAGGTGAAGATAGTTTATAATAGTTAGGGGTGCTTTCCAAAGTGGAATGATCGATGATGTAGTTGTTGGTCGGTAAATGTAGTTGAATTACAAATAAATATCGGGTGCTCACTACTAACTCTTTAAACAAAACGTCAAAAATGATTCCAAATGAAGAAAGTGTATCTTTTAGAACAATACAGTATTTTGTTAAAAGTTTTATTACAGTAGATGCTGAAAATAATCCTGAGTAAACATTTACTCTAAAGCAATTCAAAAACTAGGTTGTGTTTTACTTGATATTGAATTTGTTACATGTCAGACTATGAGGTTTGAGTTAATTACTAACGGTGTGATTCTATAATTTTCTATACCACTATAGAACTGTAACTCTCAACAAAAGCGCATCATTTTTTAATGTCAAACGATAATAAATGTATTAGTAAACAAAAAATATTGCGATTTTGTTCACTTTTACATTTCTATAGCGTTATAGACAATTACAGAATCGCACTATAAGGCTGTGTCCGATTTCGCTATTTGGCATAAAGTATGTAGGATTTAGGTCTTCTTCACATAAATACAACTCCGAATAGCACAATAATGACATCCATTGGTTTGTATGGCAACACTTTAGAACAACAAAAATGAATTATACAATTCGATTCAATTTGATGCTTGAGAGTAAATATTAAAATTATATGTCATAAAATAGAAGCTAAGAAGCTATTCTTTGACAGTAAATTTGACGTTTTTCGCATATTATGGCAACGAACATGATTTGTTTAATGAGTGCGCGTCAACTTCAAGGCATAGTGTGCTCCTGCAAAACAATAAAATCTAATTCATAAAATCCTAAATAATCACTAGATTTAGGGCATATAAATTTAGGATTTAGATATTAGGGTGATAAAAGTGCCTTAGTGCAAAGTTTGACAATATGAACGAATTCTTTTAAAAAACCTAATTATTTTCATAATAATTTATGGATTTAGAATAGAGCAATATATTATTAGATTGGTATTAATAATATTTATTGTTTCGGCTCAACCTTTTTCAGATATTTAGATAGAAACAAAACAAATTTATGTTATCGTAAAACTTAATAACATAATGGACAAAATTTACATAAAAGGTTTACCGAAAATTATTGCCTTTGAACATGCAATGTTATAAAAAACACCACCAAAATAATAAAATGTCAATAAATCTATTGGTTTATATGGCAACACTTTAGAACAACAAAAATGAATTATACAATTCGATATAATTTCAAACTTCAGATTAAATGTTAATATTGTATTTCATAAAATAGAAGCTAAGAAGCTATTCTTTGATAGTAAATTTGACGTGTTGCACAATTTATAGCAGCGAATATGATTTGTTTAATTAATGCGCGTCAATTTCAAGGCATATTGTGCTCCTGCAAAACCCTATAAAATCTAATTCCTAAAATCATAAATAATGATGTAGGATTTAGATATTAGGGTGACAAAAGTCCAACATTGGACACATCCTAAGTTTGGCTAGATGAGATCCTTGCATTTCGTAATCTACCATTATAGTGGAAGAATTAGAAAAGGCTACCACGCACAGAGAGTCAGAGATATAGGGCTGGTTTTTCAATATCTGGTTAAAAGTTTAACTAAGACTTAAATAAACAAAATTAAAATGAAATGAACAGTTAAATGACAGATTTATCATTACTGTCAACAAAACGATGCAATATTGTTTACTTCACTAGAAGTTAAAATTTTAAACAAAGATTGATGTCCAGTTCCATATCCGCTTGTTAAATCTTAACAATTTCTTAAATAATTTAGCAACTGATTACGTAGAAACTATTGTTTCATCAACAAATGCTAGATTTAAACTATGGTTAAATAGTTTGCTATTTTAACAACAGCCTCGGGTCTTGTTAAATTTCTAACCAGTTGCTATTTATGACATCTGTCACATATGTGTAATCAGAACAAAATATTTATTTTATCCTTTCCGTCATAAATTAATTTGCAACAAGAACATTAGTAAGTACAAGTTGCATTAGCTGCGTAATTTAAAATAAAAATATATTCATTACATTAAAGAGTATTCAGAGATCGAGGAAATCCTTTTGAATTTTTTGATGATGTACAATTTAAAATGAGATATCGGCTATCTAAGGACACCGTTCTGTTAATTTTGGATCATATATATGAAAATTTGACATCATACACTGAAAGAAATCATCCAATTGATCCAATCAATCAATTAATAATATTAAGGTTATATACAGCTGATACTTTCCAGTCTGTCAATAATGACATTTATTATTAATAACTATGAAATTGGTTTTTATATTACTAAAAAATACAATAATTCCCTAAACAAATTTTAACATGCATGTTGACTAACAACAGTTTAAAATTGATTTGCTAATTTCATGAAACATCATAAAAATTGAACAAGTTGTTAATTTTGAAAAGTTGTTAACTAACACAAGATTTAACAATCGTATATGAAACCGGGCATTAGAGTATGAAGTAGTAGAAGTAGTGTCACTTAGTAGATAGCATAATTTATAATTGTACTATACTTAAATGTTAATAAACTAATAATACATATGCCCATATTCATAAACACTTATAAAATTTTAAACGGTTCGTTATAATTTTTATTCAGTAAAAACAATTAATACTGAAAGAAAGATCGAAATTAAATTTGTCAAGTTGGATTCTATTTGTCAAAAATTGTAACGAGCCGTTTTGAAACTTGACGAGTGTTTATGAACCCGACGTGAGAACCCTTAACATGTTACAACATTGCATTGTCGGCTCCGGTGGCTCAATGGACGACAGAGCAACGCCTTTTAATCGTGAGTGTACTCGGGGTTCTGGGTTCGAATCCCACTAAGGCATGGATGTTTGTGTATGTGAACCTACTCAGTAATAGGTTTCTTGTTTTTAATTTAAAAAACTGTATTTTCTATTAGGTTTCATAATTAATAGTACATCATTCAAATCATACAATTTATATCAATTTCGTTGCTATTGATTCTTTTCCAAAACAATCATTTTATCTTATTTCCTCCAATCTTAATTTGATTTGGAGGAAATTAATAGAGCCTTCTCCGATCTTTTATTTAATTGGCCTACATTGGACAGAGAGCCCGCCTCTTCTGCTAAAAATAAATCCTTATCAGGTTCGAAAGGAGTCACACACGGCCTATCGCTTTCTCTCTCGCACACATACGATCCCTTGGGAGTTGAACAAATGAACAGACTGCTTTCCACGGCCTCCTTCATTACCTCTTGATGACTTGTTTAAAGATGGAAAAAGTCAATTTGCTAACATCTTGTAGGAAACAATGAAGAAATGTAGAAGAGTTTTGAATAAATATAAATATGTAGTAACGCTTGTTCTACAATTGAATTAAATTCTTATTTCTTTTAAGTATTTTGAGTACTTTCTCAATCTGGTTAAGGTTCTGTGTCTTGTTTTACCTCTCGCTAAGAGAGGTATTGGATTCATGCTAAAATTCGCATATCCAGATTTTACTGAATAATCACGATTTATGCTGCAATTTGAACAAATCTGTAAGTCTTACAGATTTGTAAATCTGTAAAAAATGAACAAAATCGCAACGAAAGCTGCAACTCTTATGTATAACTTTATATTTATCAACAAAAATAGATGCGTTATTGTCAGTTTTTTTTTACAGATTTACAGATCTGTAAGACTTACAGATTTGGTCAGAATTGCGGCATTAAGTTCCCTATAATCCGATTATAACATTTTTAAAATGATGTGTGTGTGTATGTGTATGTGTGTATGTGTGTGTGTGTGTGTATGTGGTTGTGTGTATGTATGTGTATATGTCTGGATGTTGGAGGAACGATTCCTCAAAAAGTATAAGACTTAAGACCTGTTTAACTATGAATTCCTCAATCTGATATTCCTGGAAGAGCTAAAAAGGTTTTGGTAATAATTGAACAACCGGAACTAGTAGTATCTTAAAAAAAAATCTTCTAAATATTATTTTTTGAAAATTTTTGCTACTACTAATATTGAAGAACATAAAATTCTCCATCTAATACACTTAAAATTTTTATTATATCTTATATTGATTTAGAGATAAAGACACTATAAATCTAATCACAGAGGCTAAGGCACTAAGGAAACCACTGACAAATTTAAATGTCTATAACATAGTTTGTAAATGACATATCAATGTCAGTGTCAAAAATCAGCAGTTTTAGTGACACTCTGATAGCTTTTTCTGGGAAGTACATTTAATCTTTCTTATTGTTTTATTAATTAAATATTTGAAATTATAGGTAAAATGCATATATCCATCAGAAATACCGCCAATCTGATTAATTAATTGGAAGTATCTCTGACATTTAGAAACTTCCTCATACAATGAAAAATAGATATAATTAGAATTGTATGTGTGCAGAAGACATGTTAAATACAATAAAAAAAAACAATATTTGGGCAAAGTTCTGTATTTTTTGTTATATGTATATAGCCTAATATGGAAATGGCGAGAGGTCTTGTGCTGACTACAACAGATTTTTTTTATTTATAATAACGTAATATAATGAATTTCATTTTGGATCAAAAGAAAATTAAATATATTGGATATCAGACTATTATTTTTCCTAAAATAGATTAAAATTATCATCGTACGGAGACTTTTTTGTATAACTGTAAATATCTACCTTTAATAATTTTTGTCTGTCTTGTTCCTTATTTAATCGCGCAACCTTACGTCATAGCTTGCTACAGTATTATAAAAGTTAACTAACTAATTTAATTATTAAAATTATAAATAATCCCTAACGAACATCCTAACAGCCATTTGAATTTTGAATTTTGTTGAGTTCACATCTATCTGTGGTAGTTACCTCTGCCCAGTAAATTTTAACTTTTAAAAATAATTTCTTTAATATTAGATTCAATAAAACAGTGTTTAATAAAAATAGTGCGCCCAGGCCCAGATCCAGATTTCCTGGCCCAAAAGGACGAAGGATGGCTCGCTGGTCTAGAAGGAAGAAGGACAACGAGGGATATCCTATATATTGGTATTTGGTAAATTCAAGTTTATCTTGAATCAAGGTACCCGTAATAATTTTAAGGTAAACTTCCCAGCAAATAAAAAAAGTTTTCTTTTCAATTTTTGGATATTGAAGTAAATAGCAGATTGGTACATTCAACAATGGGTAATAAGCCTTTGAAATATTTCATTATTACATACATATTAAATTTTAATTTGATATTAAAAATTTTAATATTACGTAATAATCAATTTTATGCAAACATTAATAATTATTTATTACATACTTTTTAATTAAGAATTTTTTTTTTTACAAAATTTTTATTCAAATTTTTTGTGGTCAATATTTTGTTATCTTCCTTTAAGCTAATAATTATTGCTATACCCACTTAAAGGTATAAGACATCGTAGTACAATATAGTACCCTAAATATATTTCAATTTTTTGTAAATAGAATCTAAATATTTTTACATGTAATAGTATATTATGCAACGAGTTTATAATGATAGCTTTTAATAGACGAGCATGAAGTTTACGATACGAGCCATAGCGAGTACCTTAAATCATGCGAACGTATTAATAGTCATTATACATGAGTTGCATACACTATTTTTTCTACTATTCATAATAATTAAAACAATAAACTATATTATTATTATCTTCATTCACAAATAAAATACTTTTATTTTGAAACAAAATTACGTTAATCAAAATTTTCATTTTGAGAAAATATTTCTAAATGTTTCATAGATTGTTGGCACGGATTTTTTTTTTATACATACACTATTTCATAGCAAGGATAATTAGATATAATACAATTTTTTATTTCAATTTTTAATAATTATAAAACTGAGTACAATGTGGCACTTAGATATAAGGGAATGACAGTGTGTGAGCGAATGGTAAGCGAAATCTTGCTCTATAAAATTGCCCGGGAAATTTTATAGAGTGAGACTTGCTTTAGTTAAGTAGGATAAGTAGAATAAGATAGCTTAGGATAAGTTAGACTAAGATAGGGTAGCCATTCTTGTACTCAGTTTTTTTTT
Organism: Ophonus ardosiacus; assembly: GCA_943142095.1. NCBI lineage: Eukaryota > Metazoa > Arthropoda > Insecta > Coleoptera > Carabidae > Ophonus > Ophonus ardosiacus. The sequence goes on from OW964839.1 coordinate 3,024,564, forward strand.
GCATTTTCTTTAACAATTTTACTAGTTTTCATTTAAAGACGTTCATATTATGAACGTTTATTAATAACGAATAATTTTTTATTTATAATATTAGCTTTTAAAAATCCTGCCAGCATGATATGTCTCATTTGAAATAGTTTAATTATAATTTTAAATATTTAATGCAGTTAATACAAGTAATTGTTTATTAATAACAAATTTCTTTTGTTTAAATATTTCCTTTTAAAAATTCTGACATAATGTTCCATTGTAATTTTAAATATCTGTTTTAAATTTTTTTATTTTTCAAATAAAAATATTTTGTACTTCATATATCAATTAGCTTAGATTCAAATCACGGTCTTAATAATTATTAGCTGAAGAGGAAATGTCAAATATATGACCAAATAATAATAAAAATATTTTATAAAATAAAAAAAACATAATACATATTTTCCAAATATGTACAAATGTTTCATAAAATTATTAAAAACATTATTTTAAAATACAACAATTACAATTTTGCTGGGAAGTTGCTGTACATGCAATGAATGTTAATTTTTTTTATTACGAAATAATGAATATTAAAAATTCAAAATAAAATGAAAATACTAAGGAATGAAAGTTGATTGAGTCTGGATGAATACATGGGTAAACAAAACAAAAAAAAAAAAACAAAAAAAAATGAAAAAATTCAAAAATAATACGGAGTTTTATTTGAGTGAATGTACCCCTGAATGAGAGTGTGATTGTGTTTTATTTCGATTTTTACACCCAATAATGGGTAAAAGATGTGACACTGAAAATACATTTAGTTAGAAAATACTTTGAAATGATATACAATAATTTAACATTAAAGGTAATTTTGATTATATTTTCTTTATATGACTAGAGATTTTTAGGGTTTAAAGTTAATGCTACACCTAGTTTTGAGTAAAAATGTCTATACATTTATAATTATTAGTAAATATTAGTATATTTTGAATTTATTTAAAAACTTTGAAAAGTAATTTTAATTTTGCATAATCTAGATGGCATGAGATTGTTAGGGAATATAGGTTATTGCTACACCCATATTTGGGAAAAGTAATATCTATTATTTAGTAAATATTAATATATTTTGAATTTATATGAAATAACAAACAAATAATTTTAATTTTGCTCTATTAACTTTGAAATAAATTGTCAGGATATTTAGGAAAAAGATGTCACATATTTATACAAATGGTCAGTATATATTACAAGTAAACAATTATAAAAACATAAAAATGATATGTTCAAATAATTTCAATGAATAAAGCCTCATTTCCACCGAATGTTTTAATGCATAAAGCTTAATACATTTTGACAATTTGGTAGGATACCATTTGTTTTGTGTCTGATTCAACAGAAATGTTACAATTTTTTTTCTTCATACTTTTTGTCATTGCAGCAACATTTTATTTTTTAAATATGTTATGTATATAATTTTCTGTATCTATATCAATACCGAAAAATTAAAAAATTGGAAATTATAAAATGGACTAACAGTTGACAGTTCAGATTAGAAGTTTTCAAACTTTTTTGCTTACGCATTGCTCTTAATTCTTAATCAGTAATCCTTATACAAAGCTGGAAATAGTAGTAAATGTTGTCATATGATAAACATTTTTACGCATTGTAGTTATTAGCTACATCTTTTACGCATTAGGATAGTCGTTGGAATTGAGGCTTTATTATAACAAAAACATTCATTGCAGTACAGCCTAGTTAAGTTTAGTTTTAGTTTAGTTTAAGGGGGCGCGTCGTCATCCTAACTTTAACATTAAATTTAACTTTTACATTAAATTTAACTTTAAATCTGACTAGTTTTCGTTCGGGAATATTTGCTCGCGTAGCCGGCATGAGGTCCGAACTCGTATAGTTTTCGTTCCGTTTTTCCCTAGGTGTGAGCTCGTGTTCCCAAGCTATGAGAGTTTGGAGCGTTTAGGCCAGGCTAATGTCCTGGACAACGGGGGACAACGTGGGACAATGTCATCCCAACGACGTTAAATTTAATTTAACTGTAGCTTAACCCGGCATGAGGTCCGGATTGTTTTGTTTGTATTAGCTCGTGTAATTCGGCATGAGGTCCGAGTCGATTAGGTCAGGTCAATTGGCCTGGACAACGGGGGACCACGAGGGACCGGGAATTTTAGCAAGGCCTTGAGGGCTTTGCTAAGCCTCGAGGCCATCCAGACGATCCGGAAGAAACATCCGCGAATTAAAGGCGCGAAAATATTCGGATTTTTGTTCGAAACACCGAGGCCGCGAATTTTTTATTATTTTATAGTAAAATATAGGTACAGGATTTAAAATCTTATGATACTAAAAGTATAAAATTGTGAAATATATAGTTTGGGGTTTGTATGGTTAATTTTTGCAAATTTTATTTTTGTTTCGCGTCCGATATTGTTATAAGTTTGGGGTGGGATTTTGGGATTGTATTTATGTATGTGCTTTTTTCCTAGGTGGCTCTGAATATTATAATATCGTTCTGATATTATAATATTCATCCGAACTCTCTATGGTCTCTCACAAATTGTCGGGGGGCCTTAGAAGGGCACCAAAAAGGCGAAGCCGATGCATCAAACATGTCATGCCACTATAGGGTAAAAGCTATAGTGCGCATGGGGTGGTTGAGCTGCTGGTCCTGAGCCGGCTTCGTTTCCCAACCTGTTTCCTTCCCAACTGTTAGGATCATTCATTGTTAGGCCATTTCGTATCATGATCGCGGGCGATTCAATAGCTAAAATGAGATAGGTAGGGTTTAGTAAGGTTTTCAGGTGACACCCCAGTCGTGGTTTAGACCGGGGTGGCTCTGTCCTCAACTCCTTTGAATCGCAGGAGGTTTGGACAGGGTTCCCTGCCCAAGTGGAGAGACCTTGTCGTGGTGGCAGGGCTTAACCATCCCCCAATATTTGGGGGGTGGGACCAACGTCTCCACAAAGCAGAAAAACTTTTTTTTTAGGTCATCTTTACCACAGAAAGTATTCTGCAAGAATATCTAGCTGGGAGAGAAACAGTTACAGGCAAGATATGACGATCCAGGAAGTAAATTTAACATCGTCCAAAGGCAAATGAGATAAGGTATTAAAAGAAAAAGAAGAATCTACTCCATTGTCCAGATAGAGCCGTAAATAAATTAGTGAACTGTCTCACCTGAACCAGGCGGAATTTAGCGGACAATTCTAGCAACCACTTCTCGAATCTACCTAAGAACCACTGACCACCAATTAGAAATTGTCAGTTCGGTATTTGATGAAAAGGTCTAATTTATTCTCAAAACTTTTGATACAGATATTAATTTGCGTTACTAGGTACCCTTTACGAATCCAAACTCATAATAGTTCGGCCGGTTTTTATTTTCAAAAAATTTAAAACCTAAATAAATGGCTAGTTTTTTCTACAAAATTCTTTCTGCTACTAAATGCAGACATAAAACTTAAAAAAAAAACTGTGGGCCAAATAACGGGTGATTATAGTTTGACCGACATTTAAGGGTCATCTTCTAATCCAGATTTAGATTTTACCGAGGCCCTTCACTTTTGGTACAAAAAAACAACTTCGTCAAAATTCATGGCGTTATTAGATGGGATCAACGTCTCCACAATAGTAATTTACGTAACAAGACCTGAAAGTGATACTTTACTGTATAGACACTTTCAGGTCATGTTGGGTACAATATTTTTTTGCGATCCTGAAAAAAGAATAAAGTATTATTTTATTTTTTACTGCGAGCAAATAAGAAATAAATAAACAACTGATCTCCATGGAAACATTTAGCTTTACCGGTCCCGGGATCGGTAAAGTACTTTCCGATCCCTTATAGACAACTTTCCGAACTAGCTCAGCAAAGAAGGACTTTCTGGTCCAAATAGTGATCAGAAAGAGCTCATTTTCTGGGCGATCGCAAAAAAAATTCATTGCGTTTTTAGATTGGACCAACGTCTCCACAAAATAGATTTGTACATCTTATTAGTATTATTTTGGGATAGTTTTAGTTAATTTGTATTATTGCATTTTAAATTGTCATTTTCTAATAAAAAAGTTTGATGGACCTATTTTAAATTGTGTGTAATTTTTAATAAACAAATTATATTGTTAAATGAACTGCCTTTAATTTCAGTAACTTCTATAGTGCAAGCCATTTTCATGGTTACTAGAGACCATCACTATTCAGCCTTATAAATATGTTAATAGAAAAATCCATAATTTGAAAAAAATATATATATAGAATATATATATATATATATATATATATATATATATATATATATATATATATATATATACCGTGAGTATTTTTTAACGTGAAACATTGGGTTTGTCATATCCATAGTTACGACTTGACATTTGATTGACAGCAATGTATTTGCCCGTTCCTTTTAAAATGAAACATAGGGAACAAATTTGACATTTGATAAGACGTCAAAGAGGTTAATTTTGTTTAAATAACTATACCTGTCAGATTTGTTCCTTATGTTTCATTTTAAATGGAACGGGTAAATACATTGCTGTCAATCAAATATCAAGTCGTAACCATGGATATACAAACCCATGTTTCACGTTAAAAAATACTCACAGTATATATATATATATATATATATATATATATATATATATATATATATATATATTATTCAAAATTTAGGTACATTTATTTAATTACTAATAGTTATTTTTTTTACTTAACTATTATACAGTGTGCTCAGAAAAAACCTAATGACTCTGTTTCACATTTTTCAAAAACTATTTTAAATGAAAGTTTATGGAATGATTTTCTTAGTAATAATTTTTATTTTAGTAATTTTGTTATTTGTGGAAATAATTAAATAAAAAGATTGTCGTCCTGAAAAACTACCCCCCACTCCTGTGACGTAGAAGCACATACATTACTTCATTAATAGCCAATAGGAAAATAGTCATCTCGCGTCAAATTGACATTTAATTAAATACTTTAAAATTGACATACGATTTTTTGTTCATAGCCTACTCCGAATCAGGATTTTTTTAACACACTTTCTTCTATTTGTATTTTTTACCTCTCGCTAAGAGAGGTATTGGATTCATTCTAAAAATCACATATTTTATTTTAGTGAATAAGCACGATTTAAGGTCCCTATAAACCGAATTTTTCGTGTGTGTATGTATGTATGTATGTATGTATGTATGTATGTATGTGTGTGTATGTGTGGATGTTGGAGGGACGATTACTCAAAAACTATAAGACATAAGACCAGTTTAACTATGAATTCCTCAATCTGACATTCATGGCAAGAGCTGAAAAGGCCACCAAATATAATACAAAAAGGAAATTTAACTCAGTATCAATTGTTCCGATTTTGTTTCTATTTGATTGTCCAAATATCATGCCATCCCCCCACTCCTCGCTTGTTTCTAGTGGTGGGGGTGAGTTCACTCACGTGACCACGGAGCAAGTGAGATGGATGTTCCGCTCCGATGCGATATTGTTCTCCGAGGAACTACAGATCATGCCAAATGCGTTTCCGTGATACCTGAGGATTATTGTTTGTAAACACTGTTTTTTGTTTCGCTTTTATGGGGGCGGAAATGTGTTAAGGGTAGTTTTGAGCTAATGGCAGGGTTGGGAGTCATACACATGGAGGGTTGTTTATTAATTAGTTTACAAAGTATCATATAAATAGCGGAGATATGCGAGTAAGGCTTTTTGGAAAAAGGTATTTCGAAAATTTGAAATATATTATGTATGCTTGGGAATATTTGGATGAAAATGGGTGTATATATGTACAAAATTCCATAGAATCTAATGAAGTAACCCCCAAATTTTACAATTTAAATACAGGTTGGTCGGATTTTTAAGTAGGATACTGAGTGTCTTTTTTTACTATTATTGATTTAAAAAAATCAGCAAATAATTTTGTAAACTTGCTTTTTATTGGTAATGATGATGACATATTTGTACCGTGCGGGCGCTTACCAGACGTCACCTCACGGGCACTCATTGCTGGCGTGGAGATTGCACAACAGGGGTCACTTTTTTGCCCTTTAAAATACGAAATATTTGGCGTCGATCGGGATTGAACCCGGTTCCCCAGATTCGCGACCAGACACTCTGGCACGCGGCCACGGGACCGAAAACTGCGATAAAGCAGTTTGTGGCACATTCAGAAATGCGTAATATGCCGTGATGATATATATATTTTTATTTATGATTTTTATTTATATTAAAAAACGCAAAAATCAGTAAAACTTTCTAAATATTCTCTCACAGAGTGAGTAATGTTGTACATTAGTTATTTCAAATAACCATATAGTAACAAGTATATTATGAGTAAATGTTAGACAAAATAACTATTATGTATTTAAAAATTAGTCCACATATGTAGAAAATTTATTATTTACCGTTTATTAGATGCAGTCCGCCAAAGTCGAAAAGTAATTTTGTACTTTTAGGCTGTGTCCGATGTTGCCTAATAAAATCCTAAATTTATATGCCCTAAATAACGTCATTATTTGGGATTTTATTAATTAGATTTTAGGGTTTTGCAGGAGCACACTATTCCTTGAAGTTGACGCGCACAAATTAAACAAATCATATTCTTAATAAAAATTTTGTAACTCAAGATCCGATGATGTAAAAAATCATACTTGACATGAAAAGAAAGAGAATTTCATGCTGAATAATTAACATGTGTATAATTTTGTCAGTTTACGCTCTAGTATTGATGCAATATTTTCATTTTATCTCGCAGTTAAATTAAGTAGCACTTTATTCAGAGATGGAAAAACCGAGTCTTACAGTTTTGAATATAATAAGGCCATTATTAAAATTTACGGCCCTATAAAATTCCAAAGGAAATTTAATAAATTCTTACAAATGTACCCTCAATAATTAATTCTAGGTCTGTGCAAAAATATCGTGTATCACGAAACAAACAAAACAACGACGGCGCATAAAATAAGATCTTATCTAATAAATCTAATTTGGACTAAATTACGGGCCTAACAAGCTATCAAACAGCTCACAACTGCCTGAGAAGAATTACAATTGGTTAGAATGCGAATCGGTTAATAATTTACTCCAATCTCGTTTCGGAAGCCTATTCTTTGCAAGGGACTGTCGCTTCTTAATTTGCTGAGGATTGAAAACAGATGAAAAATAAGAAACAGGAGCTAATGAAATGAACTGATAAGGAATTGTCACTAAAGCTGTTACAGAACTCAAAAAAAGTGATATGCTTTTCTAAATAGACACTTATAGAATTGACGTCATATGCAAGAGAGAAAGAGATAGATCATACTTCCAAACAAACCTCCCCTCGTTGTCTTACGTCCCGCTCCTTAATTCTATCTGTCTTTATGTTTGCATCTGTTATTCAGTGTTAACCTAATTCTTTGTGATATGTTCGTTTGTGTTCAATAAAAATGAGTTTAAAACCACAAGATGTGCGCGGGGCAAATTTTTGTTTGATAATATTGATCACTCGATTAATCAACAAAAACCATGGCTGGAGTATATAAGTCTATGGTTGATAACAGGTCTTTGTTTGGACGTGGTAACCATAGCAACCATAGCAACATTTAGTTGCAAATTGCAATTGTGTGTCTATTGGAAAGTTGCACTTTCCAGGAAAACAATTTTTACCTTCCACCACCTTTAAGTAAGGAAGTTATTGCCTTTGGTCAAAAAATGTTTTTAATAAATAAGCACGTTTTAGAGTACATCGGTATAATACTAAAGATGTGGCCAGCACAATACCTCTCGCCATTTCAGTTTTGTTAACCAGTATCGAATTTAACATTTCTTGTACACAAAAATAATTCTAATTATATTCTTTCATTCTATAAGGAATCTTTGCCTACTCTTCTAAAATGTTCTAGATAGTTCCAATACATTTATGCGATTGTGGTACTTACCTATATACATAATAAATTCAATAAGAAATATTAAATGTACTTCCCAGAAAAAACTTTCAGTAGTGTTAGTAAAACTGTTGATTTTTGACACTGATATTTATATGTCAATTACAAATATTTGAATTTGACAACTGATTTCCTTAGTGTAGTCCGAAAATATTTATTGCAACAGATTATTCTATATAGGTATTATATTTTCTTTATCTCTAAATCTATAGAAGAATAATAACATTTTAAATGTATTAGATACAGAATTTTATGTTCTTCAATATTTGTAATAACAAATTTACAAAAAATGATATTTAGAGGAATTTTTTACGAAACTACTACTATTTTCCATTTATGTCAATTTGAGGAATACACACACACACATACATACACACACACATACATATATATATATATATATATATATATATATATATATATATATATATAACATCATCATCATCGTGAAAATGTTATAATTGATTCCAGGGACCTTAAAACGTGCTAATTCACTAAAATCTGGATATGCCATTTTTAGCATGAATCTAATATCTAACAAGACTGCCGAAAAGTTTGACTCTTGAAAATTTAACCGTGGACAGAGGGATGATGACAAATTAATATGACACACTCTGCAATGTTGCCAAATTTACAGGGAAATAAATCCGTTATTTTATTGCAACACCTCATAGAAAAAGTAAAAACTTTTTTACATTTTTGAAAAGTGCAACTAACAAAATTCCAATTAAATATTAATAACATTCTCATTAAGATCTTTGTAATTAATTTTGAGAAGCAAACAAAATGAAAATTTTATCGAGAAGTTATATTAAAATTTCATAAAAATTCCTTCAATAAAATTTCAGAAACGTTATTAATAAATCAAGTCATAATGACTTTGAAAGCATAAAGTTTTGTATAAACAATACAGCTTTGAACGTATATGAATTCCAATATGAAGAGAATTTCTTTGAAATTTAATGTGTCTTTGATATAGAGAGACGTACAGACGATCTTTATTACAAAAATACTTATACTTTGAAAGAAAATCAAAGAAAACTTATACATTTCTTTTTATTTTTGATGAATAAGTGAATACCTTCAATTTACGTATGACCTAGTTAAACAGTATTCAATACATATTACATTTGAAACGCATTAATGGGGTAGTTACCTTCAACGCAAAATACATATTTCACTGCTATTTAATCATTATTGTTAAATATAGAGCAATAAAATTATTAATAATCAGTGATTGCATTATCAGAAACCTTGATTATGCCATTATAATATAATTACGACAAAATAAAAAATCTGGTGTGATCAACATATTACTTTCCGTAAATTTTATATAAAGTATACCGTGAGTATTTTTTAAAGTGAAACTTTGTGTTTGTCATATCCATGGTCACGTCTTGACATTTGATTGTCAGCAATGTATTTGCCCGTTCCATTTAAAATGAAACATAGGGAACGAATTTGACATTTGATAAGACGTCAATAGAGGTTAATTTTGTTTAAATAATTATACCTGCATTCTAAATTAAAATTAGTTGTAGAAAAAATATAGTGTGCACTTTGTGCCCGAGTGGTTTTCTGACTCGGCTAAATTTCTTACAATATTTAAATATAATACTTCTGTCAAATTTATTCTCCATGTGTCATTTTAAATGAGTCAGACAAATACATTGCTGTCAATCAAATGCCAAATCATAACTTAGAAAAATTCAACGGTTGTCTGTCATATTGACAAGATGTCATTAGAGGTTATTTTTTTTAAAATAATTATACCTGTTTTCTAAAAATTAAATATAGATGTAGAAAAAATACTGCGTGCACCTTGTGCCCGAAATATGTTTGGTGGTCTCGAGTGGTTTTCTGACTCCGCTAAATTTCTTACAATATTTTTATGTCAGATTCGTTCCCTATGTTTCATTTTAAATGGAACAGGCAAATACATTGCTGTCAATCAAACATCAAGTCATAACCATGGATATCACAAACCCAATGTTTCACGTTAAAAAATACTCACGGTATACGTAAAGTTTCTTTCAAAAGATCATATTTCATAAAATGTACTTGACTTTGACATTTGTTAAATAATAATCTAATCTAATTTACAGAATATTAAGAAAACATTAAATCAAACCATATAGAGAACAAAATATTCTCAAATTGTTTAGGAGTAAATAAATAAATAAATATATCATCACGGCATATTACCCATTTCTGGGTGTGCCAGTATCTACAACACATTTAGACATCGGTAATGATAACGATTTATTTTAGCGTGTGGGCGCTTACCAGGCGTCACCTCACAGGCATTCATTACTGGCGTGGAGAGTGCACCACAAGGGTCACTTTTGTGGCATTAAAAATTCGAAATATTTGGCGTCGGTATAAATAAATAATAAAATTCTCCATCTAAAACACTTTAAATTTGTATTAAATCTTTAATCTTTAATCTGATCGCGAACCCGGAGGAACCGGGTTCGATCCCGACAGGCGCCAAATATTTCCAATTTTAAATGGTACAAAAGTGACCCCTGTGGTGCATTCTCCACACCAGCTATGAGTGCCCGTGAGGTGACGCCTGGTAAGCGCTTACATGGTAAAATATATCGTCATCATTACCGATGTCTACATGTGTTGTAGATACTGGCACACCTAGTAATGGGTAATATGCCGTGATGATAAATTTATTTATCTATTGCAATAAATCGTACAGTCCAGTTGCCAAATTCAAATGTTTGTAATTGAGATATCTTGTAGAATTTTCTTCAAAAAATATAGAATTAATATGATTAGCAATTCTACATTTTATTTGTTTGTACAAATAAAACAAATTATATTTTTCCAACTTCTCTCTCAATTTCCAATAATTCTCTCAATATCTCATTCCCTTGTTTATCTGTTAAATACCCAGAGGCGCTGATCATGATTACACAGTCCAACGAAAGATAATATTTTAATTTCATTATCTCCTTCAATACTTCTTGTTGCTTCGGCAGCAAAACAAACTTAATGAGAAAAATATCTTTGGTAGATATTTTTATAAAAAGCGATATGCACCAGACTTCGGTTTTTGAAAGATGCTTAATTATAATTCAGAAAGATAAAGAAAAGTAGCTTGTTTACAGAAAGATATTAGGATAAAAATTACCTTGACGGCACTAAATCGGAAATTCGTTCGGGTTTCATCACGCCATAAGGGTAGGTTCTGGAAGAAATTATTTTGTAAATATGTTGGACAAACAAACAGATAATAACACAAAAATAACTTAAGAAGTATTCAATTATTCTTTCAATGTTTCAAATTCTAGAAATCAGATCAGTAGTAATAGCACGCACTTTAGAATTCTGTCATAGAAAGCAAGCGAATACGATTTTACTTTTACGAATCTTGGTAGCATGCACTTTAGAATTCTATATTCGCTTTTTGTTAGGGATTTTTTTTTTTGGATTTTATCACCTAGCCTATGCGCCAAACAAAAACATAATTTTAATGACAGTTTTGACATATTTAAACAAATGTCATTGACAGGAAGCAATTATATTAAAATTAATAATTAAACCGTGTTAAGGAGAATATAATAGTAAAATATTTAATTAAGGTCTGTAAAAATAATATATTTTCCATCATACATAAATGTTCGACGTACAGAATGATCTGATTTAAATTTGCTAATTGCTATTTTTGCAGCACTATAAATTAATATTAATTTACAACTACACATTTACGAAATGGATAATATACGGCGAAAAATTGACAAAGATTGCGTTTTAGAGCATCTAGAAGATGATGCTGATTTTTATAAGATTGTATATGTGTGACGATTTTTCCTGAAAGCCTATTAAGTTATGATCCAAAACTTTTCAAATTTGGTATTTAAAACTCATATATAATTTTAAACAATATATTAGATTTTAACCATATATGATAAATCGGATGTAGTACTTAATTTGGAGCTCTAACAGATTTTGAGGAAAAACAATAAAACAATCCAAAATTTCATATTAAATACTTTTCTATTTATTGGACAACAAATTAGATTTTATTTACAAACGATTAACCGGAAATGATACTTTACTTAAAGCTCACTTCTATTTTAAACATGGAATTGGCGGGAGGTCGTGTTGGCCACATCAGATTTTTTATTCTTTTTTCAGGATCGCAAAAATATTGTACCCAACATGACCTGAAAGTGTCTATACTGGGCTCACAAGCTTCCAAAGCTCGCCTACGGCTCGCTCTGGAATATGCTTGCTATCACTTTCAGGTCTTGTTACGTAAATTTATATTACAGTAATCCCCTTTGCTAAAAAGGACATTCTATCTATTAAAATCTAAATAATAAATGAGCCTGTTTCACATTTTTCAAAAACTATTTTAAATGAAAGTTTATGCAATGATTTTCTTAGTAATAATTTTTATTTTAATAATTTGTTGTTATTTGTGGAAATAATTAAATAAAAAGATTGGCGTCCTGAAAAACTACCCCCCACTCCTGTGACGTAGAAGCACATACATTACATCATTAATAGCCAATAGGAAAATAGTTTTTATTCATATTATTTTTATAAATAAACGTAGGCTAAAGTTTGTCACTTGTTAATAAAAAAATCTTTTAATTTGACATTTGACGCTGACATTGCTCATTGTAATTGAATAATAAAGTAATAATGGCTAATTCAAATTACACTCAAGCTAAGTCGGACAATTTACCGAAGGTCGATAGCTGGATGATGGCTGAATTTATATCAGAACGATTGTTTTACTGCTACCGAAATAAGATGTTAAAGAGTTGAGGTATCTTTTGTATTTTACTTTAAAGTTCTGGTCGTGATTCTTACATTGAATCTGCTATAGGACATGTAGATCTATGTCGAGAAAAAAATATCTGTATGGTCAGATGTAAAGTTTGCCCTGAACATAAAGTGAAGCTACAAAAATACACTGTTGTCGTGAAGGTGGATGAAAGTTGAAATGATCTTCACAAACATGAAGACACGATTTTTCTGACAAATTATCAGCTCTTCGACCTACTGCTTCTAGCCACAATTTTCTTTTCTTCGTATCTTTTGTAAAATTTATAAACTCTATAGTAGGTTTGTTCCTAACAGTATTTTTGTAAGAAGGCACAATACAATATCGTAAATTACTCATTTCATTTTGAACTTTTTATTACCTACATATTATACAACTTGAACCAATCTAAAAATTTGACCCTTGTTTGACAACTTTGACAATACACTTGACACCTTAGAATAGCTGAAGATGTATGTACTCTGACGTCACATTCTGTTTCAGATCACGTGACTTATTCAAAATTTTATCCAAATTTCAAAAATTAATTGTAAAATATCTAAAGGATATTTCGTGATATTCTCAAATTTGAAGCTCTTTAAAGAACAATATCTTTTATAATTGAATACTTAGAAGTCATATAAAAATTCTTGCAACAGCCCTATTGACAGGGTGTATCTCAAGGGACCTCAAGAGGCCTGTCGCACATGAATTGGACCTAAGAATTTTGACCACGTTTTAAGGTCCTTAGAATCGGATTTTTATATTTTGATGATGATATCTGTATGTGTGTGTAGTGCGTGTGTATATGTGTGTACGGATTTTGTCAACGCTCTAGCTCAAATACTATCATTCAAAAATTCTGAAACCTTGTATTTCTACCTTATTCTAATATGGAAAAAAGCCATTAGATTTTGGTGTTAATAAGTTAACTGGAAATAGCACTTTTTTACCTCTCGCTAAGAGAGGTATTGGATTCATGCTAAAATTCGCATATCCAGATTTTATTGAATAAGCACGATTTAAGGTCCCTACAATCCGATTATAACATTTTTAAAATGATGTCTGTGTGTGTGTGTGTGTGTGTGTGTGTGTGTGTGTGTGTGTGTGTATGTATGTATGTCTGTCTGGATGTTGTAGTCACGATTCCTCAAAAACTATAAGACTTAAAAAATATTTAACTGCAGTTTCCTCAATCTGACATTCCTGGGAAGAGCTGAAAAGGTTTTGGTAACAATTGAACAACCGGAAGTAGTAGTTTCTTAGAAAAAATCTTCTAAATATAATTTTTTGGGAGTTTTTTTTATTAAATATTGAAGAACATAAAGTTCTCCATCTAATACACTTAAAAATTTTATTATATCTTGTATAAATTTAGAGATAAAGACTCTATAATATATAGAGTAAACTAATCGCAGAGGCCAAGGCACTAAGGAAACCAGTTGACAAATTCCAATGTTTATAACATAGTTTTTAAATGGCACATGTCAGTGTCAAATATCAACAGTTTTAGTGACATTCTGATAGCTTTTCCTGGGAAGTATATTTAACTTTTCTTATTGTTTTATTAATTAAATATTTGAAATTATAGGTAAAATTGTGGTAAAATGCATATATCTATCAGAAATACCGCCAATCTGGTTAATGAATTGGAACAATATTTGGCATTTAGAAACTTCCTCATACAATGAAAAATAGATATAATTTGAAATATATGTCTGCAGAAGACATGCTAAATATAGTAAGAAACAATATTTGGGTAATGTTCTCTAAGATTTTGTTATAAAACGACGGTTCGAAAGTGAAGTGCAATACAATACTTATATAGAGAGAGGTCTTGTGCTGGCCACAACAGATTTTTTTAACCTAGAATCTCCGACTAGATACCGGAAGACCCAGGGTGAGATTCACAAATCTGTCTTCGTCATTTATGTTTATTTATGTTGTGACATAATTGTGTTTAGGTAATCTTTCCATAACATATTCCATTTTCCCTTACGTGCATATGTAATCCGAATCCAAATCTTATCCTAATCCGTGTTAATCCGGCCCTGTAAGCCTCTTAATTCAGTTAAAGTCCGCACCTCAATGTCAAAAACAATAGACGTGAGCAGTGCGGGTACGCCATAGTGAAGGCTGCCTGCCCTACACTCATGTTTAAAATTAACATATTCAATTGTTCCCAGCAGCTTTCATGGCCCACTTTACTGCCACGCACAGCAACCCAGTCAACGGTGTTGCATACGAGAAGTTAATTTATAATACACACTACGTCAAAGCACACTTGAAAATATAGAGCAGGATTAAGATATTCGCGAGGGATGACGGGTCTAAGCAGCATTAGTGTACTATATTTTTGATCCTTGCTTTTATTATTACTACTCACTTAGGGTACTTTTGAATTTTGAGATATGTTGGGCATCTGGGGGTTATAATAAAAAAATATGTTGTGGCCAGCACAATACCTCTCGCCATTTTCATATTAGGCTATTTAAGTATTGTATTTTACATTTCTGGTATAGTCTGTTCGCTCCTAGCTGAAACAAGCCGATATTTTATTACCCCAATAGATATTACCACAAACAAATAGAAAATCCTCAGGTAGTGTGGAACAGGGACGTATTCGAAATCTGCATAAGTAAGGGAAAATGTCATTATTACAAGTATACAGTTATATTTATATTTAAAACAATTTGTGTCTTCATCACTTTGCACAACGTCGGCATCGGTGTCACAGGTATTGACTTCGTCACTAACACTGGCAGAAGCATTGTCGACATCCCAGGGCCTCCACATTTCCATATTTAAAATTTCACTTACAACCGCTGCTAACTAATGTTACATGTAAACTGAGTTAAGACGAAAGAAAACCGGGATTATAAAGGAACGAAATTCAATCAAGGGTGACTTAAATGAATAGTAGATTAAATAATTCCTAGAAATTATGATGATGGCCAAACCCGAAAACAATGTCATTAGCCGAAAACGTCTTTCCAGGTAATTCTTAATTATACCTATTCAATGATAATACCTAGCTGTAAATACATTTCAAAATAATTTCAAAAAATTCAATTTCAAAATGAACTGAATACAATCCTTGTTCAACACTCCATTTACAACTGACCGCCGTTTGATGAACAAAGGCTCAAGAAAGTGGTTTATGGTTTGGGGTAATAAATTATCGGCTTGTTTCAGCTAGGAGCGAACAGACTTTACACACATCTATTCTTTTCAATTCATTCTATGAACAAGTTTCCTCCTACTCTTCTAAATGTTCGAGATTCTTCCAATTACCAGTATTTCTGAAGGGTATAAAGTAAAATTTATGTACAGCAAGCGCGTGTTTAGTTGATATTGATACTAGGTCTAGTTCTAACGTCTAATACATCTATATGAGTTTACGATCTTAAGGCAACTGACTTAGCACACTGTATTTAAACATGGAGCATAGTTTAAATTAGGAAAGGATGGACTTTACTACACATTTAATTTCACTAGGTCAAATATATTTTTCCCTATCAAAAAGGACGAATTACATATTAACAAATGCGGCATTTGTTTCCGCTAACAGTGAAACAAAGGATGAATTATTTATTTAATGACGTCATAAATACCCTCAAACAATGGCACGTATGAAACAAATGAATGTAGGGTACAAACACGGAAACACATTATTGTTCCGTCGATTTTTCTATTTCTCTCCGGGGTCATTAAAAATTAATTTGTCCTCTCTCAAACGACAAATGGTAAATGTTTAGCTATCTGACAGGAGTTATTTACCATTTGTTGTAGACGATAACGTCTTCCTCCTTAAATATCGTTTATTATTTATTAAAATTTATTTATTCAATTTTGACGTTTTAAACTGTCATTATTAACTCCATAGCAACAACTATAAGTAACATTTTATTTACAAGTGAATTAATAGTTATTTATTATTAGTATATATTCTTTTTATTATGTTGAAAATATAATATACCTACACAAAATATTATATACATACAGAATGTATATGTATGTATAACATATCTTTACAATCAAATAATATTACTCCCAAGTTTATATCGCTACATATCTATATTTTGAATTATTACCCCCAAAAGTCAATTTACCCCATATTTAGATAAAAACTTCAAAATTTTTAAAAATCTAATTTTCATGCATTTAGATACTTTTCAATATGCTGATTTCAAATTTTGAAACCGCAGGTCCATATCTCTTTTCGTTCTCCAGATATTTAGATTTCAAATTTTGCTCAAAATTGCCCATTTTTGGGTAATAACCCAAAAATGGGCCGACTTATGAACTTGGCGACATAACCATTCGATTCTATGGACAAAAATACATAAGTATACCAATTTTCATTATTTTTGACCAGCCGGTTCATTTTTTATGAATAAAAGTTTGAAAATGGCCAAAATCTGAAAAAATCCTAAGGGGTACCCCTTAGGATTTTTTCGATTTTTGGTGATTTTCAGTTATTTTGCTTTAGAGATTGTATGCGTTGTTCAAAAATCATGAAAATTGGTGTACTTATGTAATTTTGCCCGTAGAATCGAATGGTTGGCTCGACAAGTTCATATCTCGGCCCATTTTTGGGTTATTGCCCAAAAATGGGCAGTTTTGAGCAAAACTTTAAATCTAAATATTTCGAGAACGAAAAGAGATATCGACCTGCGGTTTCAAAATTTGAAATCAGCGAATTGAGAAGTATCTAGATACATAAAAATTAGATTTTTGAAAATTTTTAAGTTTTTATCTAAATATGGGCAGTAATTTAAAAATGAGTAGAGATATAAACTTGCTAGTAATATTATTTGATTGTAAAGAAAATGTTACGTAAGTGTATGCATTTTTTAGTTTATTTGAACAACTGAGTGAATTTTTAGAAATTAAAGTCTATAAAGAAAAATGGATAAATCTGTTGTAACCAGTCCTTCCTTTCTTAAGTCTTCTGCGATACAGTCGTTCCATCTTCTCTTTCGCCTTCCTCGTAAAACTAATTTATTAGCAAAAATATAGTAACTGCGTTCTGCGTTGGTTCCTCAAAACGCATTAACCTAAAAGAGATGTCCCCAAACAAATCTTTAACTGTATTAATAGTTATCGGCTCTTTGCAAATAATGTACGTCGAATCAACCTGCATATTCCACACTGGGTAAAATTGTAAAAACGGCCGTCAAAAGCGCATAGCAATTTCCCCTGAAAAATATTGAATCAGAGTTGGAATGAAAAGCGTGAAATTTCGCGTGTCCCATAATCGAGTTTGCTATTGAACGCGAACGGGATGAAATATGGAAAACACTATTGAGGGCTGTCAGTCCTTCATGCGTTGTGTCACGTGTTACACGGAGTCCTCCCACGCACCCACGCATGCAAATTAACACCCCCCCACCTCCCCGTTCGCACGTGCACACCAAGGGGAAAGGTGTGATCTGATTGGACAAAAAGGGAAGATATAAATAAATATAACATCTAGTTTCGTGATGGTTATTATTGGAAACCTAACCAACCTTTCTCGGATATACTGTAATATAATCCAAAGTATAACAAATTAGTGTCACCAAAACAAATATTAAAAGCAACCAATTATTTTGAAGATACAAAATAAATCCATCTGACCTTTCGTGAGCAAAAAGCCATCAGTTCACAATAACCAATCAACTGGTCGATCCTAAATTAAGAACAAATTACAAATTAAAGAATCAGGTAACCAATCTAGTTCATGTCGGATAATAAACTGGATCACGAATGTATATTCAGGGCTTTAATCATGTACATCCGATATTTGATCGTTGATTACTTGATAATTTTTGCATTAAGGCGATTTAGAAGCAATATACCAATGAATTTGGAATTACCACATGATGAAGCTTCGATTCGTTTCAGTAGATTTAAGCTGTTAAAAAGAAATTAATTATGCAATAACATTCCATTTAAAAAATGTGATCCATTTTGGTTTTAATGGACACTTTTAATTAGAAAATTTATTCGAATATACGAAACCAGGATCATAATAGTTCAGCTGTTTCGGCAAACAAATTATAAAACCAAATCAAATGGTGACAAATTTTTACAAATTTCTTTCGACATGGGGACAGTTTTTCAATACCTGGTTAAAGTTGTGACTAAAAGTTAAATAAACAATACTGAAACGAAATGAACTGTCAAATGACACATTTATCATTACTGTCAACAAAACGATGCAATATTGTTTACTTAACTAGAAGTTAAAATTTGAACCAGAGATTGAAAAACCGGCCAAATAGTCATACAACAAAGTTTCAGTACGATAATAATTTCTATCTATTTTAAGGAAAATAGCTATCTAAAACCCAATGGGTGGAATTCAGTGGGTTGTATTAAGGTCTGTATTAAAACTTGTATTGAGTATATGGCAACATTGTAATATTTTCCACATGTATCAATGAGATTCAATTGTGATTTAGAAATTTTACCACAGGAAAAAGTAACACAGATATCCTTTAGTCAAATGAGAAAGTATTATTGTAAATGGAACTTATTATTGCAAAAATAGATTAGAAATATGTCAAATTTTATGTGTCAAATATTTCATACCAGAATGTTAATGAATTTTAAAATATCTCAACCCCCGTTTTGATCAGTTTTGACATTTGTCCTTTTTTTCTTAATAATATTTTTTTCTTTATTTGATCCTTTGGTCTCTTACTTTTTTCTGCCAGGTATTACAAAGTTGCCAAAATATTTTTGACAGAGGACTGTTTTGGCTTAAAACACGCTAATACAACCCACTGAATCTCACCTAATATATTTAATATTTTTTAATGTAACTTTATTATATAAAAAAAATAATAATTTAACAATAAATTTCAAGATGAATGGCAGAATTTAACGCCATCGGAAACCCATAGAAATATCATATTTCTTTGGTTTCTTATTTAAATGTTTTGGTTATCGTACGGAGACTTTTTTTGCCATGAAATTATGAGTACTTTGAATGTTTACCACATAAAATAAATACAGTATCTATATTATTTATTTATTTTTTAACGTAACATATAGCTCTTTATTTTGGATTAACAAAATATGAAATATATTGGGTTTTAGACTGCTATTTTTCCTTAAATAGATAGAAATTATTGTAGTTTGGAGACTTTTTTGTATGACTGTAGATTTTAATCTTACAAAAACTGAATATGTTATTCTAGTTTACTACCGTTTAATATCATCTTTATTAGTAATACTATCTTTAATACTATTCGACACATTTTTCTCTATATTTTGAAAGGTAGATTTTATTGTCCGCACTAAAGCGGGGCTATTTCTCGAACAGAAACTAAAAACAACTGTCTACCAATTATGAATTTTCAGTCAGGTATTGTTACAGTTTGTCCGCTAGATTCCATCTGGTTTTTTTTTCGGCTCTGTCTGGACAGTGCAGTAGACACTTTCTTTTATTATTTGTGGAAAATATAGTACTGAATATATCTAACTGTAGTGTAGAGAAATGCTAGGAGTTTTTTTTATTTTATTTTCATTGACTCTTCGCCATTTTAATTAAAATTGAAGAGCCACCTGAAATATTAAAACTAAGCAAAGCATCTTAAAAATTAATTTCAAGAGCGTAGAAGAGCATGAACAATAATTTGAAACTTTTAAATTTAAAAATCCATTAAGTAAATGAAACACTTTTTGCAACATTGACGAAGCCTCAGCACCGTAGCTTTTTCTCTATTACTTTAAACTTTAAAAAAACTAATATAATTATTTTGCTCCAAAAGAAAAACGTTAATAATGTACCGGAAAAAACTAATAAGGATAAAGGCTGTTTCGAAGCGAAATTTAATCATATTACAACACTAAATACTTTACCACACAAGATATTTTGTTTTACTTAATTAGTTTTTCGTGTCAATTTCATTTTTGCCCTCCTGAAGTGTAATGGGAACTTTACAATTGTATACACAGCAAGTGTAACCTACATTTTACGCTTACTGTGTTGTAACTTGTCTAACTATGCGGTAAAATAATCAAAATACACTGGACGTTTATGGGCATTTAGAAAAGAAATCATCTTTACTATAATATAAAGTTCACGTAAAAAAGTACTACCTACTTATTTTCTTACTTTAACATTTCCTATATTTAAAATTAATTTATATAAACCAAAATCACGGCAGCGACATCTGCCATTATTGTAAAAATCCGCCGTTACCGACATAGTCACCGATCGATATACCTGTCAAATACGCGAGGCAAACATTGCTGAAATGTCAAATATCGACACCTACCTATTATTTATTACGAAGAAAACATGAGCAAATAAATATATTATCAGTCATAAACAACGTCTATTATTACAAATAAATTTTCGCTAGAAGAAGTACTCTAATGAAGGTAAGAAAATCAAATTTGGAAATTGACTTAACCCCAGTATTTTAAACTAACCCTTTTCAGAAGTACAACCTATCTCATTAAAAAAAGTGATTTTCATTATCGTCGGCCAAAAAATTTGATACAATTCTGATACAGTTTTGACAAATAAAAGTTTGAAAAATCAGCAGAGAAGAGTAAGAGGAAACTTGTTCATAGAATGAATTAAAAAATATTTTGAAGGACATAATCGAATTCCCCATATATTTTTACATAAATATACCAAATTTCAAATATTTAATACCACTGGTACAAGTTTAATCCAAAAATGTTTAAAAAATGAACAAAAACAAGTGTAAAAATTCAACCATGTTTAAACCTTCGTAACTCGAATACCAAGGCGCGGCCACTTTTCTAGCCTGCGCCATTCGATTCTACGTACTTTTTTACATAAGTTCACAAAAAATTAGCGGAATCCATGATGGACCCATTTTCACAATCTTACGATAAAGTTATGTCTAATTATTGATAAAAATCGACAAATAATTTTTTTTTGATAAATTTCGTGGCTGTTTAGGGCTTTATACCCCCTAAATTAGGGGTTGAAAAAATTTTTGGTGGCCATATTCGAATTCCTGGGACATTTTTACATAAGTATACCAAGTTTTAATTTTTTTGAACGGCTGATACAGTTTTGACAAATAAAAGTTTGAAAAATCAGCAGATGGCTCAATCGCCGGTAAGAAGTTTTCATCCCTTATAAAGTTTAACACTAAATAACTTCAAAACTAAAAAAGATATTTTAAATCTGTTTGCGCCATTAAATTCAGCACCCTTTTCTTAGTACATATACCAATTTTCATAATTTTGTTTCAACCCTTACAAATTTGGCGAATTTTTATATAAACATATGTAAAATTTTTGTTTTGCTCCGAACCCATTTGCGGGTTAATAACCCCCAACCCTGTAAAAATACGTAAAAAATATATGGCCCATTGAACTCAGCACCCTTCAATTACCAAGTGTACCAATTTTTAATTTTTTTCGTCCATTGGTTCAGAAGTTATAGACTTTCAAAATCAAAACTTTATTTTATTTGTTCATAAACATTTAAAATCCTAGACAACCAAGGTGGTCTATTAACAAGTAATAAAATTAAACGTTGCTATTTATTGTAATTGATAGGGTATCAATTACAATAAATTATAGGGTATCAATTACAAAGAAATAGCAACGTTTATTTTTATTACTTATTAATAGACCCCCTAGGGGTTGATCTGGTTTTAATAAGCCACACGTGTGGATTTTTGGTCTAACTTTGAAACGCTGTAACTCTTGAACCGTTTGAGCTATCGAGCTCAAATTTGGATATGATACTTTTGGGACCTTTCGCAAACAATTAGTAATTTAATTAATCTATTAATTAAACCAGTGGTATTAAAAATGTTGACCCAAAGTTAAAGGGGTGAATCTTTCGAACCGTTTGAGATATCGGGCTCAAATTTGGGTATGATACTTTTGAGACCTTTGACAAACAATTGGTAATTTGATTAATCGATTAATTAAACCAGTGGTATTAAAAATGTTGACCCAAAGTTAAAGGGGTGAATCTTTCGAACCTTTTGAGATATCGAGCTCAAATTTGGGTATGATACTTTTGGGACCTTTAACAAACAATTAGTAATTTGATTAATTAAATCAGTGGTATTAAAAATGTTGAACCAGAGTTAAAGGAGTGTATCTTTGGAACCGTTTCAGATATCGGGCTCAAATTTGGTTATGACACTTTTGGGACTTTTGGTAATTTGATTAATCGATTAATTAAACCAGTGGTATTAAAAATGTTGATCCAAAGTTTAAAAGGTGTACCTTTCGAACCATTTGAGATATCGGTCTGAAATTTGGATATGATACTTTTGAGACCTTTGACAAACAATAATCAATTAATTAAACCAGTGGTATTTAAAATGTTAAATGGGTGTAACTTTCGAACCGTTTGAGATATCGGGCTGAATTTTTTTATGAGGGTAGCTGATACATTAAAAATTAATTGTATAATTATAATATGGAATTAACTAGACCAGTGGCACCAAAAATGTTATACCTAAAAATAAAAATGTGTAACTTTTAAACAGTTTGACACATTAGGATGAAAATTTGTATGTAGGTATACCAAGAAAATTATTATAATTTGTTATCTACCAGTGGTTGTCAAAATGTTTTATCAAATTTTCTATGTATCATTAAAATATTAATTATAAATTTTATATGAACTATCGGCATCATTTATGATTCATACAAACTAAAAAATATACCATACCAGTGGTCCTAAAAATGTTTTTCCAAATTTACATACGATTTTAAGTAAAAATTAATAAAACATAATTATAAGATACATTTTGACTATTATGGGTAAAATTTCAAAATGGCGGATATTTAAGATGGCGGCCAGACATTTCTATATTTAATTGGTGTTTTGTTACAGTGACTGTCGTTATTATGAATTAGGCCAACATATTTAAAGATAAATATATAAAATAATCTATTTTATAAATCCCGGAGCCTATGTTTTAAAGATAAACACAATTCCTTTGTTACACAGTTCAGATTTCAAATGTATGTAACTGACATATAAATGTCACTGTCAAAGAATCAATCATTTCATATTACTAATGGTAAAAAAACACTCGGTTTAGTTTAAAAAAAAAGTATATTCATCAATGAATTGGAAGAATCTCGAACATTAAAAGTATAAGAGTGAATAGACTGAATTAAAAAATATAAAAATATACGATAAATTTCAAATATATATTTTAAATCAAAAAAATATTTATAAACAAAACAAAATTATAATTTTTAAGTCATACTTTATCAATTAGCTCAATACGCCTATCCTTCAAAAAAGTTTTTGCAAATAAAAACTACCACATAACCAGGAAAATTTATTGTACCAGGCAGATTTAAAATGTAGATTGTGCGTTCTTCCACAGTTTTTAACATTTTTATTTTATTTAAATTTAATGTTGGGGTTGGCCAATACATTATTATCATCTATTCATCTAGAGAACTGTGTTTCCAATAAATTGCATATAATAACATTATGCAGATTCATTCTGATGATTTAAATATATAATGTGCAATCTGTTAAAGAGTTAAAGTATTAATATTAACAATATCTAAAAAATTAAAGTGAATTTATTTTTACTTAAAAATATATTAGTATTACCTTCCAAATAAGTTAAAATTATAATAAATAAAATAATAACTATTCAAATTGTTTTAACAAGCAAATTACAATGCATCAATTGCAATGTGGAGACGAGGTGCAGAGTTCGAAATGTGGTATTCACCATTCGCTTCTGTAAGTGGAGGGGAAGCATCGTTTCTATGGCAACCATTCTATCTAGCCAATAAACCTAGCTGCGCGCGCAACTGTGAAGAGTTTATTCAAAATTTGAATTACTCTTCATGTAATGCGGGTTGCGGACGATCAGTTTATATAATTTTTAGTAGATAATTTGATTTCTAAATTATATTAATGTTTATTTCAGGCTTTATAATAAAAAATAAAAAAAAAATAATGTGAAATTAATTTTTTAAAAAATATTTTGTTTTCTGAAATAACAGGTGAAGTTGCTCTTCACCTTCTTCACCCGAATAGCCGCCACTGGTTCCAAGGACCTTTTGGTATAAGATTTGTACAAAATACATAGAATTGAAGGAAGGTCTTGTGCTGGTCACAGATTTTTATAATATATATATATATATATATATATATATATATATATATATATAACATTGTTCTTTAAACATAAGGGTGAAATTAAATATTAAAATTTGATATTTTCAAAACAGCGTTTTCAAAACAATGCTTGTGGTACAAGCCAATAAATTTTCTTTAAACCACAGCATCATTCATTCATTTTTCTTTCGAAAACTAATGCG
This sequence comes from Ophonus ardosiacus, assembly GCA_943142095.1. NCBI lineage: Eukaryota > Metazoa > Arthropoda > Insecta > Coleoptera > Carabidae > Ophonus > Ophonus ardosiacus. The sequence continues at coordinate 3,049,558 of OW964839.1, forward strand.
ACACATGTTATTTCAATACTGTGATACAGTTATGGACATAGTTGTCGTTCTGGCAAATAAGGACGTTTGTTGGAATATATTTATGTACGTTCGCATTTCGTTAATACAAACGAATAACAATAATGTCGACAATAATTAAGCATTAAGCAGCCGTAAAATGTGACCACGTGTGAAATTGAATTATGCATTATTTATTCTGGAAATCTGCCAAACTCGTGTGTTTTATCACTAATCCAGTCCGCAATATGTTGATACATATTTACACATTCATACGATGTAAGCCAATTTCACCATTAATGGGACATGACATTCTTTATAGTTGTTAATCTGTAGAACATAGCATCGTCCATTTAATTTTTTTCCGAAAACTTATGTGACATATATTATTGGGCACAATTTTATTAGACTTTCGGTAAGTCAGTTTAATTCTTTATTATACTCATGAGTCTGTACTTTTATTAAATTATTATTTTTCTTTGATATTTTCAAATGGTAACCCATCTATGTATTAACCAGGCTTGTCCTAGCTTGACTATACTTTAAAGTAAAAGTCTACACTAAGTACAGTGTGTTCAAAAAAAATCTAATCTCTTACTAATTTTAGAATATTGCGAAGAAAATTTTTGACAACCCGTAAAACAATTGTTACTCAGCTCAGCTTACTCCTAAACAAGTTGTGAAGATTGACAACTCGTTACTGTCATTAAAAATTACTTATTTGACATTTGGATAGACTGCTAGATTAAATTTATTTTAAAAATTTAGCAGTGCAGACACTCAGATTTTATTTGTTTCTGTGTGAACCGTAACAGATATCACAAATTATACAGAGAAAGAAAAGTTTACTATTGAGTGTATTGAGTAATTTCACGTTTTCGGCATTGCCATTAAAAAGTTACGGTCTAATTAATGTTGGGAGACCTAAGTTTCATACACTAGTGGTTCACTAATAATAACAAGTATCACCTTAAAAGATGACTTATAACCATATAAACTGTCATACCAAATTTCATCCAAATCGTATAAAGCGTTCTGTTATTATAAGCAAAACTAATTTTTTTTGCGAAGAACTTTGAAGCAGATTTCTGGCTAAACGGTACACTTTCCGGTAGAAGCAAGTTTGGTTAAATTGTCTTATTTTAGCCTCAGGAATCTGTGGTTAAGCCATGTCCCCCTATTTAAGAGACACCTGTATAATTTAATGAAACATTTTGGTAGACTGAAAAATAAAGAACTTCTTTAGATAATTTAACTACAATTTAGATGTTTTTTTTTTCTGTGTATTGGCATTTACCGTTTGCTAATTTATTTCCATTTCTAAAATAAGATTCAAGAAGAAAAGCTTTGATTTATTTAAATACCATTTGTGACAATATTTCGTGTCAAATTAAATACTTTTAAATTGACATACGATTTTTTGTTCATAACCTGTTAGGTTTCTTCTTTAAACACACTGTATAATATTTTATTTGAGACACTTTGATAAAACTATAACTTTTCCTTATTACAGAAAATGACCAATACGTGTCATCCTATTTCTTAGTTCTCCCTATCTACCCTTATTAGACACTAAGGGTGAGAAATCCCTTGCCTATTTAGGGATGTACTTCACGCAATTTCTTGTAATTAAATTAAACCTTCAATAGCATTAATTACGTTTCCAATAAGCGTATTGGACTACCCCTAGGCCTTAGTTAAAGTACCTTTTACTCATCAAATTTTGGAGTGTAATAGTTATTTGTGACATTAATATAAAAACTGCATGATTTTGGGAGGAGTAAGAAGATTTCCGGACGACGCAGTGGAGTCTGGCAATTCTACGAGTCCTAAATAAGCATTTTTTGTCTGAATGAAACATAATTTATTGTCAACCGTTTATCTAAAGAATGCCATGTGTGCAGAAGACATGTTAAATATAATAAAAAACAATATAAGGATAAAGTTCTGTAATTTTTTGTTATAAATCGACGGTTCGATACTTCGATAGCGAAGGGCAATACAATACTTATACAGAATGTTATGTAAGTAAGTGTTCGACGCTTAACCCATAGTAGAATTGAGCCCACAGATAGTAAATCTGGCAATAATTTTGTTTAACATGCTTTCTACAAGAACTAGAGGCTTTTAAAACTGACCAATCATGTCATAGTTCAAAACTTTCTAAAAAAGTAAAAATCAATGTGTTCTCTGGAAAAAATGTGATACCTGTCACAAATGACATAAAATCATTGACGTCTATTTGGAAATATCTCTCTGTAGCGTCTTACAACACCACGACCATTTTGTAATGTCTCGCCATAAACCATATGCATGTCTGCATATTCTTGGTTGGTGAAGGTAAATGGCATTTTGATAATATCAAAAAAACAGAATATAAATAGTACGTCTACGCAAAAAACATTTAACGTCAGATTGACAATCAATATTTTTTCCAGAGAACACATTGATTTTTACTTTTTTATAAAGTTTTGAACTATGACGTGATTGGTCAGTTTTAAAGGCCTCTAGTTCTTGTAGAAAATATGTCGAACAAAAATTATTGCCAGATTTACTATCTTTGGGGTCAGTTCTACCGTGGGTTAAGCGTTGAACACTTACTTACATAACATCCAGATTTTTTACAAAAAATAATGAGAAAATAGCATCTACGCGTATATACGGTTGGCGAAAAAACCATATTTTATTTTTGTATTTTGCTTAAAACAGTGTTCAGCATACTTTTCTTATTTTGTGTGCATAGTAACAAGTGCAAAAGTCCTTAAAACGTTTACTTAGTACTCTCTCACAGTCGTTTTTCTCCAGTGTTGCCAACTACGAGTTAATTTGCAAGTTAATGAAACTAATAGTTCACGAGTAAAGTTACTAAACGGGTCAAATTGATATTAAATTTTAAATAAAGCCTTGTATCAGTTTAGTAATTGTATTAAAGTGTTCTCGACGACTCTGCATAAATTTAAACAAACTGTGAACGTTAAATATAATAATAATCTAGCTTAGCACATACCAGACCACGGAGGGCCATGTTTAATAGAAGAGGTTGACAGCGGGACACTTACCTAGAACAAACAGAAAATGGAATTAGAATAATATAATTACAAAGTAGAATTTATAATAATGGGTGATACAATTTGAAATTTAGTATTTGTTTTTTGAATAAAACGTATAAATATTGACAAAAAAGAAATTTATTGCTATCTATGTAGCGACTTGGCATTTACGCCCTCCTCGAGTCCAATGATATGAAACCATTCTTTTGACGAAGTTTTCCCATGACGTTTTCTCATGAACTGAACCAGAACCAAACCGTAACATTTTAACGAACCGGTTTTTCAATTGAACCCACATTGGAACCTAACCGGATATTAAAATTCGAATTCAGGGTTCAGATCCAGTCCAGGTTAAATCAATTTTTATTAATGCTTGAACCAGAACCGCCACGAACCTATCTCTCAAGAAACAAATTAACCTGAACTTAAACCGAACCCAGTTTTGACTGGACCAATAATATTATTGTAAGCCAAATTTCCTGATCGTGTTATATCTGGGGTCAATTTGGCTTCCGAGGTCTTGATATTGATATTCCAATAACTGTAAAAGTGTTGATTACAACAAAGCATATTTTGATTGATTACAAGAATAAATCCAAGAAAGAAAATTTTATTAATATTTTAATAATATTGTATTCTGCGAAGCATCAAATATAACGATTCTAGCTTGTGTTTTGTGATTAATATTTTGTAGTTTTTACATAAAATTAAAATTAGTGAATTGATCATTTTCTGCAGCCCGTCGAAGGTTGTGCGCCGTTATTTAAATGTGGCTCATACTTTATTTGCTTGAAATACAAAACTTAATAAAAAACTAGATTACTTTAAAATAACAATCTTGTATACTTGCGGTCTTAAAAGGTCTCTTGAAGTTTTAATTATATATTTTGAAATATTTTTGTTTACTTCATAAATTTTTCTTCTGGAATATCAAAAGGAACAAAATTAGATGATACATGGCATCTGTAACTAATTGATAATTTAACTTGTATCCTTTTTGCTTTTTCAATTCTTACACGCATTGCTATTATGAACGAAATAAAAACGAAGGGCGAGAATAATATTTTGTGACATTAGATTAAAAATTTTAATGACATTCATATAAATTATCTGTCAAAACTACTATTTAATACAAAAACATTAGTCTGTAAACGATATCGTTTTCACAAAACGTAGTCACTTTACGGAAATAACCGAAGTTGAAAACGTAGTGAGTGACTAATTTTACGTGATCGCTAAGGAAACGAATGACGTTTTCACTTCTCGATAATCGCAATATCGTTTTCACTTTTACGTGATCCCACTCCAGACCTGAAACTACTGAAAAAGAGCAGCAATTTATGTAAATGTCATAAATTTTAATTAAAAATTTCAAGATTTTCTAAGTTCACGTGGTATTCTTGCCACCAGGAATATGGACTTTACTTGGTGAATTAAATAAACCGCATGAATTTGGAAAATCATGAAATGTGGAATGAAAAATGACATTTGGCATCTATGTACATAATTACCCCCATATTTGCTTGTCAAGAAAGACCAATAAAGTCACATGACTGCTCGCGCTTTATAAATTAGTATACCATGTAAAAAATAGTATATGACGTCATTACCTTAGATTATTATTTAATGACGTAAGTCTTTTGCCTAATTATTTCAACCATAGCCTTAAATTTCAGTTTTCTCAATATTTGTACGTTTTATTTAAAAATATTTCGAATATTAAATGGGACAAAAGTGACCCCTGTGGTGCAATCTCCATGCCAGCAATGAGTTCCCGCGAGGTGACGCCTGGTAAGCACCCGCACGGTACAAATATGTCATAACCATTACCGATATCTGCGATAAAGCAGATTGTGGCACACTCAGAAATGGGTAATATGCCGTGATGATATATTTATTTAAAAAACAAATCCAAAATTGTAAATTGGATCACCCATTAGATGTTCATATTCAAAGCGTTACTAATATTTGTGAATAGAATTTTAACTTTGTCTCACATACTCTTTCGTTGATTATGAATGAACGTCCTTACACCAAAAATATGTGCACGACAGTCTTCCCCTAAACATACTCGAGCATCCTCTTAAACAAAAATGATATACAACCACAAGCAGCATTTTATGCTCCTATTTGCTTAATAAAGACGGCTACAGTAAGTTGGTAATTAAAATTTTATTCACGAGTGTTGTTTTAAGGGAAAAAGAGTCACGCTATGCTATGAATGGATGGAATTTTGCGGTCCTGGGTTTTATTCTAGGCAGGGGACTCAGTTACGACGTCTTTAATTAAAATTGTTTATGGTAAAAGGAAAAACGGAGAGCATTGCGCTTTTAGAAATATGTGGACTGAGGTCTACTCGTTATTTTAAATTAGAAATGATTCTGCTTTGGAAATGCACTACTTTATAAACAGATTCATTTGTGTTTAAACTGCGTTTTGTTTAAGGCACGAGCCCTTATTAGCTGGATCGCTGTAAAATACTTCACGCACAAGAATTGAATCAAATTTTTTGGCCGACGATAATGAAAATCACTTTTTTTAATGAGATAGGTTGTATTTCTGGAAAGGGTTAGTTTGAAATACTGGGGTTAAGTCAATTTCCAAATTTGATTTTACTTACCTTCATTAGAGTACTTCTTCCAGAGAAAATTTATTTGTAATAATAGACGTTATTTATGACTGATAATATATCTATTTGCTCATGTTTCCTACGTAATAAATAATAGGTGACTACGTCGATAATGGCGGATTTCTACAATAATGACATATGTCGCTGCCAGAGATGGGCAAGTTACTTTTAAAATGTAACTAGTTACAGTTACAGTTACCTCCAAAAAAAAGTAACTAAGTTACTTAAGTTCCAGTTACTTTGGTGAAAGAACTAAGTTATTTACTAGTTACTCATTAAAAGTAACTTAGTTACCTTGAGTTACTTTCTAACTACTTTTAATGGCGTGAAGTGTAGACTTTGACTGTTGACTTAGTTATTGTGTAGTATACATATCAGGGAGTTTTTGCACTAACTACGTTTACCTAAATTTTAACGTTATTACTTGGCAACACCCAATCAGATTATTATTGTTAATGTTAACGGACCTACAGGGCCTTATTACCGACTAGGCCCACGAGGCCACGGCCTAGGGCCCGCTTTGACAAGGGGTCATCAGGGCCAGGTTGCTGTGATAAAAAATCTGATAAAAGGCCCTGCGGACCTACATTTGCAAAAATGAGACGAATTTAAGTCTTGCACCCCTTGGAACAACGAACAAAATACACTATTTTTTGTATAACCTGAAAATTGGAATAATTTTGATGATTAAGTGGCAGTTTAATTATAATTTATTAAAACGTATCATTTGTAAGCGAGGAAAGCATTGGAAAATAATATATTTTATAAGTGAAATTTAACATTTAGTGACTTTTTAATTCTAGAATTAAAAGTTAAAATAATGTGTTATTTTTAGTTTTTCTGTTTACCGTACAAAAACTATTATTAATGAATATAATTACTTATTTTATTATCTATTATGGCTTGAAATCAATCAACAACTCCACTTTTTAAGTTACTTTGGCTAACTTAAGTTACATTCTAATTTGTGAGTTACTTTAAGTAACTTAAGTTACTCAAGTAACTGGTAACTAAAAACCGTAAAGTTACCAACTACTTTTCCGCAGCAAGTTAAGTTACAGTTACAGTTACCATATTTTAAAAAGTAACTAAGTTACGTTACAAGTTACGTAAAAGTAACTAGTTAGTAACTAAGTTCCTAAAGTAACTAGTTACTGCCCAGCTCTGGTCGCTACCGTGATTTTGGTTTATATAGTTTTAAATATAGGAAATGTTAAAGTAATAAAATAACTTACGTAGGTAGTACTTTTTTACATGAACTTATAGTAAAGATGATTTCTTTTTTAAATGCCCATAAACGTCCAGTGTATTTTGATTATTTTACCGCATAGTTAGACAAGTTACAACACAGTAACCGTAAAATGTAGGTTACCCTTGCTGTGTATACAATTGTAAAGTTCCCATTACACTTCAGGAGGGCAAAAAAATATTTAACTGCAGTTTCCTCAATCTGACATTCCTGGGAAGAGCTGATTAGATTTGAGTAACAACTGGACAACCGGAAGTAAATGATGCCCCTCTGTCATGCTACACTGCATTCTTATACCAAACACAGTATATGTATAGGAAAAAGGTATCTCATATTTATTTTATTAAACCCAAATTTAAATACATAGTATTCAATCTTGTACGTTGAATATTATGCTGATATCGTTATTCCTGTGTTCCCTTCCATTATGTGGGTCAAACTTTCGTCTCATCTTTTATTCACCAGGACTATATGTACACCCTCTGGATATTTAATCCCTTCACTTCCTGTTGGTCAGCTCACACCCCTAGCCTTTTACTAATCCCCCCAGTACAGGGGAACTTAGGTTAGGAGGTTTGAAAGCATTCTTGCAACTTTCTGCATAACCATATTTCAATTTTAATTTAATGAAATTCGGTTTTACAGAAAAACAGTATTGTTATGGTCGGCCCGATCTTCAGATTTGTCGCCTATTGAAAATCTGTCAGATGTCTTAGGCTGTGTCTGATGTTGCATTTTTATCTGTGAGCAAATACCAACTTTGCGAAGTTTTGGATCATTAATATATTTTAAGAAAAAATCGTCACACATTATTGTCAAAATCAGCACCAACTTCCTTATATGCTCTAAAACGCAATCTGTGTAAATTCTTCGCCGTACATTATCCATTTCGTAAATGTGTAGTTGCAAACTATTATTTGACACTTTGAAAACATATTCTTATTGAGAGCTGTTTGATATATAATCCTGCAAACATCAAACTAAAATTGAATTATCCTGTATAACTAATATTTATGTATGATGGAAAATATATTATTTTTACAACCATTAATTTCATTAGAATCATATTTAAACTACTAAATTGTTCTTAACGCGGTTTCATTATTAATTTTATTGTAATTTCTTCGTGACAGTGACATTTGTTTAAATATGTTAAATTTGTTATTAAAGTATTGTTTTTGTTTGACGCAGAGGCAAAGTGATGTACAAAAAAAATTATTTTATAATTCAATATTAAAAGTTATTTCAAGTTATTTACTAAATGCTTATCGTGGAATTGAAGATTGTGCCGTTATATTTAATTTGTATTGGTAAAAGTTGCTAAAAAATTATATTCAATGAGTTTTTTACAAGAAAAACTGTTAAAAGCTTGTATAAATGATACTTCCGGTTATCCGATATACACTAAAAACTAATGAGCTCTTCCCACATTAGTATAGAATGAGTATACAAAGTTTCAAAATTTTCTGATTGATGGTATTCGATCGTGTCCACACGATCCACACACACACACACACACACACACACACACACACACACACACACATACATACACACATACATACACATACATACCTGCAGACATCATTGTACAAATGTTAAAATCGAATTCTGAGGAAAACAAAATGATCTTTTTCACTAAAATCTCGATAGGTGATTTTTAGCACGATCCCTATACCTTCCTTACCTAGGGTAGCGGGAGGTAAAAATAATCCGGTTATTTTTGGGTCCCCCTTCATTTTTTCCTCTCGCTAAGGGAGGTATTGGAATCATGCTTAAATTCGCATATCCAGTTTTTAGTGGATAAGCACGTTTTAAGGTCCCTTTAAGCCGGTTATGACATTTTTACGATGATGTGTGTGTGTATGTATGTGTCTGTGTGTGTGTGGATGTGTACACATACATACCTACAGACATCATTGTAAAAATGATAAAATCGGATTCTGGGGACATCAAAACGTGCTTATTCACTAAAATCTCTATACCTCCCTTACCTAGGGTAGCGGGAGGTAAAAATGTTGAAAAATGTGACTTGTCCATATTCTTAACGGGAATGTTTAGTCAGGAACTAATGGCGCTGTAGTTACTTACACATTTACTACCTCCAGAAGTCAATCTGACAATTGACTACTCTGTAGAAATAATTTTGTTTGGTTATGCCGTAGTTCTGTATAAAGGAAGAAATAAAACAGGGCATTCATTTACAAAATGAGAGTAAATAATTCTTTGACTTGATTGAAGCAATACCTCAAGAAAAATCTGATGTGGCCAACACATGACCTCCCTCCAATTCCATGTTTAAAATAGCAATGAGCTTTAAGTAAAGTTTCACTTCCGATTGATCTTTTGTAAACAAAATCTACTTTGTTGTTCCGATATATAGAAAAGTTTGTAATACGAAATTAGAATTATATTTTGTTTTTCCTGAAAAATCTGTTAGAGCTTCAAATTAAGTACTACATCCGGTTTATCATATATAGTCAAAATCTAATATGATGTTTGTAATTAATAAGAGTATTAAATACCAACTTTGCAAAGTTTTGGATCATTAATACATTTTAAGGGAAAAATCGGCACACACACACATTATTGTCAAAATCATCACCAACTTCCTTATGCTCTAAAAGGCAATATATGTAAATTCTTCGCCGTACATTATTCATTTCGTAAATGTGTAGTTGCAAACTATTATTTGACACTTTGAAATCACGTTCTTATTGAGAGCTGTTTAATATACAATCCTGCAAACATCAAACTTAAATCGAATTATTATTATTATTATTATTATTATTTTTAGCACGATCCCTATACCTTCCTTACCTAGGGTAGCGGGAGGTAAAAATAATCCGGTTATTTTTGGGTCCCCCTTCATTTTTTCCTCTCGCTAAGGGAGGTATTGGAATCATGCTTAAATTCGCATATCCAGTTTTTAGTGGATAAGCACGTTTTAAGGTCCCTTTAAGCCGGTTATGACATTTTTACGATGATGTGTGTGTGTATGTATGTGTCTGTGTGTGTGTGGATGTGTACACATACATACCTACAGACATCATTGTAAAAATGATAAAATCGGATTCTGGGGACATCAAAACGTGCTTATTCACTAAAATCTCTATACCTCCCTTACCTAGGGTAGCGGGAGGTAAAAATGTTGAAAAATGTGACTTGTCCATATTCTTAACGGGAATGTTTAGTCAGGAACTAATGGCGCTGTAGTTACTTACACATTTACTACCTCCAGAAGTCAATCTGACAATTGACTACTCTGTAGAAATAATTTTGTTTGGTTATGCCGTAGTTCTGTATAAAGGAAGAAATAAAACAGGGCATTCATTTACAAAATGAGAGTAAATAATTCTTTGACTTGATTGAAGCAATACCTCAAGAAAAATCTGATGTGGCCAACACATGACCTCCCTCCAATTCCATGTTTAAAATAGCAATGAGCTTTAAGTAAAGTTTCACTTCCGATTGATCTTTTGTAAACAAAATCTACTTTGTTGTTCCGATATATAGAAAAGTTTGTAATACGAAATTAGAATTATATTTTGTTTTTCCTGAAAAATCTGTTAGAGCTTCAAATTAAGTACTACATCCGGTTTATCATATATAGTCAAAATCTAATATGATGTTTGTAATTAATAAGAGTATTAAATACCAACTTTGCAAAGTTTTGGATCATTAATACATTTTAAGGGAAAAATCGGCACACACACACATTATTGTCAAAATCATCACCAACTTCCTTATGCTCTAAAAGGCAATATATGTAAATTCTTCGCCGTACATTATTCATTTCGTAAATGTGTAGTTGCAAACTATTATTTGACACTTTGAAATCACGTTCTTATTGAGAGCTGTTTAATATACAATCCTGCAAACATCAAACTTAAATCGAATTATCCTGTATATCTAATATTTATGTATGATGGAAAATATATAATTTTTACAAACCTTAATATCATTAGAATCATAATTAAACTACTAAATTCTTCTTAATATGGTTTCATTTTTAATTTTAATGAAAACTGCTTCAGTGACAGTGACATTTGTTTAAATATGTCAAATTTGTTATTAAAGTATTGTTTTTGTTTGACGCAGAGGCAAAGTGATGTACAAAAATAAATTATTTTATAATATAATATAAAGTTATTTCAAGTTATTTTCTAAATGCTATTATCGTAGAATTGAAGATTGTGCCATTATATTCAATTTGTATTGGTAAAACTTGCTAAAAAATTATATTCAATGAATTTTTTACAAGAAAAACTGTTAAAAGCTTGTATAAATGATACTTCCGGTTATCCGATATACACTCAAAACTAATGAGCTCTTCCCACATTAGCATAGAATGGATATACAAAATTTCAAATTTTCTGATTGATAGTATTTGAGTAATCGTGTCCACATGATCCACACACACAGACACACACACACACACACACACAGACACACACACATACATACCTACAGACATCATTGTAAAAATGTTAAAATCGGATTCTGGGGACATCAAAACGTGCTTATTCACTAAAATCTCTATATCCGATTTTTAGCACGATCCCTATACCTCCCTTACCTAGGGTAGCGGGAGGTAAAAATGGAAAATAACGACTGTAGAAAAAATCTTGTGTGTATATCAAGCGCAAATGTACATTTAGATAAATGTTCCATTTTGCACTCTTAATACACAAATAGCTATACTAGTGTTCCGATTTCCAAGACCTTAAGTGTACGACCCATTATAATAAAATCTGTAACAACCCTTTACATCTAACCATGTACACACATTTCCTAATGTAACTTTTTATTTGTTTGCAATTCCTTTCATAAAGAATTACAATAACAGTTCCATTGTCGAGTTTGCACCTTTAGATCGGTATTGTAAACTATATCTAGAGCGCTGTGCTTTCTCAGAATGGAGAGTTGTCGAGTACAAGTTGAGCAATAAAAGAAAACAAAGCGATCTAGATGGCATTGGAACAATTCGCCGCCGACGCCGTCTTCGATCGTAACGGGCACTTGCAGCAAAGAATGGAGGTGATAAACATCCGGGGTATAGTGCCAATTAGAACTCGCGACACGGCGAAACACTACGGGGAGGGAATAAGGAAGAATTACATTTTTAGGGAGGTAAGAGTCTACATCCTAATGTGGTTTGACCATGTCAAAAAAGAAGACTTCATATTTTAACCTACCAGAAAGATGGCCATGAAATTTTTTTTATTGAAACTACTGTTATGTATTTTTTTTAATTTTCAGCTAAAACTGTATACGAGCTCAAACTCATAATAGTTTATATTTTCATCAAATAAATTTTGAAAATCTGTTGTGGCCAGCACAAGACCTCTCGCCATTTCCATATTAGGCTATATAAGTATATATTGTATTTAACATTTCTGGTACACACAAAAAAATCTAATTACATCTGTTATTAATATATTTTTTAATCATTTTATAAATAAGTTTCCTCCTAGTCTTCTAAATTTTTGAGATGTTCACATTCATTGACAAAATTGGAGGTATTTCTGATGGGTATAAGTAATATATGTATCTATAATTTTTAAAAATGTACTTCCCAGAAAAAGGCTTCAGTAATGTACCTGGATTTTTGACACTGACATTTTTCTGTCAATTACAAGCATTTTAATTTTTCAACTGGTTTCCATGGAGTTGTTAGGGGTGTGAAATTCATTACATTCATTCATTGTTTAAAAAAAAATAAAATAAATATATCATCACGGTATATTACCCATTACTGGGTGTGCCAGTATCTACAACCCATGTAAACATCGGTAATGCATCACAGGGGTCACTTTTGTGCCATTTAAAATTGGAAATATTTGGCGTCGGGAGGAATCGAACCCGGTTCCCCAGGTTCGCGACCAGACATTCAGGCACGCGGCCACGGGACACCATATTCATTGTTTTATATATTTATAATTCTCTGTATGAGAATTTTATATTCTTTACTATTTGTAATAAGATAAATTTAAAAAAATATTTAGATTTTTTTAAGAAATGACTACTTCCGATTGTTCAATTGTTACCTACTAAAACCTTTTCAGCTTCTATTAAAGTCAGAGAAAGGAATACGTAGTTATATTGGTCTTTAGTCTTATAGAATTTGAGAAACCGTCCCTCCAACATCCAGACACACACACACACACACACACACACACACACACACACACACACACACACACACACACACACACACACACACACACACACACATACATACATACATACACTTTTATTGTTAACTTTTATTTCCTGTACAATCACTACAATCTAATGTGAAATACAATTCGGCGTCGGTAATTACAAAATTCTTATTCCAAAGCTTCTGATGTGTAGTTCACAGAGCAAGTGTTTTGATTTATTAACACTTACATTTTTGTTATACTTTATATAACCAACAAAGATATAAATAAAAACAATTTCTTCCTACCTTGAAAGATATCATTTTATGACAATTTTCATAGCACATTTCACAGTTTCAGTCACATATTACACACAAACACACGCACAAAGTCATACAGAGTTTATTAATAACAACAATTACAATTAAATCACTTATATTTCACGAAAATTAATAGAAAAATTGTCCACAAACGCGACATTATGAATGTTTGTTTACAACTGACAAAATAGGATCGGCTACTTGGCGAACAGGAAAAACCTGGAAATCTAAAAATTGGTTTAGTCACGTTTGGCACAAATATTGACAATTGTTCAGCATTTGTAAAATATATTGTATCTATGGCTACCCATTAAAATCTTTTAGTAATAAAAGTATACGGTAATAGGGGTCATTAATAAATAATATTTATACAGAGTGGGTAGAATGACCTCCCTGATTTGAACGGTTAATTGTAAGAAAACGGTTCAAGATACATAAAAAAGGCTTTTATTACTGAAAAGTACATATAATGCCGTTTTATTTTCACGATGTTTGGAAAATGATATCGTCCAAGTGGATGCCTTGGCGAGCAATGTACATATTGAGCCTTTCGACGAAGCGCATTTTCATCTTTGTGGCACAGTAAATAAACAAAATTTTCTGTACTGGGCATCTGAGAACCCTCGTATACTGCATCAAAGACCTCTTCACAGCAACAAAGTAACAGTTTGGTGCGCTATGTCCTCTATACGCATTATTGGGCCTTATTTTTTGAATCCGAAGTATTAACTGTTCTGTTACCGTGAATTTGGCTCGCTATTGTATGTTGTAGAACTTTTTGCGCCCCAAAATGGAAGAGTATGGCGAGGAACACGACACAGAAGCCTTCTGGTTTCAACCACGGCCCATACTGCCCGTCGTTCGCGCGAAATTCTACAAGTGCTTTTTCCCGGTAGCCTGATCTCTCACCGGGAGGATGTTCCATGGCCCCCTCGCTCCTTCGATTTGAGTCCGTGTGACTTTTTTCTGTGGGGATATGTCAAAGCTGTAGCTTGAAACTCTGAAGGAGGCGATTGAGGACGTCATCGCTGGAATTTCGCAAGATATACTGGGAAGAGTGGCCGAAAACTTCTTTGAAAGGCTCAATATGTGCATTACTCGCAAAGGCCGCCACTTGGACGATATCATTTTCCAAACATTCTGCCGCACCTGTATATTAACATAACCTATTAATAAACGGTTAACTTGAAATGTATTTAAAAATATAATTTAAAAACCTTTTTATTTGATTGTAGTAGTGCGTAAAACGTTAGGCCGAAAGAAGTTAACACCCTTGGACGAATAAAAGCCCCCCCCCCCACTACTTTTTCTTTCGACCCTCTATACGTAACTAACTATTCTGTAAGGGGTAAAGAATGCACCAAACGTTCACCTTTTGTTTAAATGCAAAAATCGATTGCATTTGTTATCGCTGAGCTGTCGGGCCAGAGCAGTGACCAATGACCATCGGGTTATGATTGACAGTTGAAAACGCGTAGCTTGACAATGCACAGTTGCGTTTGATGTGTGTGGGTGTTTTGTTTTTTATTTTTTAACGAGTTATCACCCGAGTGCAATCATTTGTTTTCGCTGATAATTATAACGATGGCTAATGCAGTGATGATTTTGTTATTAATTGTTTTCGCTGATGCGTTCTGTTAATCCTGTCAACATTTTTTGTTGGGATTTACTGTTTTGATTTTCGGGGAATCATAATATTTGCTAAAATATTTTTCACTGTTTGACGTGTTTTTTTAATCCCTCGGAAATTAAATTCATCAGGGATGTTTTCAGACTCATGAAATTGTGAAATATACATACTAAAATACAGGGTGTTACGGAAGTAATATGCCATAGTTTATGGTATGATAAAAAGAACTGAAAGAAGTTATAATTTGAAATATATTCTGTTCAATCTATCAAGATGTAATACTTGTGGGACTGTAAAGTTGTGTAAAGTCTAAAGCCTCATTTCCACCGAATGTCTTAATGCTTAATACATAAGGCTTAATGAATTACAACAATTTACTAGGATACCATTTCCAGCTATTTTGTTTAGTGACAATTCAACAGAAATGTCATATCTTTTTTCCGAATTACTTGTTGTTTAGTAGACTGCCATTGCAGCAGCAATTCTTCTTTTTTTAATATGCTATACCTATACACAATTTTCTGTATTTATATCGATACCGAAAAATTAATTAAAAGTTAATAATTATAAAATAGACTGAGAGTTGACAGTTCAGGTTAGAATTTTTCAATCATTTGTTTTTACGCATTGCTCTTAGTTCTTAAGCATTAAGCCTTATGCAAAGCTGGAAATGGTAGTAAACGTTGTCATATGATAAACATTTTTACGCATTGCGCTTAGTTATTAATTATTGCTCTTACGCATTAGGACAATCGGTGGAAATGAGGCTTAAGACTGTGTCCGATGTAGCATTTTGGCATTTAGTATTTAGGATTTAGGCCTTCTTCACATAAATACATCTTCAAATGGCACACTAATGACAACCATTGGTTTGTATGACCGTATGGGAAAACTTTAGAACAACAAAATGAATTATATACACCGATTTTTCACACTTGACCGTTACGTCATAGTTTGATGTTCGTATATTAGATATACGTATCGAAGACAGAATGTAGGAAACCATAAGTAAGACAGAGATAAACATACGATACGTATGTATATCTAATATACGAACATCAAACTATCACGTAACGGTCAAGTGTGAAAAATCAGAATATATTTCATAAGCCACTTGGTAAATATTGTACTTTAAATCATAAATTATAACAACGAACATGATTTGTTTAATTAGTGCGCGTCAACTTCAAGGCAAAATCAAAAAATCTAATTCCTAAAATCCTAAATAACGACGATTTTAGAACATATAAATTCAGGATTTAGATGTTAGGTTAATAAAAGTAGTAGCAAGGAATTAAATACATACATATTCATACGAGTATATTTGAAAGATTGTTCATGATCTTGTTTTTTTTTACCTCTCGCTAAGAGAGGTATTGGATTCATGCTAAAATTCGCATATCCAGATTTTATTGAATAAACACGATTTAAGGTTCCTAGAATCCGAATATAACATTTTTAAAATGATGTCTGTGTGTGTGGATGTGTGTATGTGTGTCTGGATGTTGGAGGGACGATTCCTCAAAAACTATAAGACTTAAAAAATATTTAACTACAGTTTCCTCAATCTGATATTCCTGGGAAGAGCTGAAAAGGTTTTGTTAACAATTGGATAACCGGAAGTAGTAGTTTCTTAGAAAAATTCTTCTAAATATAATTTTTTAGAAATTTTTGTTATTACAAATATTGAAGAACAAAATTCTCCACTAATACACTTAAATTTTTTATTATATCTTGTATAGATTTAGAGATAAAGACACTATAATATATAGAATATTTTAATCGCAGAAGCTAAGGCACTAAGGAAACGACTTGACAAATTCAAATGTTTATAACATACTTTGTAAATGACATATGTCAGTGTTAAAAATCAACAGTTTTAGTGTCATTCTGATAGTTTTTTCTGGGAAGTATATTTAATCTTTCTTATTATTTTATTAATGAAATATTTGAAATTATAGGTAAAATGCATATAAAATTGTAAATTTTACATCAAAATATCAAAATCTTAACTTATACCTAAATAATATAAAATATTGTAGATTACGATACAAAGCAACCGTTTTTGAATAAGACTGTTGTTAAATTTGTTTATTTTGACGAATGAGGGAGCGGAAATTAGCGCAAGAGTTAACCGTACACCACATCATTATTCTTCGGGCTGATGGTTATCAATTAAATAATAAAATAATAATTTCTTGGTCTTCAATGAAGCAGAAATCATCAATCATAATTCCCCATCCATTTTGTTCGTGTGCTGGAGGGTTCCAATTTATAAAAGCTTTAAAAATTACGATAATTTTTCGTGATTTGATCCGGTGGCTGTGCCTTTATGCCGCTGTCATTCCAGTGCCGGCTGGAGCTGAATTCAGGGGCTTTACAGGGCTGCCATAATCCTATTAAATCCCTGTGATTATTTATAGGGAGGCACTTTCATTTAAATCTGTCAGAAGTTTGTGCTGAATTCGGAAATCAAAGTTTTTATGACACTTGGAGAAGTTTTAAAGAAAATGCCTGCTACAACTAAAGGGATTTCCAGACAGGGCCGGATTATTATTGAAATGTTTCTTTCTTTCAAAGTTCAAAAGAAATATTTATTATTACACCCATAAACTTTATAAATTGTTGAACATTTTTACGGTGATATTCTACCTTAGGCTGGGCGCACACTAAACGAACCAAAAACGTTTTTTATACAAAGCGTTTTTGCTTAATTGTGTTTAAATAATATTACTACCATGTTTATATCTCTACCCATTTTTGAATTATTGCCCCAAAAGTCAATATAGCCCACTTTTAGATAAAAACTTCAAAATTTTCAAAAATCTAATTTTTATGTATCTAGATACTTCTCAATGCGCTGATTCCAAATTTTGAAACCGCAGGTCGATATCTGTTTTCGTTCTCGAGATATTTAGATTCAAAGTTTTGATCAAAACTGCCCATTTTTGGGTAATAACCCAAAAATGGGTCGAGATATGAATTTAACGACAACACCATTCGATTCTACGGGCAAAATTACATAAGTATACCAATTTCCTGAATTTTTGAACACCGCATACCATCTCTAAAGCAAAATAACTGAAAATAGCCAAAAATCGAAAAAATCCTAAGGGGTACCCCTTAAGATTTTTTCAGATTTTGGCCATTTTCAGGGGTTTTGAAACTTTTATTCATAAAAGATGAATCGGTTGGACAAAAATTATGAAAATTGGTACACTTATGTATTTTTGTCTGTAGAATTGAATGGTGTTGTCGCCAAATTCATATCTCGACCCATTTTTGGGTTATTACCCAAAAGTGGGCAGTTTTGAGCGAAACTTTAAATCTAAATATATCGAGAACGAAAAGAGATATCGACCTGCGGTTTCAAAATTTGAAATCAGCGCATTGAGAAGTATCTAGATCCATGAAAATTAGATTTTTAAAAATTTTGAAGTTTTTTATCTAAATATGGGGTACATTGGTTTTTTGGGCAGTAATTTAAAAATGGGTAGAGATATAAACTTGCTAGTAACATTATTTGATTGTAAAGAAAATGTTACGTAAGTGTACGCATTTTTTTAGAGTATTTGAACAACTGAGTGAATTTTTAGAAATTAAAGTCTGAAAAGAAAAATGGATAAATGCTATAAAAGACCAGTCCTTCCTTTCTTAAGTCTTCTTCGATACAGTCGTTCCATCTTCTCTTTTGCCTTCCTCGTAAAACTAATTTATTAGCAAAAATATAGTAACTGCGTTCTGCGTTGGTTCCTCAAAACGCATTAACCTAAAAGAAATGTCCCCAAACAAATCTTTAACTGTATTAATAGTTATCGGCTAAATTAGATTTTTGAATATTTTGAAATTTTTATCTAAATGTGGCGTATATTGACTTTGGGGAAATAATTCAAAAATGGGTAGAGATATAAACTTGGTAGTAATATTATTTGATTGTAAAGAGAATGTTACGTAAGTGTACGTAGATATTTGAAATTTTTAAAGTTTTTATCTAAATATAGGGTATATTGACTTTTGGGGCAATAATTCAAAAATGGGTAGTGTCATTTTTTGGATTTTTGAATAAGTAGTAGATTAGTGGACAGAGTATAGATTACTTTTGTACTGTTTGAGAATCAGAATTAGTGGGTCTTATCAAGTCACCCTAGTCATAGCTATTACTGAATGAAAGCAGCACACCCAGAAGTATGTAACAATCTTGGATGATATATTACAACTACATATTAATGAAGAATGTCAACGACTCTTGAAGACTGATTATCCTGGCATCATTTTTTAAGCTCATCTGCATGTTCGTGGTCTATGTTTGGTAATTATGGCCTTCCATTTATCATGCTCTGCCATTTTATAATGAGATTCTTTCTGGCTTACATGGGCATGAAGTGACAGTTTCAATTCCCGGATTCCAAGATAGCAACAATGCACAAAGAGTATTCATTAGACAAACCATTCCGAGGAAGGCAATTATAAAAATGTTCTTTTCATTTATCAAAGTAGGCAGAGGCAGAATTAATTCAACTGACGTTTTGCTGTAATATTTTTTCAGTTTAATTTAAGAGTAGACATTGAATCCCTTTTAGTCCCGTGTCTGGTCGCGAACCAGGGGAACCGGGTTCGATCCCGACAGGCGCCAAATATTTCCAATTTTAAATGGCATAAAAGTGACCCCTGTGGTAGACTCTCCACACCAGCTATGAGTGCCCGTGAGGTGACGCCTGGTAAGCGCCCACACGGTAAAATATATCGTCATCATTACCGATGTCTACATGTGTTGTAGATACTGGCACACCTAGTAATGGGTAATATGCCGTGATGATATGTTTATTTTTATCATAAATATATCTACATTGTTCAATTATCTGTATTAGTTGGACATCTTTTTCAGTGACACTCATTTTTAGACACGAAAATGTGACAGATATATTGAAAATAACAAAATTATCACAAATGTCAAAATGACTGTCGTACATATCTCCAGAATCAAACTGTCGTCCAAGAACATATACTCTTCTGATTGGTCGGCATTAGCATTATGACTTAAAAATTAGAAATTGTCTAGGGTTACGCTATTCGCTAGTGAAATAGAGCAATATGACGTCTAGCGGCGAAAATATGAACTAGTGCATGGTAGTAAGTCCTAGCCGAGGTAGCGGCGAACGCATCGTTTCTGTCACTTATTTAACAAATAAATCACGAGTGGACTGAAATTTGTAGGCTTCATTTTACGTAAGAAAATAGTAGATAGCTCTTAGGAGCCGACCGTTTTACATGCATTAAATAAATAATTTAAATTTGTAAAACCAAGCTTTGTCAATAATAAATATATTTATCTGTAAAGATGTCAAAATCAAAAATTGAAATTGCAACAAAATATGGTTAAACATCACTTAATTCTGTAGATTTTATTTGATAACTGACAGGTGATATTTGTTTCGTTTCTGTGAAATAGGTTTATATTCTGATCAATCAAAGGGTAGAATTTATATATCCCTAACTAAACCAACGCTATTCTTACCTGAAATAAAGTATAATAACAAAATCTGAAACTTCAACACGTTTTTGTTGCGTTTACGTCATTAGCACGCAGAAATCTAGAAATAATTAATTTCCATAATTTCCCGAAAACAAGAACCTAAATTCTATAGAAAAATTTATTAGAGAAATTTACCAACTTGAAATAGTTTGTAGACGAAGTTTATGCATTCATCTTTTAAAAATGAGAAAAGAACCGAGTAAAAATATGCGTGCTCCTTGCATTTTGTAAAGCAAGATTATATTTTGCCGGGTATAACTACAAGATAATAATTACTTAGTGTCTTTTGCATACTACCCAGTTTCAGTTTATGAATGAAGCTTTAACCTATTAAGAGCATTGCCGGTCGCCCAACGAAATCAGTTTTGTTGCTAGTATGACCTAGTGCAGATAAACTTCTTACGTTCCCCACTACTTTTAAGATTGCTAAGTTTATTTCTCTCTGTCTGCTTTTATATATTTTTGTCCTTGTTTAAAACATAAGGGGAAAACTCAGCCCTTGTTGAGAGAGATGTGTGTAGTAGAGGGGGGACATATTCCCCTAACACTTTCTCCTCCATAGTTTATCGTTCCGATTTCTGAAATAAGCGGCAAAAAGAGGTTTAGTAGAAATCAAATCACAGCTAAACTAAAAGAGATAATTTAGATTTTTTCCACAGACTTACTACTAAAGGTGGGCGCTATGGGGGTGACCCAAACATTTTTTGTATAAAGTACAGTTTCCATGTTAAAAATAAATTTAAAATAGCCATTTTTATGATGTTTTTTGAACTAAATTTAAATGCAAAAGAAATTAATAATTATGCAAAATAATTGGTCACCCCATGCATTGATCTATCTACTATACAATGGTATCAAGTTTGAAGTTATAACTTAATATTTACGAGTGTAGTTTGATTTCTACTAAAGTGCTGTTTAGCGTAGCACCGGCAATCGCCTTAATCCATACATTTTAGGTTTGTATATGTATTAAGTAATTATTACATAGGGGGTCACTAATTTACCACACTTAGCAGTTTACGAGTAGGATCACTAATGCCCGTATTCATAAATACTTGTAAAAATTTTAAACGGTTCGTTATAATTTTTATCCAATAAAAACAATCGACATTGAATGAAAAATCGAAATTTTATTTATCACATGTAATTCTATTTGTCAAAAATTATAATTAGCCGTTCTAGCAATGAATTTTACGAATTAAAATTAAAGAAGGTTGATAAACTGCGTGATAAATGACATATTTATTCATATATTTATCTAAACACGAGCTTTCATTGTCCATTTCCTATCGTTTCGGAGCGAAATAATTTATTTGTCGGCAATTATTCGTCATTTTCTGGTGCACCGCTAACGTTTACACTACGGTAGATGTAATCTGTGAAACAAAACGCTGTAAACAGTCCTTAATAATTAAAATGTCAGCGTTGTCACGCACTGCACTTTACATATCAACAATTAATGTAGAACCTTTATCTAGCTTTCATTATAACAGCGATAAGCAAATTTAACACTGTAGTCGACGGGCCATTAATGATGTTGTCGGCTGGGAAATAGACATAAACAGGCTAATGGCACTACGGGAAAATGGAAATGGAAAAGAAATAATGCAGGAACTATGTCACGTAAATACAAATACAAAAATTCGTTGAACAACGGTTTGCCAGTAAATCACATACATAAATATTGTGGCTATAAATTTTTACAACTCCCTTATAAGACAAATGCCGTTATCAAAATCAAAATTTCTATGGTTACGGTTTATAATTATAAGATACCTTAATGGTCGTTTGCACCAACGTAACATAAATATTAAACTCGGCTTAAATTGACAATATTGCATCGAAATGAAATGTCAAATGTATTAAAATATATTGCTGTCAAAATTCAGATTTGCATTTTTTTGTTTAAGCCTAGCTTAAAATTAAAGCCTTGTTGGTGCAAATGGACATAAGACGATTCTATAGCAGTCCTCAAAATGATGTCAAACATAAGATTCGCGCGAAAATCTACAGTTCGTACTATTGACCTATTCATTATAAACTATACATGTTATGAAAAAATCTATTGTTGCCAGCACAAGACCTCTCGTCATTTCCATTTTATGTTATATAATTATTGTATTGCATTTCGCTATCGAACCGTCGTTTTAAAACAATAGTAATTTACGTAACAAGACCTGAAAGTGATACTTTCCTGGGTGAGCAAGCACGGCTCGCTCTGGAAGCTTGTGAGCCCAGTATAGACACTTTCAGGTCATGTTGGGTACAATATTTTATTTGCGATCCTGAAAAAAGAATAAAAAAGTATTATTTTATTTTTTACTGCGAGCAAATAAGAAATATATAAACAACTGATCTCCATGGAAACATTTAGCTTTACCGGTCCCGGGATCGGTAAAGTACTTTCCGATCCCTTCTAGACAACTTTCCGAGCTAGCTCAGCAAAGAAGGACTTTCCGGTCTAAATAGTAATCGCGAAAAAAAAAATTACAGAACTTTACCTAAATATTGTTTTTTTATTGTATTTAACGTCTTCTGCACACATACAATTCTAATTATATCTATTTTTCATTGTATGAGTAAGTTTCTAAATGTCAGAGATTCTTCCAATTCATTAACAAGATTGGCGGTATTTCTAATGGATATATGCAGGTTACCTATAATTTTAAATATTTAATTAATAAAACCATAAGAAAGATTAAATGTACTTCCCAGAAAAAGCTAAAACTGTTGATTTTTGACACTGACATCTGTCATTTACAAATTATGTTATAAACATTTGAATTTGTTAGCTGGTTTCCTTAATGTAGTTTAGCCTCTGCGATGTATTACATCCGATTATCCTATATATTATAGTGTCTTTATCTCTAAATCTATACAAGATATAATAAAAATTTTAAGTGTATAGATGGAGAATTTTATGTTCTTCAATATTTGTAATAACAAAAATTTCCAAAATATTATATTTAGAAGAAGTTTTCTAAGAAACTACTACTTCCGGTTGTTCAATTGTTACCAAAACCTTTTCAGCTCTTCCCATTAATGTCAGATTAAGGAATACGTAATTAAACACACACACACACACACACACACACACACACATACATACACGGCCATCATCGTAAAAATGTTATAATCGGATTATCCGCCCCTAAAACGTGTTTAGCCACTAAAATCTGGATATGCGAATTTTAGCATGATTCCAATACCTCTCTTAGCGAGAGGTAAAATAATTTCACCTGAACCTAAAACGAATATTCATGGATGGCGTTATTATTTGACGCTGCAATCAATCATAAAACTATATAGCTAGAGTATGTATTTGATCCTGAGAAAGGCCACCAGTTCGTACAGCTAAAATAATTATTTTGCTTATAAATAATATAAAAGCTTAATGTTGCTTAATTATATTTTTAATAGCATTCACGTTAATATCAAAGGCGTAGTATACCAAGGAAACTAATCCCTTTAGCCTTTGCCTTGCGAAAGTTATTGAGGTCAAAATTTTCATTTGCGAAACCTGGTTATGGCTGCGGCTAATTAACGTGGTTAATTTAAAAGTAACCCCTGTTAATCATTCAATTTAGTAGGTTTACGCCCTTGATTTGCATTTTTAATTACACATTGTTTACAAAAAGAACAGTTTGATATTAGCCTCAACATTCAGGTCAGACTCGTAAACTTATAAAGTTGTAAAACGAACTTTCTTGAAGTATAATAATTATCTCTAGATGCGTTTCATTTGAATCGGACAAGTTTTTGCTCAGTTCTCAAAGAAAATGTCAGGTTACTAACTTGGGAGTTACTTGCAAGAAAGATATACAACAATTTATAAAAAATAGAAAATGGAAACAAATATGGAGAAGCAAAATAAAATTTAAAACTCGCCAAAGTCTCATGGAGCTAGTTAGAACTACTAAGGCTGTGTCTGATATCGTATTTTGGCATTTAGTATTTAGGATTTAGGTCTTCTTCACATAAATACAACTCCGAATGGCGCACTAGTGATATTCATTGGTTTGCATAGCAACACTTTAGAACAAAAATGAATTATAAAATTCGATTCAATTTGATGCTTCAGATTAAATGTTAATATTATATTTCATAAAATAGAAGCTAAGAAGCTATTCTTTGTCAGTAAATTTGACGTTTTGTACAAATTATAGCAACGAACATGATTTGTTTAATTCGTGGGCGTCAAATTCAAGGCATAGTAGTGTGCCCCTGCAAAATTCTAAAATCTAATTCCTAAAATTCTAAATAATCACTAGATTTAGGGCATATAAATTTAGGATGTAGATATTAGGATGACTAGTTTTTAACCAATCTATTGACATCAAATTTAGAACAAAAGTGAATTACACAATTAATGCTTCAGATTAAATGTTAATATTATATTTCATAAAATAGAAGCTAAGACAGTGTCTGACGTCGCATTTTGACATTTGGATTTTAGGTTTTAGGTCTTCAGATAAATACAACTCCCAATGGCACACTAATGACATCCATTGGTTTGTATGGCAACACTTTAGAACAACAAAAATAAATTATACAATTCGATTCAATTTGATGCCTCAGATTAAATGTTAATATTATATTTCATAAAATAGAAGCTAAGGCAGTGTCTGACATCGTATTTTGGTAGTTAGTATTAAGGATGTAGATCTTCTTCACATAAATACAACTCCGAATGCACACTAATGACATCCATTGGTTTGTATGGCAACATTTTAGAACAACAAAAATGAAATGTACAATTCGATTTAATTTGATGCTTCAGATTAAATATTATTATATTTCATAAAATAGAAACTAAGAAGCTATTCTTTGACAGTAAATTTGACATTTTTCACAAATTATAGCAAAGAATATATTGATTTGATATCAAACGTTTAGCTACATACATCAAATTTTACACAATTCTCCTAGAATGTAAAGAGCAATGATATGACGTAATAGTTATTTATCAAACTTTTTGGCCGACGATAATGAAAATCACTTTATTTTAATGAGATAGGTCGTACTTCTGAAAAGGGTTAGTTTAAAATACTGGGGTTCTCAATTTCCAAATTTGATTTTACTTACCTTTATTAGAGTACTTCTTCTAGCGAAAATTTATTTGTAGATAATAATTGACGTTGTTTATGACTGATAATATATTAATTTGCTCATGTTTTCTTCGTAATAAATAATGGGTAGGTGTCGATATTTGACATTTCAGCAATATTCGCCTCGCGTATTTGACAGCTATATCGATCGGTGACTATGTCGGTAACGGCGGATATTTACAATAATGACAGATGTCGCTGCCGTGATTTTGGTTTATATAAATTAATTTTAAATACAGGAAATGTTAAAGTAAAAAAATAACTTAAGTAGGTAGTACTTTTTTACATGAACTTTATTATAGTAAAGATGATTTCTTTTCTAAATGCCCATAAACGTCCAGTGTATTTTGATTATTTTACCGCATTGTTAGACAAGTTACAACACAGTAAGCGTAAAATGTAGGTTACACTTGCTGTGTATACAATTGTAAAGTTCCCATTACACTTCAGGAGGGCAAAAAATATTTTTTTAAAATCGCTTAGTTCTAGTTGCACATTTACAAGTTTGATGGCTTTGTGCGGCTTTACCAAGAGCCGTACAAATTTTTTGCATTAGGATTATTGACTCAGAATGAATCAAAGATCCGTTCTACCTGAAGCTTTTCACCCATTTTCAGAACACCCTGTATAGATCGTGCCAAATAATTATTGATATCAATTACTATTGATTTTATTCTGCATTTTGCATGAATGGCCCAGCCGAGGTGAAAGTCTGGTTGATATTTGGAGCACTCTAACTGAATATTTGAATTTACAGACAATTTGAAATTCACGGAATCAGACTAGAACATGAATATGTAATAAACAGAATTGAATATCAAATATCAGGCGTATGACTGCCGGATGAATTATTATTGTTGGTTTATTACAAATTCTCATTGTATAAAAGAAAATGATTAACGACTATCTATTATTAACACGAGCGCAATTCTATAATCAACAATAAACATACAATGCTTTGAGCTGTAACTTTCAAAAAGCTTGGTCAAAAATACAGAAAAGTTTACGTTATCCTCATTACCATAACAAATTTACTATCAAATCTTCTAAAGCTGTGGCCGATGTTGCACTTTTATCAGAAGTAATATCACAAGACCTCCTGATTTTATCGATAAATTTTTATATTGCACGATTTTTTTTACCTTCCATCACCTTTAGGTAAGGAAGGTATTGTCTTTGGTCAAAAAATTCGGTGGTGAGTTTTTAATGAATAAGCACGTTTTAGGGTCCCTACAATACGAATTTACTATTTTTAAGATGATGTCTGTATGTATGTATGTATGTATGTGTGTGTGTGTGTGTGTGTGTGTGTCCGTGTGTGTGTATGTGTGTCCGTGTGTGACAAATTTTTCTCCGACGATAACTCCAATACTATAATTCTAAAAATTATAATTCTTTCGTATTCCTCTTCTGTACATCCATATGAAGAGTTGATTAGATTTTGGTTATAACTGATCCACCGGAAGTACCCTTATTTGAAGTTTTTAACAGTTTTTTTTAAAAAAACGCAGTTAAATATTATTTTTTGACATTTTGTTTTTATATTTATTAAAGAAAATACTCTTCTCTATATGGTTTGATTATTCATTTTCCTTCATATTCAATAGATGTAGAGTTAAAGCATTATAAAGAAATTAATTTTCAAAAATTAGTCAGCTTTGTTATTTATCATGGAAACAGCTGACATAATTATTCAAAAAAATTTAATTGACAGATGTCAGTTGCAAGTGCAAAACCAAATATGGAAAAAAAGTATAGGATCTAAAATTGGTATGTCATAGTGTTGCTCGCAAGCGACACGCAAAGAAAGGCCAAAGAGAAGATGGAAGGACATTACTTAGTGTAGCTTATGTTATAATTTTATTGGATTTATAGAACCTTTTCAAATGAACTTTTGGTATGGAATTTGTAAAAAATAGTAGGTGTTCCTGTTCGATTTTACATGATATTATATAGAATCTGTTCCAAGGACCTTTTGGTATGGGATTTGTACAAAATACATGGAATTGACGGAAGGTCTTGTGCTGGCCACAACAGATTTTTTTGTTTAGCAACAAACAAGAAAGCAAACTCATAGTAAATCCCGACTCCGAAGGAGCAGGGGTTTTACCTAATGTCAGTTTGCTTGAGTGTCGTATTTGGTGAGATAAATTCCAAAGACAACGCAAAATGAAACTTGACACATTAATTGTCACACTGACAGTTATAAACAACAGTACCTGTTTATTTACTTGGTAGCGGAAAATTATCGGGGTAACGGGGTTTTATCGGGGTAACTTGGTTTTATCAGTATAATACTGTTCCTATTGGTTGAATTTTAAAGTGTTTTGCATCATGATTGGTTAAAAACTAGTCGTTGGAATTCATCAGTACAATACTGTTCCTATTGGTTGAATTTTCAAGTGTTTTGCATCATGATTGGGCGTGCCAATCGGACTAAATACTAAATACTAAAATGCGACATCGGATACAGCTTAAGAAAGTGATATGCACTTTCTGCCCCTATAAAAATTATCAAAGTTTGCTTTGAGAAAACTAAGTGAAAGTCGTGTGTCAGTCTTATTTGTCCTTTCCGATCGATACCCCCCCCCCCTCCTTCAAAGGATCACAGGGGTGAGTGGCCTTTAGTATTTTTTCCTCGGTTTTTCAATCAAGTGACCGTAGAGAAGTTCATTGTTTATACAGCAACAAGGATTGCGAAGAATTTGTTTGTTTTTTCTACCCTTCTACTCTCTGTTAAATCAACAAACAGGGATTTAATTTTAGAGAACGGATACAACATACTGAATGGGGGATGTTTTTTTACGATTTTTATAACTTGAGTTTGATAGGTCAATATTTAAATTTTAAAATCATATTTGATTTGGGAGTTTTATATGAATAAAAATATTGGATTTTAATATTTACTTAACAAATAATAAAAATGAGTATCGGATATTCTTACCCATCCTGAATGGATAGAAAAAGGAATCGAAGAGCACTTACCTAAAACAAAAGAAAGGCACATTAGAATTAAGTATTAATAAACAGTGAAATAAAAATATTTTATTCACAAAAATTTTGTTTAAACTTTTGTTAGCATTAGGTATTTACGAAAATTCTACCGATGAACTGTTACCAGTATATTCGCGAGTGAAGAAAAGGAGAAGCTTATCGCGTGACGTAACAATATGGCCGGTTTAAGGTATATACTTCGTTTTCCGCAACTGTCTATTCTTATACACTGCGGCGTTTGAAATACAAAGTAATATTAATATTATAGTTAATGTTAAATAAAAATAATGTTTCTAGTATGAATAACATTTTCATTTTTGCGAACAAGTCCGTTTCATATAAAAATTATGTACAGCATTCTCTCGAATTTTGAATTTACATGATTCGAGTCTTTGTTTTCTTGAATCTACATAGTACTACATTATTACAGTCTTTGGTAGATTAATGGAGAGATAAGTATTATTATTTTATTGTTATCTTTGTGCAGGCAGGTCTACAAGTTTAGATTTCATTCCGAAGTATTTTAATAAAGACACTAAGTAATTATTACATTGTAGTTATACCCGGCAAAATATAATCTTGCTTTACAAAATGCAAGAAGCACGCATATTTTTACTCGGTTCCTTTCCCATTTTGAAAAGATGAATGCATAACTTTCGTCTACCAACTATTTCAAACGGCAGATTTCTCTAATAAATTTTTTCATAGAATTTAGGTTCTTGTTTTCGGGAAATTATGGAAATTAATTATTTCTGGATTTTTGCGTGCTAATGACGTAAAACGCAACAAAAACGTGTTGAAGTTTTAGATTTTGTTATTATACTTTATTTCACGTAAGAATAGCGTTGGTTTAGTTTGGGATATATACTCTACCCTTTGATTGGTCAGAATATAAACCTATTTCACAGAAACGAAACAAATATCATCTGTCAGTTGTCAAATAAAATCTACAGAATTAAGTGATGTTTAACCATATTTTGTTGCAATTTTGGTTTTGACATTTTTACAGATAAATATATTTATTATTGACAAAGCTTGGTTTTACAAATTTAAATTATTTATTTAATGCATGTAAAAACGGTCGGCTCTTAAGAGCAATCTACTATTTTCTTACGTAAAATGAAATATAGCCTACAAATTTCACTCCACTCGTGATTTATTTGTTAAATAAGTATCAGATACGATGCGTTCGCCGCTACCTCGGCTAGGACTTACTACCATGCACTAGTTCATACTAGACATCATATTGCTCTATTTCACTAGCGAATATGTATTATTATTATATTTATTCTTGCCTAACCGGCTTAGAATCTACATAATATATATTTTACAATA
This sequence comes from Ophonus ardosiacus, assembly GCA_943142095.1. Lineage (NCBI taxonomy): Eukaryota > Metazoa > Arthropoda > Insecta > Coleoptera > Carabidae > Ophonus > Ophonus ardosiacus. Next base: position 3,079,549 of record OW964839.1, read on the forward strand.
AATTGTGGTACTACATAATAAATTAACCTCCCGTTTCTCGATGACTTCCTTCATCCAATCTTGTCCCAACCCTATATCGTCTAACAGAACCGTTTCTTTTCTTCCTTCTCTTCCGCTTAGCCTGCAACTCCTCTCATGTACCTATATGTAGAATTTGTATATCCGATACTTACCTACCAGTGTTTCATTATTATTTATTTAAAATATAATTTCATATTACAACAAAAACTACAACAATTTTCCTATTGCAAATTTCATTTTATTTATTTAAAACAATTTTATTTGTACTTAAATAAATATGCACATAATTTAACAGAAAATTAAATTTCACATTTAAATAAACATTAGCTTAAATAAATCAACATGAAATTTATATAAAACCATTTATCCCGGGCTTAAATTAAATATTATTCCAGTAAAATAAAAGTAATCAATACAAAATCAATATTAATTTTCGTGTTTAAATAGGAGAAAATTCGCTGACGTGCAGTTTTGGTGAAGCAAACCCCGTCTGACCTATATATGAATTTAAATTTAACGTTAAGTTAATAAGTTAGTGAACGCTGTGGTGTAGCTTGCTGGGTAGCGTGGTGGGTAACTTTAGTATCTGCATAGCTGCAAAGACAGAGACGCAAGTGGTTGGGTAAATTAACGCCGTTTTACAAACATACTGTTAGATTTGTTATTAAAGAATAATCTGGAACTTCAGAGCAGTTCAAACTGCATAATAGACAAGTTTAAACTAGTTAGCGAATGAATTTCTCTAATTGTATATGCTATGGAAGCATTTACCTCGTTCTGAATAAGAGAAATTATTTCATATTAGCTGCAAATGCAGATTACTTTGTAATGTGTTCTAATGTGGGTAAACAATTCATATGGAATTGAAATTAACGAACACGAGTATTTGAACAATACCTAAAGGCGTTTTCAATTCGTATTTAAGTGTACGAGGTGTGGCAATTTATTTTTTCCGGCTTTCCTGTAAATTTGGCAACATTGCAAGCTATGTCAAATTAATTTGTCATCTTCCCTCCATCTACTGTTAAAATTTCAAGATAATTAGGCAAACCATTCAGTAGTAGCCTTTGATTGAAGTTTACTTTCTCGTACTCCACCGGAATTATGTTAGTGTCAATAACAATAAGGAAACTTAAAAAATCAGCTACAGAAATGTACGAATTGTTAAAGAATGTTTATGGTGATGAGGGTCTATCTAGTACTCAAGTTTTCGAGCAGTTTAGAAGATTTAAAGAAGGAAGAAAAGAGATGGAGACGATTAGCGCCTCGGCCGTGTACTGACATTTTTTTTCGAAATGCGAGTGATTGTTCACATAGATTGGGTGCCTGAGGGGCATTTCGTTAACCAAGCATATTACAAGAAGGTTTTCATGCACCAAGTGAGAAAAAAGGGCTGAAATGTGAGAAAACAGCTTATGGATTCTCTATGAAGACAACGCGCCGGAACAAAACGCCCTGTCCGGGGCGTTATAATTTTACAGGATATATAGAATCTTTGTCAAGGAACTTTTGGTATGGGATTTATACAAAATACATCGAATTGACGGAAGGTCTTGTGCTGGCCACAACAGATCTTTTACGTGCCGCCACTTTTAGGTAAGGAAGGTAGTTATTGTCTTTGGTCAAAAAATTCGGTGGTTAGCTTTTAATGAATAACCACGTTTTAAGGTCCCTACAATACGAATTTACTATTTTTAAGATGTCTGTATGTGTGTGTCTGTGTGTGAGTATGTATATGTATATTATATTATCAATACATAACTGGTTAAAATTATTAATCACTCAAAAATGTTGATATATAATAAAAAATTGGATTTTTTGTTGTCAAATCAATGTCTATTGGATAAATTTTTTAACCATTTGTTAAAAATTAACCACTGAGTTACAGAATAGGCCTGAAAGTCTGTTTTTTACCTTCCGTAAAAGGAAGGTATTGTCTTTGGTCAAAAAATTCGTTGGTGAGTTTTTAATGAATAAGCACGTTTTAGGGCCCCTAGAATACGAATTTACTATTTTTAAGATGATGTCTGTATGTGTGTGTGTGTGTGTGTCCGTGTGTGTGTCCGTGTGTACGTCCGTGTGTGTGTCCGTGTGTGACAAATTTTTCTCCGACGATAACTCTAATACTACAATTCTAAAAATTATAATTCTTTCGTATTCCTCTTCTTTACATCCATATGAAGAGCTGATTAGATTTTGGTTATAATTGATCCACCGGAAGTACCCTTATTTGAAGTTTTTAACAGTTTTTCTTGAAAAAACGCAGTTAAATATTATTTTTCGACATTTTGTGATTATCAATATGAAAGAATATCTTATTCTTTATACTGTTTGATTATACAGTTTAGTTCATATTCAATAGATATAGAGTTATAGAGACATTAAGAGAGATTAACTTTCAAAAATTAGTCAGCTTTGTTAAAATTATGGAAACAACAGATAGATTCAGAAAAATTTAATTGACAGTTGTCAATGTCAAATGCAAAATCAAAGTTGAAAGTATAAGGTCAGAAAGTTATGTGTGAATGTGATAGAGTGTCCCTCCAAAGAGAAGAAGATGGAAGGACTGTGTAGCAGAAGATTTGAGAGAGGAAGAATTGTGTGAAGAAGCTGCGTTGGACAGGAATGATTAAAAGAAAAGAGTAAGAAACAGCGACCCCTAATAAAATAGGGAAAGGAACTTGCAATATAGAATTTGTAAAAAATAGTGTGTTCGTGTTACAATTTTATAGGATATACAGAAACTTTTTCAAGAAACTTGGTATGGGATATATACAAAATACATTGAATTGACGGAAGGTTTTGTGCTGGCCACAACAGATTTTTTATTAAATCAAATATCAGTTGCCGTCTTTCCAAAATAGTTTAAAAATATAAGTTATGAATCCATGCCACAATCTTTCTTCTTGTTGACAATGTCTAAGTTTTCTTTCTGGGTGGCATAGCCAAGTTTTGTGAGATTTATCCTCCGTTGTGATCCAAAGCAGTAAATCTTCTGCTGATGAAAAAACAACACGCTGCTAACAATGTAATTAAGCTAAAAGGCCGAACAGTGCAACGCAAGCATTCTTGTGAGTGTGATTTATCTAAAAAGATTCACACTTGTAGCACGGTGTATAAATTAGTAAATTAAAAATCTTACGACTGCTATTTGTAACCGTAATGGGGAAGCTATTCTCTGATTAGATTTTAAAAGCTCAGCTTTATTATGCTTGTTTGCATACCAGAAAAACATATATCATTTTGGCATAAATACTATCACAAGTAGCACATGTTTATGGGCTGATAAAAATTATAAAAATAATAATAACATTTTGTATTGCAAGTAATATATTAACTCGGTTATTTACAAAATCTGTTGTGGCCAGCACAAAACCTTCCATTAATTCGATGTATTTTGTACAAATCCCATACTAAAAGGTCCTTAACTGCGTTTTTTAAGAAAAACTTTTAAAAACTACAAATAAGGGTACTTCCGGTGGATCAGTTATAACCAAAATCTAATCAACTCTTCATATGGATGTACAGAAGAGGAATACGAAAGAATTATAATTTTTAGAATTGTAGTATTGGAGTTATCGTCGAAGAAAAATTCGTCACACACGGACACATACACACACACACAGACACACACACAGTCATCTTAAAAACAGTAAATTCGTATTGTAGGGACCCTAAAACGTGTTTATTCATTAAAAACTCACCACCGAATTTCTTGACCAAAGACAATACCTTCCTTACCTAAAGGTGACGGAAGGTAAAAAAATCTGTTGTGGCCAGCATAAAACCTTCCGTCAATTCGATGTATTTTGTACAAATCTCACACCAAAAGGTCCTTAACTGCGTTTTTTAAGAAAAACTTCAAATAAGGGTACTTCCGGTGGATCATTTATAACCAAAATCTAATCAACTCGTCATATGGATGTACAGAAGAGGAATACGAAAGAATTATAATTTTTAGAATTGTTGTATTGGAGTTATCGCCGGAGAAAAATTTAATACACACACACACACACACACACACACACACACACACATATACACACAAGCGCATACAGACATCATCGTAAAACTAGTAAATTCGTATAGTAGGGACCCTAAAACGTGCTTATTCATTAAAAACTCGCCATCGAATTTTTTGACCAAAAGATGACGGAAGGTAAAAACCCAAAATTAGTAATAATTCCTCCATGATTTCCTAAATATTCTCTCACGGAGTGAGTAATGTTGTACATTAGTTATTTCAAATAACCAAAGTAACAAGTATGAGTCAGTGTTGTTTAATAGATATTTACACACCAAGTGAGCTTAGGTAATGTTTATTCATGAGAAGAAAGTTTAGCTCACGAGCCCGAGGGGCGAGTGAGTTAAATTCTTCGAGTGAATAAACATTCTTACCTTACGTGGTTTGTACAATATTTTATTCAAGTTTGACGAAAGAATAAAAACTATTATAATATTTAATTTTGACAAAATAAAAAATTGATCAGTTAGTAGGCTAAGCATGACAATCGTCGCTGATAGACGTCAAGTCACATATTTAAAAAGCTTCATTGTCTGTCATTTATGTCGTAAAAAATAATGAAAAGGGCTGATAATGTCTGATAAATTATGTGGTAAGTGTTATTTTCGTTCTTGATGTTATTTTTAAATGCATTTTTTGTTGCAGAATGCCAGAGTGAGTTAAAATTTTGTGAGAGTGATTTAAAAATTTTTTTAATTCACATGTGAAAAAAGTGTTACTTATAGTTGTTGCTATGGAGTTAATAATGATAGTTTAAAACGTCAAAATTGAATAAAATGAATTAAACTCTATTCTATGCAGTCGATTTATTTATTCATGTATTCTTTACAATTAATTCTTGTTATTTATTTTAATCTCCCAGTTTAACTTTCTCTTAATACCTCGTAAATGAATTCACCCTAGTCTGGTATCTTTCAGCCAGATGGTACCTGAAAATTAAAATTCAGTTTTGTTCGGTACTGAGAGTGTATTCTTCTTATTTATGTACTAGTATTTTAATTACATTGAAAGAGAGTTTGGGAACAAGAAGAAAGTTTCTCGCGGGAGGAATCCTTAATCCTTATCTGAGAGTTTTCACGTTACATTTATTCCAAATTTGTTTAGACTAATTACAATCTTGACGGTAGCGAAAATTGTTCTCAACTTCTCTAGGTAGAATTCTACTCTTTAATTTGTTAAGTATAACTACTTCGTCAAAGGAAAGAGGGGATGATATGGCTATATTTCACGTTAATTAATGCTCCATATTTTAATAAATTGGCTGCGGAATAAGGGAAAAAATACCGACCACCGGAGCCACATGTTTTTATTGCTAGTACTAGATTTATCAATTTTTGAAGATTATTTGAATATAGATATTGGATTCATGCTAAAAATCGCATATCCAAATTTTAGTGAATAAGCGCGTTTAAAAGTCACTAAAATCCGATTTAAACATTTTTACGATGATGTTTGTCTGTGTGTGGATGTTGGAGGGACGATTCCTCATAAACTATAATATTTATATAATATAATAATAATTACATGTAATAATTTATAAGGACATATATATATATATATATATATATATATATATATATATATATATATATATATATATATATATATACAGGTGTCTCAATAAGCTTGCTCACTATTGGTAACTTTTTTATTTGAAGAGATACGAGGTTGGTTAAATGAGCAAAATTGTGCCATTTTATATTAGAAAAATGGTCATGCAGACGAAATAAAAATTGTGTCAGCGGTTCCCAAATTTTAGAACAAAATATATATTTTTAAAATGGAACTACATATTTATCTTATTGGAAAGAGTATTTTTTTCTCTTTCCAATAAGGTAATGTTTTTTATGTACATTTTTTTCAAATAAACAAGTTATTTACGTTTAAAGATAACAATTATCTTTTATTAGTTTATTTAGTCAAGTAAACCATGGAAACAATTGTATTTTATATTTTTTTTATTTTATTAACTTATCTTACAGTAATAACAAAACAATTACAGAAAATATTCAAATTGAAAGCCATTTCGCACATTTCAGCTCTTTTGGAAAGAGAGCCGACTGTTCCACGTAACTGGTGTCTAGATATAACTTTCCATATAGCAAGATCATATTTAATTTTTCTTTATTTGTAAAGTTATTAAACATTATTAAACACAGAGAACTTTACGGGAGAAATTATTAAACGTCAAACAAACAAAGAATCAATTGTTTCCATGGCTTACTTGGCCAAATAAATTGATAAAACAGTTTACAAATTTTTTTATTTTTAACCGTAAATAACTCGTTTATTTGAAAAAATTGTACATAAACAACATTATATATATTTTGTGCCAAATTTTGAGAACCACTGACACAATTTTTATTTTGTCTACCTGACCAATTTTCTAATATAAAATTACACAATTTTGCTCATTTAACCAACCTCGTATCTCCTCAAATAAAAAAGTTACCAATAGTGAGCAAGCTTATTGAGACACCTGTATATTTATATATATTCTTTTTCTTTGATGAGACACATTTTCACCTCTCTGAGAATGTTAAAAAGCAAAATTGCCACATATGAGCAGAGTAATAGTTTCACTCAACCAGAACCACACACGCGTTTTTTTTTTGTTATAGGAGCTCATCAGTGTGGTGGACTGAACACTGAACAGTTTCATCAAGTATTATTATTTATAGCTGACGGAGTTTGAGGCATTCTCGATAGATGCTCTGCATGTGGTTAGTTACTTCTACAGACACCATATCATTTTGGGATGTAAAACAATATCTGACTGATATAGTTTTGAAAATATTCCAAAGTAATGATTCCCTTTTGTTTGCTCTGTTAATCACTGCATGACAAGAAAAATGAATTCTGGCGACATTCAACTGTTTTCACGCCATCTACTTCTAGTTGGATTACGCGTAGGCATTGTTCGGCCACTTCTTCCTCAGTCGGAATAATTGAATGTTCCGATGCTCCATTGTCCTGTCCTGGTCACACAGATAATGGCGAGTTTGCATGGACGTGCCCGACGCTTCAAATTCGGAGGAGGCCATGGTTTTGTGTTTTATTTCATTGGATTACACTCGCAATTTCACATGGAGTTTTTAATTAAAATACATGTTTTTAAAACATCCCGATATGAGTCACAAAAGGAAATATGAAAAGAATATGTAGTATTGTATTTATTCAAATATAGCGAACAAAAGAATATTTTTATTTTGATATACGGGAGTGTGTATTCCTGCACGAAGAATGTGTATTTTTATTTTTGTGAATTATATACGGATTATTAGATGTTCATTCACTTAAATTCATACAAGGCATATATGAACTAGATTTCTATATTTCGATTATGGTCTGATGAAATTCACGTCACAGTTTCATTTCTTAAATTTCTATGTCCTAAATCTAGTGATTATTTAGGATTTTAGGAATTAGATTTTAGGGTTTTGCAGGAACACACTATGCCTTGTAGTTGACGCGCACTAATTAAACAAATCATGTTCGTTGCTATAATTTGTACAAAACGTCAAATTTACTGTCAAAGAATAGCTTCTTAGCTTTTTTTTTGAAATATAATACTAATATTTAATCTCAAGCACTAAATTAAATCGAATTGCATAATTCAATTTTGTTGTTCTAAAGTGTTGCCATACAAACCAGTGGATATCACTAGTGTGCCATTCGGAGACAAACTTCTTACGTTCCCCCACTACTTTTAAGATTGCTAAGTTTATTTCTCTCTGCTTTTATATGTGTTTGTCCTTGTTTAAAGCATAAGGGGAAAACTCAGCCCGTGTTGTGAAGCAAATTGTTGGAGTGAGAGAGATGTGTGTAGTAGAGGGGGAACATATTCTCCTAACACTTTCTCCTCCATAGTCTATCGTTCCGATTTCTGAAATAAGCGGCAAAAAGGGGTTTAGTAGAAATCAAATCACAGCTAAACTAAAAGAGATAATTTAGATTTTTTACACAGACTTACTACTAAAGGTGGGCGCTATGGGGGTGACCCAAACATTTTTTGTATAAAGTACAGTTTTCGTGTTAAAAATAAATTTTAAAATAGCCATTTTTATGATGTTTTTGAACTAAATTTAAATGCAACAAAAATTAGTAATTATGCAAAATAATTAGTCAGCCCCATGCATTGATCTATCTACTATACAAATGGTATCAAGTTTGAAGTTGTAACTTAATATTTACGAGTGTAGTTTGATTTCTACTAAAGTGCTGTTTAGCGAAGCACCGGCAATCGCCTTATGGCTGTGTCCGATGTTGCACTTTTATCACCCTAATATGTAAATCCTAAATGTATATGCCCGAAATCTACTGATTATTTAGGATTTTAGGAATTACATTTTAGGGTTTTGCAGGAGCACACTATGCCTTGAAATTGACGCACACTAATTAAACAAATCATGTTCGTTGCTATAATTTGTACAAAATGTCAAATGTCAAAGAATAGCTTCTTAGTTTCTATTTTATGAAATACAATATTAACATTTAATCTAAGTATCAACTTAAATGCAATGCAAGAACTTATCAAATTGAATATATTTTTTCAATTAAGTGTTTTTTGAAAATGCTTGTATTATTAAGAAAATCGATAAATCAATAAATTCTTTGCAATATCAGCTTAAATCAATACAGGTTCTGCCATCTCTATGAAAAATCCTGAACTAAAATGTTTATACATTATTTAAACAAATGTGTGTTAATTTGTTTAAATATTTTTTGAATATATTTTTCAATTTTATTTATTTAAAAATATTAACAAATACTATTTTATTAATTGTTATTAACAATATAACCTGTAATAACAAATGACAGCTGATAATAATGTGTAAACAAATGCACATGATTGGAACAAATTTTGAATATTTTTTTACAAATAAATGTTTTTTTGAAAATACTTGTATTATCGAGAAAATCGATAAATCAATAAATAATTTTGTCAGATCAGTCTAAATATGTCTAAATCAATATAGGTCCCGCCATCTCCATGAAAAATCATGAACTAATAATTTTATTAATTATTTAAGCAAATGTGTTTTAATTTATTTAAATATTATTTTTGAACATATTTTTCAATTTCATGCATTTAAAAATATTAACAAGTCATATTTTATTAATTGTTATTAACAATATTTATAACCTCTAATAACAAATGACAGCTGATAACAATGTATAAACAAATTCACACAATTGGAACAAAAACAAAACTAATTTCCACAGTTTTCGTTTTATTACAAGGTGATATCTGATAAGAAAACATTTGTTTAAACAATAGATGTGCTAATACATTATATTTCAGGCACTATAAACCAGTTTTCCAAAAGTTGTGGGTAAAAAAACTTGTTCGAAATGTGTACAAAACTTGAAAAACTAGTTTGGGGAAGCGAACCAGTTAGCAAAACCAGTTTTTGAACCAGTTTTGGATGAATAACTAGTTTAGGGAAGAGAACCAGTTAGAAAAACCGGTTTTTGAACCAGGTTTGGATGAAAAACTAGTTTGGGGAAAAAACCAGTTAGCAAAACCGGTTTTTGAACCAGTTTTGGATGAGAGTAGTTATAAAAACCAGTTAATTTTGTAGAGAACCAATTTATTAACTCTTGGATAGATATTCAGACAAGAAATATTCCATATTCAGTACTAAACAATTCTGGTTCATCATGTATATTTTTGCAAGGATACTACAGCTTGTAATGCCTCTTAAACCAAATGGGCCAAACAATATTTTATGTATTATAACAATACGGTATGTATATTTGTATATAATAATTATTATTACTGTATATTTATTATTTACAGATTTGCAAATCAGCTGATTACAACGTCCAACAAAATGCAAACATTACAAATGTTTGAAGTTATCCAACGCAGAATATTGTTGTTTAAGGGATGAAATATCGCAGGATTAAACTCCAGGGGTTGTTTTTATGTACGCGAAGACTTTGGGACAAATCAAAGAAGACGAAATACAAACAGATGGCATCAGAGAACTAAATATGAGTTAAAACTTTGACCATAGATTACTACTAATTTTTAGTATGAATTTAGTATTTTAGTACTAGTATTTAGTATCATATTATTCAGTGAATCTATTGATGTATAATTTATTAAATTTTTAAGAAAATTTTGTACTGAAAATTGTAACTGAAAAAATCCAAGTGTGTCAAACGTAATGTATAAGGTATTAGCGATATGTTATAGTTATAATTTACAAATTTTGCATTTTTATACTCAGTATTTTATGCTGAATCCACTGATATATAACAAATTAACTTTTTATAAATATTTAGCGAAGAAAATTAAAGATAAAAAATTATAAGTGTCGTGTCAATGTTATACATAATTTTTTTATTTATTTTCTATTATTTGTTTATTTCTGTAAACTGTATTATTAGTACAATATTTACAATAAGTTATAGTTAATAAATATTTTTATACAATATTGTAAACAATGAAATATTTTTTCTGCACACCTTCACAATGTTTATAACCAAATATGGTATTTATTCAATAAACAATTAATAATATATGCAATATTATATTTATTAAACCTCTATAATACATATAATATCAATATTTAATTGAAAAATAATAGTATGTAGTCAAATTTTGAAGAAATACCAATATTTATCATTTGGTATTTAAGCGCCAGCGCCTGTCATATTTTGCATTCCACAAATAATTTGTTGCTATAACACAAAACGTATTCAGGACATTTTGTGCTAACCAAAATATCAACATATCTTCTTTAAAAACATATGTTTGATTATTTATTTTGTATTAGTTATAAACAATAGTTTTATCTTTGTTGGAATAAATACAAATTTTAGCCCAAAAAGCTGTTAAAAGATTTTTAACAACAATAATTTTTAATTACGGTCCTGGTTTTTATGAAGGTTAAATTGTCTGATTTACAGGTGGCGACATCTTGTGATATAATAATAGCAAGTATAACTTATGACAATAAAATAAGCAATTTTACAATATAATAACCATAAAATCGTGCTTAAATCAATATTACAACAATTAATTTGTTTAAATTAAATAATTTAATATTTTTTTCTGTTCATAATTTGATAGACAAACAAATGACATTTGTTTAAATTCCTGAAATCTGATTGGTCAATTGATCAATCGATATTATCGATTTTCTCCAATTTACACGATACAATAACGTACTTTTTCACAACAAACCATAAAACTATAGTTCACAAATTTCATCATAGAGTACAGCACCAATAGTAATTTGTTATTAACAATATCGAGAAAATCCATTTTCTGGCTAAACTAAAAAGAATTCGACTATGTTTATCATAACAAAAAAGACTTGTATTTAAAAATAAAAGGTAGTTTCGTTGAAACTTTTTTTTATTTTCGTTTTAATTTCAGAGATAAGGAATAAAAATAAATTATATTTATTTCTGACAAACAAATTTTTTTACAAAATATTTTTTATAACAAACTCCATTTATTATTTAATTCTAAATAAGTATTAACTAATAATTTATTTTATTTACGTATAGTTCTTAAGAAAATGATTTATTTAATTATGCATTTAAATCTTTAAAAATACAAACTATATAATTAAAATTATTATATAAATAATTAAAATAGATTATTTTGAGTAAATTTTATTTGAAACTTTTTTCGATTTAACGCCCCTGTGGTGAGATAATAATTTCTGAAAATCAATAACATAATATTCACTAAGTCCAACCATTGTTTATAATTATTGTCAATAGGTGGCTATACCAATATTATATTGGAATTATTGATTCACAAATTATTAAATAACATCTTTATTTCTCATTTTTAGAAAAAGTTTATTTGAAGAAAATTATTCAGAATTAAAAGTTATATAATATAATTATTTTTTCTCATACGAAATTGGTTTCGCATATAGTAGAATACATGGGATTTTTTTTTATTTTTATAACAAATTTCATTTATTATTTAATTCTAAATATTTATTAACTAATAATTTATTTTATTTACGTATAGTTCTTGACAAAATGATTTATTTAATCATGCATTTATATCTCTAAAAGTACAAACTATATAATGAAGATTATTATATAAATAATTAAAATAATGTATTTTGAGCAAATTTTATTTGAAACTTTTTTCGATTTAATGCCCCAGTTTTGAGATAATAATTTCTGAAAATCAGTAACACAATATTTACAAGTCCAACCATTGTTTATAATTTTTGTCAAGAGATGGCTATACCAATATTATATTGGAATTATTGATTTATAAATTATTAAATAACGGCTTTATTTCTTATATCTGAAAAAAGTTTATTTGATAAAAGTTACTCATAATTAAAAGTTACATAATATCATATTTTTACCTCACACACAATACTGAAAACGGGCTACTCAAAATAACTAAAATATTATGTTGACTAGCGAAAAATATAATTTTATCGTCTTGTATAAAAAATAACTATTTATATACGTATTAGGAACAATAAATACTATACAACCTTCGTAATTATTTACTAAATTTAGAAGGAAGTAAAAACGGAAGAAAAATACATGAGCAAAATACTAAGAAAGAAAGGGGAAGACCCCAAATACAAAATGTTTTTCCCTATTGTATTCTTGTGCATCGCTAATAGCTCCTACATTAGTATTCCGCGTCCATTGTACTTGTTTAAATGTAAAAATCTGCTCTCCAACTGAAATCCATCGTTTCGAATTTGGATGTTAAGCGAAGCCTGGAAGCATGGAAACCTGGAGAGTTTGAGCTTTCTCCAAAGCTATTCCCTTTAATTACTGGACAATTAACCCAGCGATCAAGGACTTAATTACTAGAAGTAATTTACTTCGATATATGAAGAAAAAGAAAGCCATTGATAAAAATGGAAAATCGTATGAGTTTCAAAAGAAAATACAGCAGAGAATATACAAGATGTCTCTGAAATAAAAAGACAAGGCTTAACCACAAATTTCTGGGCCCGAAATAAACTTTTTATCTCTCGCTAAGAGAGGTATTGGATTCATGCTAAAATTCGCATATCCAGATTTTATAGAATAAGCACAATTTAAGGTCCCTAGAATCCGATTATAACATTTTTAAAATGATGTCTGTGTGTGTGGATGTGTGAAGAACATAAAATTCTCCATCTAATACACTTAAAATTTTTATTATATCTTGTATAGATTTAGAGATAAAGACAGGGTAAACTAATCGCAGAGGCCGAGGCACTAAGGAAACCAGTTGACTAATTCCAATGTTTATAACATGACACATGTCATTGTCAAATATCAACAGTTTTAGTGACATTCTGATAGCTTTTTCAGGGAAGTATATTTAATCTTTCTTATTGTTTTATTAATTAAATATTTGAAATTATAGGTAAAATTGTGGTAAAATGCATATATCCATCAGAAATACCGCCAATCTGGTTAATGAATTGGAACAATCTTTGACATTTAGAAACTTCCTCATACAATGAAAAATAGATATAATTAGAATTATATGTGTGCAGAAGACATGTTAAATATAATAAAAACCAATATTTGGGTAATGTTCTGTAAGATTTTGTTACAAAACGACGGTTCGAAAGCAAAGTGCAATACAATACTTATATAGCCTAATATGGAAATGGCAAGAGGTCTTGTGCTGGCCACAACAGATTTTTTTATATCCGAAAGCTAGTATTATTCTGCTACGTTTTTGTAAACAGAATTATTTGCATATATTAATAGAACAGTTTGTTTCATTAGAATGAAATTTGCAAAACCCTAAAATCTAATTCTTAAAATCCTAAACAATCATTTGATTTAGGGCATATAAATTTAGGATTTAGATATTAGGGTGATAAAAGTGCAACATCAGACACAATATTAACATTTAATTTGAAACATCAAATTAAATCGAATTGTACAATTCATTTTTGTTGTTCTAAAGTGTTGCCATATGAACCAATGGATGTTATTACTGTGCCATTTGGAGCTGTATTTATGTGAGAAAGACCTAAATCCTAAATACTAAATGCGAAAATACGACATCGAACACAGTCTTATGGTGCTATTCCGTAACTTTGCTCTATAACACTGTAACTCTATACGCTCTGTAAGCTATAGAGCTCTATAAGAACACACCTTATAGAATAGTAAAATTACCTATTCTGTAACTCTCTCTGTATCAAGTCTGGCTATAGAGTTGTTTTGGTTGTTATTCATGTCAAACTTTCAAATATTCTATAACCATATTTTTGACAAGACCTTAAGGAATCATGTATAACTCTAATAATATGTAAGTAGGTATATATTTAATTATATTATTGAATTAGTGTTTATTGTCATATACATTTTGATTATTGTAATTGCAATTCTTGTTGCTGTTGTGATATAAATAAATTAAATATACCATCACGGCGTATTGCTGGGTGGGCCAAACTGCTTTATATGCAGATATCGGTAATGATGATGACATATTCGTACCGTGCGGTCGTTTAAGATTCGATATAATTTTGGCTTCGGTCGGGATCGAACCCGGTTCCCCAAATTCGCGACCCGACACCTAGGCGCTACGAGACCCCAGTTATTATTAATTATTAAGACATCATTTAATTCTTATTTTAATTATTCTATTAAGCTATGAATACCAATGTGGATTGCTCCTCTTGTCTTGACCTTTCTAATATAATATATTTTGTGACAAATATAGCTGCGTAAAATGATTCAATTTTATGTCATAGAAAATGTTTTAAAATCGCTTTAATTAATTTTATATGTAAATCTAACGCGAAACGAAAAAGGATTCCAAACACAAGTGAAGAATAGTATGAATTTTTTTTAATGAAATGGAAACTGACTATGTTTTTTGGAGTGGCACAACAAATTTTCCATTTCAATATTTTGTAACATTTGACAATATTTTTTTAATATAAATATTTTTGACGTTTTACTATACTCTATAAATACTTTACAGTCAAGATTTTGGCGCTGTAAGATTTATAGAAATTTCTGTAAGACTATAGCCCTTATAGTACTGTAACCTAATTACAGAATAGCTATTTTCTTACATACCATAACGTCCGTTGTTTATAGAGCTTATAGAGTTTATAGAACGTTACATAATAGCACCATTAGTTTCCGTATTTTCGGTTGGTTACGCTATCATAAATACAAGTACAGTATGTCTGTCCTTGATATTCCCGGAACATTAGATGTTTTTCTATCGTCGTACAAGCCGAAAAAATATCGTCGATATAAATCTATAAGCAGGGGTCCATTGAAAAAGCGTTGTAGAGAAAAACTTGTGTATTTTTTCTCCATACGCACCTGCCTCACTTCATAGCTTGCTCGCGGGCGTTTTTGTCCCCGATCCCGATTGCGGGATTTTTTCCCTCGGTGGGAAAAACGTGGCGTTCGGTTCACCTTGCGATCCCTACGTAAAAACGTAGACATCGATCGGTGCTTTTTGCGGATCCGGAGCAGATTGCTAGCCGGTAAATTCTTTTAGAACAGATGTATAGTTTTTTTCGTATTATTTTCAACCTCAGGCTCACGGGTTCGGATTTCTTCGACACGTCGGAAATGCACGATCGGGGCTTAATGGCTTCTGCGATTTGCAGTTTTGTTTTATACAGGAATGTAAATAAATGTACCACCTACAAGAATATGGATATCTGCACGTACAATAATAGATGTATGAACTTGTATTTTATCTAGAGTCAAAGAAACACAAAACTACCATCGCAAGCTCAAGCTACCCACACAACAATCTGGGACAATCTTACCATCTCTGGTTATATATATATATATATATATATATATATATATATACATGACCCTCTTTTATGAAAATATTTTGTATAATAATCAAAAAGTTTATCGTAGATACATATATAACAACGCCTTGGTTTTTAGGCGACCTGTTTTATAATATTACATTTACACATTACATGATATTGCAAAAAAATCGTAAAACAATATTCAAACGTCTTGATTTTTACTCTTTTCCGATGTCATGGGGGGATATATCTCCTATATCCCCCCGTAAATACGCCACTGGTTGGTTTGTATGGCAACACTTTAAAATAACAAAAATGAATTATACAATTCGATTTAATTTGATACTTCAGATTAAATGCTAAGAAGCTTTTCTTTGACAGTAAATTTGACGTTTTGCATAAATTATTGCAATAAACATGGCATAGTGTGCTCCTGCAAAACCCTAAAACCTAATTCCTAAAATCCTAAATAATCTCTAGATTTAGGGCATATAAATTTAGGATTTAGATATTAGGGTGATATATATGACATCGGAAATAGCCATTGACTACTCCGAGTTAGTATTTTTCTGAATATAATTAAATTTTTACAGAGAAAGAGAAATTTAATATTACATTGTTACAAATTAATACAAAGTATTAGCTTCATCTCCATTTAAATTTAATGCACCTACATCGATATACTTCCATCCTATATCATCTAGTTTGAACGCGGGTATAAAGTAGAGGAAATATTCCTCCTACGTGCTTCTATCTCGTACATCCGTTCGTGTTTTACGATTCATTTTCCTATATTAACTCTTCGGCGTTAAAAATATCCCAAACATATGTACACAACGTGCTTACGGGCAACAAACTTCGCTAACGGCTCTTATATGGACTCCGACAATGTGGAACTAATAATCAACGACCAACTACAAGCCCAGGTTTATTAGATGCAGGTTGCTTTTATAGTGAATAGATGGGATTTTTAAAAGTTGCGCAAGCAGTATATTACTTCCTAGGAAAATTGCATAGAACAGTAAAGTTTTTAGTATAGGCTGAACGTAATATGAAATGTAGGTACATACTAAACTTTGTTGGCGTTCATGACGTAGGCCTTGC
Organism: Ophonus ardosiacus; assembly: GCA_943142095.1. Classification (NCBI taxonomy): domain Eukaryota; kingdom Metazoa; phylum Arthropoda; class Insecta; order Coleoptera; family Carabidae; genus Ophonus; species Ophonus ardosiacus. The sequence continues at coordinate 3,096,451 of OW964839.1, forward strand.
CTTTAACGTATGCCTTAATTGCGTACAAAATTTACTCCATACAAATGAATTTATGAGTTGCAATAGTATACGAGGTTTGCAATTAAATAACGAGATTTATTTTTTCCGGGTTCCCTGTAAATTTGGCAACATTGCAGGCTATGTCATATTAATTTGTCATCTTCCCTCCATCCACTGTTAAAATTTCAAGATAATTAGACAAACCGTTCTGCAGTAGCCTTTGATTGAAGTTAACTACTTTCTCGTACTCCGCCGGAATTATATTAGTGTCAATTCTGTGTGAAACTTAAAAAATCCTCTACAGAAATGTACGAATTATTGAAGAATGTTTATGGCGATGAGGGTGTATATAGTGTTCAAGTTATCGAGCATTTTAAAAGATTTAAAGAAGGAAGAAAAGAGATCGGAGACGATTAGCGCCTCGACCGTGCATTGACATTGTTTTTTCGAAATGCGAGTGATTGTTCACATGGATTGGGTGCCTTAGGGGCATTTCGTCAACCAAGCTATTACAAGAAGGTAAACCTCTACATTCTTATAACTTTCAACAATAGTTAACATAAGTAGATAAAAAAGAGACCCTTCTAGTGTAAGTTTGTTATAAAAATTACAGACCTACGAGTATTTAACACTTTGTTTACCAAAGCCGTTCGAAAATTTAAACAACTTTTTAACAAATCTTATATAAAAAAATTTAATTTACATAAGAATTTTTTTTCTAACTTTGTTTCTGCTCAAAAATAGGACAAGAAATCATTATGGTATAATAACAATAATAATAGCAACATCACAATATAATTATTATGCTTTAATGAATAACCTTGAATTCTTGAAGTAAAATAATACATTTTCATTTATTAATATGTGAAGTTTGTTGTTATTAAATCATTTTGATCCTTAACTTCATCCATTTTCATTAAAATATTAAGGAAACTGTGCATTTGATTGAACTATAAGATTTTTCGGGCCGGCCCGAAAAGCTCGAATTTTCGGGCCGGGCCAAAATCAGAAGTCCGACTCGTCTCGATTTTTGAAAATGATTAGCACGATTCGGCCCGATAAAAAATATCTTCGGCCCGGCTCGATGATTGACTCATAATCGAGGCGAGCTTCGGGCCGGGCCGGGCCAAAGCTCGAAATCGAGCGCATCTCTACTCGTACATGAATACCTGTAATCTCAATGATATATTTTCTTGCTAGACCATATTTTCTATTACTATAAATAAGTAAAACAACATTGCAATTACTTAACAAAATAATTACTGCCATAACTTCTAAACAATCCAGACACCACCAAATTCCCAAATTCCGGCTCCTCTGATCAATAACTCTTGGTCAAAACACGTTAAAACTTGCGTTAAATAACTTCCCCAGCGTTCGATCCCTAACCTTTGCTCTCTGTAGAAATTCAATGCTTTGGAACAGCATTTGAGAGAAAGGATTGCTGAAGCTCCTAGCTTCGATTGAGAACTGCGTAGCCGATGGAGATGTGGTACTATACTACAGCACTACAAGTGTTACGTAGTTACGAAGCAATCAACGCTGTTGTCTGCCTCAGGCAAACCGCTTCGCAGTAATGCTGAACAGAGTGGAGGCGAAGAGAAGTTAGATGCTCGGATTTGAGCGATCGATAAGAAAGAGAGTATAGAAATCGAAATATGGAAGTGTCTCAATGGACAGATAAATATATAGGGTGTTAATGAATAAGCAAATGCACAAAAATTACATCTATGGTATACTCTTCACACTAACCTCAAGTGCCCGCAATATACGAATATATAATCATAATTACCAATATTAGCGTACAAAGTAGATTGCTACACCCAACAATGGGCAATAAAGCCCTGATATTTATAGAGTACTTATTTTTTATGTACCATTCAAACACCTGACGGTAAAATAATGTTTTAATCAGTGGTACCCGTTTATTAAATTCATGTTGCTTGTAATGTTTGTTAATTTACAATTTCTAATTATAAATTCGAGAAATTCGAGACTCTCGAGTCGAGATCGAGAGAAAGTAAGAAAAAATATGACGAGACGAGATGCAGAGAAATCTCGTCTCGAAAATTCGCCATATCTCGTCTCGCGGCATCACTAATCATCGCGGCATCACTAATCATCACGGCATATTACCAATTTCTGAGAGTGCCAATCTGTCTTGTACACAGATATCGGTGCGGGCGTTTACCAGGCGTCACCTTACGGGCACTCATTGTTGGCGTGGAGAGTGCACCACCGGGGTCACTTTTGTGCTATTTAAAATTGGTCGGGATAGAACCCGGAGGAGCTGATAAGCTTTTGGTAACAAATGGACAACCGGAAGTAGTAGTGTCTTAAAAAAATCTTCTAAATATATTTTTTTGAAAATGTATGTTATTACAAATAATAAAGAACATTAAATTCTAAGGCTGTGTCCGATGTTGCACTTTTATCACGCTAATATCTAAATCATAAATTAATATACCCTAAATTTAGTGATTATTTAGGATTTTAGAAATTAAATTTCAGGGTTTTGCAGGAGCACACTATGCCTTAAAGTTGACGCGCACTAATTAAACAAATCATGTTTGTTGCAATAATTTATGCAAAACGTCAAATTTACTGTCAAAGAATAACTTCTTAGCTTCTATTTTATGAAACATAATATTAATATTTAATCTGAAGCGTCAAATTAAATCAAACTGTATAATTAATTTTTTTTATTCTAAAGTGTTGCCATATAAACAAATGGATGTCATTAGTGCGCCATTTTGAGTTGTATTTATGTGAAAAGACTTAAATCCTAAAAACTAAATGCCAAAATGCGACATCGGACACAGCCTAAATCTGGTAATTTTTTTTATTATATCTTGTATAGATTTAGAGATAAAGAATGAAATGTATAGAATAAAATAATATAATATATCACGCAGTCCAAACTACACCAAGGAAACCAATTAACAATAATTCAAATGTTTGTGACAGTTTTAGTGTCAAAAGTCATTTTTGCATAAAAAGTTCAAAATTTAAAAAAATCCAATTTATATGTATTTAGATACTTTTCATCATTCTGATTTCAAATTTTGAAACCGCAGGTCGATATCTTTTTTCGTTTCCGAGATATTTACATTTAAAGTCATCGCCAAAAATACCCATTTTTGGGTAATAACCCAAAAATGGGTGGAAATACAGCCTTGGAGACATCACCATTCGATTCTACGGGTGAAATTACATAAGTATACCAATTTTCATAATTTTTGATCAACGTATACAATTTCCAGAACAAAATAACTGAAAATGGCCAAAATCTGAAAAAATCGTAAGGGGTACCCCTTAGGATTTTTGTGATTTTTGGTCATTTTTAGTTATTTTGCTTTACAGATTGTATGCGTTGTTCAAAAATTATGAAAATTGGTATACTTATGTAATTTCACCCGTAGAATCGAATGGTGATATCGGAAAATCAGTATTTCCACCCATTTTAGGGTTACAACCCAAAAATGGGTATTTTGGGTTCCAAATTTGAACACAAATATCTCGGGAACGGATAAAGATATCGACCTGCGGTTTCAAAATTTGGAATCAGGATGATGAAAAGTATCTAAATACATATAAATTGGATTTTTTTAAATTTTGAAGTTTCTAGCCAAAAATGGTTATAAGTAATATTGCGATTCTGTAACTTTCTATAGCACTATATAACTGTAACTTTCAACAAAATCGCAACAATTTTTGTTTACTAATACTTTTATTATCGTTTGACATTAAAAAATGATGCGCTTTTGTTGAGAGTTAGTTCTATAGTGCTATAGAAAGTTACAGAATAGCACTGTAAGTCTTTCTAGGACTGTAACTTAAAAATGGATCGAGATACCTACTTCGGAACATCATCAATCGATTCTATGAATATAACTACATAATTACACCTATTTTCAGAGTTATTAAGCAAATAAAATAATTTTTACCTCCCGCTACCCTTGGTAAGGGAGGTATAGGGATCATGCTAAAAATCACATATCTAGATTTTAGTAAATGACCACGTTTTAAGGTCGTAGAATTCAACATTTACGCGATGATGTTTGCACGTGTATATATATATATATATACTATCATTCAGAAAATTCTGAAACCTTGTATTTCTATTCTATTCTAATATGGAAAGAAACCATTATATTTTGGTGTAAATCGGATAACCGGAAATGGCACTTTACCTGAAGCTAATAATTGTTTACTTAAAATTAAAAATTATTGAATTTTCTATAGGAATACATTAATACTTTTTCTATATATTTTACAGATAAATTTAAAAATATTTTTTTTTAAATCCCGAAGCCTAAGATAATACCTTTCTTACACAGTTCACATTTCAAATGAATATAACTACAGGTGAATGTCACTGTCAAAAAACACTAATTACTTCAAATTAATAATAGTGACATTTTAAAATGAAAATAGTAAATAAAGCAATAGTTATATGCAATGGAACAGTTTGCAGCATTAGTAAATACGGAGGTATGTATTTAAATTAATAAAAATTAAATAGCGGGAGCTTTTGTGTTGGTCACATCAGATTTTTTTTTTCGTAATACTTCATTGTATTTGTAAATTTATTATTAATACCGTGAGTATTTTTTAACGTGAAACATTAGGTTTGTCACATGTATGGTTACGATTTGACATTTGATTGACAGCAATGTATTTGCGTGTCCTATTTAAAATGAAACATAGGGAACGAATTTGACAGATGCATTATATTATGTAAGAAATTTAGCTAAGTCAGAAAACCACTCGAGAGCACTAAACATATTTCGGGCACACAATATTTTTTTGCAACTAAATTTAATTTTTAGAAAACAGGTGTAATTATTTAAACAAAATTAACCTCTAATGACGTCTTGTCAATATGACAGATAACCGCTGAATTTTCCTATAAGTTACGACGTTACGACTTGACATTTGATTGACAGTAATATATTTGCCTGTCTCATTGAAAACATAGGGAATGAATTTGACAAAGTATTATATTTAAATATTGTAAGAAATTTGGCCAAGTTAGAAAATCACTCGAGCACAAGGTACACTAGAAAGCAGGTATAATTATTTAAACAAAATTAACCTCTACTGACGTCTTATCAAATGTCAAATTCGTTCCCTATGTTTCATTTTAAATGGGACACGCAAATACATTGCTGTCAATCAAATATCAAGTCGTAACCATGGATATGACAAACCCAATGTGTCACGTTAAAAAATACTCACGGTATATTATACTGAGTAAAAAAAAGAAACGTTCATTTATACTGTGTGTAATCCTTAGCTCTACATTTATATTATCTGCCTAAATCTGTGAGTTTAGCTTATGCTTAGCCATCTACAAAGTTTTCCATGCGAACAATGCGTTCTCCACGAATATGAAAATCATTAGTAAGAGAAACTACGTCGAATACAAGAACAAACAATAATAAACAGCGTTAATTGACAAGAAAATAAACATCCTTCGCTACATCCACATTGTCGGGTTTACAGTCATTTTAATAATACACGAGACCATAATAAATTAACCACTAGATCAACGATATCTCTCCTTAATTAACATATTCACTATTCATACAACTGCCGGCGTTCTGTTTACAGCTCGCTAGTGTCACATAGACATAGAATACATCAGCAGTGCACTCTAGATCCAGATTCTGGGGAAATAAAGTATCAAGAACGCGGTAGATAAGCAGGGTTGCTGCTGAAATATAGATACACACAGCATTGTTTGCGGTGGTGCTAGAATAACTTTGTAGAGAGTTTAGATTATGTAGAGGACTTTCAGGATTACCAGAAGGGACTATATTTCAACGAGTAGTTTGCATGGATGAAAATTTAAATGTTAAAAGACAAGGACATTCTGTACAATACGTTATGTTTGATGGTTTTTGAATTAAAAAATCTGTTGTGGCCAATACAATACCTCTCGCCATTTCCATTATATGGTATATAAATATTGTATTGCACTTCGCTATCGAACCGTCGTTTTATAACAAAAACATTACAGAACTTTACCCAAATATTGTTTTTATTGTATTTAACACGTCTTCTGCACACATACAATTCTAATTATTACATCTATTTTTCATTGTATGAGGAAGTTCCTAATTGTCAGAGATTCTTCCAATTCATTAGCAAGATTGGCGGTTTTTCTTTCAGAATGTCACTAAAACTGTTGATTTTTGACACTGACATCTATCATTTACAAACTATAGGCGCGTTCGGTAAATCGGTTGGAGTATTTACGGAGCGGTGTTGGAGTGGAGTAGGAGTAGAGCTGGAGTTGGAGTAGATCGAGGGAACATGGTACACTCCTTTATTTGTGATTAACCGAACGAGTAGAGTTAAAATTTTGGTGCACGAATATAATAACCTCCTTTTTTGACAATCTGATATACTGCACAGGTAAAAAAAAAAAATAATGAACCTTACAGAAGTTATTTACAAACTATGTTATAAATATTTAAATTTGTCAATTGGTTTCCTTAGTGCCTTGGCCTCTGCGATTAGATTACTCTATTTATTACAATGCCTTTATCTCTAAATCTATATAAAATATAATAAAAATTTTAAATGTATCAGATGTAGAATTTTATGTTCTTCAATAATAGTAGTACTTCCGGTTGTCCAATTGTTACCAAAATCTAATCATCTCTTCCCAGGATTGTCAGATTGAGGAAACTGCAATTAAATATTTTTTAAGTTTTATAGTATTTGAGAAACCGTGGTTCCAATATCCACACATCCACGCATACACACACACATACACACACACACGCACGCACATCATCGTAAAAATGTTATAATCGGACTATAGGGACCTTTAAACTTACTTATCCATTAAAATCTGGATATGCGAATTTTAGCATGATTCCAATACCTCTCTTAGCGAGAGGTAAAAATGAAAGGGTACCCGAAAATAACCGGATTTTTTTTTTGTTAAAACTGGTAAATTTAGCTGATAAACAGAAGTTATTTAAAAAGATATCGTAAATGAAATAGTAGATCTTTTCATCAAACTACGATTAACTCGTACACAGCTAATTTTTTTTTATTATTTAGCATATTCTTCCTTTGCCTTTTGCCGATATTTTTTTTACCTCCCGCTACCCTAGGTAAGGGAGGTATAGGCATCGTGATAAAAATCATATATTTTCCATCATACATAAATATTAGATGTACAGAATGATTCGATATAAATTTGATATGTTTACAGCACTAAAAATCAAACAGCTGTGAATAAGTAGGTGTTATCAAAGTCTCAAATATTAGTTTACAACTACACATTAATATAAAGCAATAGATATATGCAAAGGAACTTAATATAATTTGCAGGATTAGTAAATATATAGGTATGTAAATTAATAAAAATTAAAAAGCGGGAGGTATTGTGTTGACCACTTAGGAACTTCCTCATATAATGAAAAATAGATATAATTAGAATTATATGTGTGCAGAAGACATGTTAAATACAATAAAAAACAATATTTGAGTAAAGTTCTGTAGTTTTTTGTTATAAAACGACAGTTCGAAAGCAAAGTGCAATACAATACTTATATATCCTAATATGGAAATAGCGGGAGGTTTTGTGTTGGCCACCTCAGATTTTTTTGTTTAAGCCTAGCTTAATATTTAAGTCTTGTTGGTGCAACTGGGCATTAGAGACACAAAGAAAATAGTAAATAGTTAAATAAAAGTTAAAGCAATGAACATTATCTTGTGGAAACGTCCGAAACGAAGTTTTCGTCTTTCACAAACTAAATCTTCGTTTAAATCGGACAGATTTAGCTGATAAACAGAAGTTGTCTTAAAAGAGATCGTAAATGAAATAGTAGAGCTTCTCTTCAAATTAGGATTAACTCTTACAATATTCAATTTTAGTTTCAAGTTTTACTAAACTCCTCTAAACAGAGATAAATTTATACGGAGTTTTCAAAGATGGAAAGAAGCGACAACTTTTCATACTCACTTAAAATGTGAAAATTTTAATCTCTTCTGCTTTGCTGAATAAATTTTCAGCCCGGATTTTTCAAGGAATTACGGCCATCTAAATGAATTACAGAGAAATAATATTGTGGGGAAAAATCATTTTAATTTTGTTTATTTATTTCTTTAAATCCGGTTTATGTTTCTCGCTTAAAATAAACTAAAGTAGCGTTCCTTTGTTTCTTATAAGAAGTAACCCAATCCGGCTCGAAAGCCGTGATAGATTAAGACGAGTTGTTCTTATATTCGTTGTTTTTAATAATTATCACAATTATCTAGATATTCCTGCCATAAACACTGTTACATGTTTTATAATCTGCTAAAAATCTGTAAAAATAATAATACATTTTGTACGGCAAATAATTTATTGACTTAAGTATTTATAGTAGATAGTAAAAAAAATCGATGTGTGGAAATTAAATAACGAGATTTTTTTTTTCGGCTTCCCTGTAAATTTGGCAACATTACAGGCTATGTCATATTAATTTGTCATCTTCCTCCATCCACTGTTAAAATTTCAAGATAATTAGGCAAACCGTTCGGCAGTAGCAGTTTAGAAGATTTACCACCAAATTCACCAACCGTGAATCAAGTCTTGATTCTCTGATCAACACTGATCTGTGAATCAAGTTCTGGGTTACCTTGGAGATCACAGTTTTAACAAAGCAACAGTGTCAAATTTTGTTGATCAGAGAATCAAATTTGATTCAGGGATGGAGAATTCGGCCGATAAAGAAAGAAAAAAAGAGATCGGAGACGATTAGCGCTTCGGCCGTGCACTGACATTGTTTTTCTCGAAATGAGAGTAATTGTTCACATGGATTGGGTGCCTGAGGGGCATTTCGTTAACCAAAGCATATTACAAGAAGGTTTTGATAACCCTTCATGCACGGGTGTGAAGAAAAAGGGCTGAAATGTGATGGATTCTCCATGAAGACTACGCTCCGAAACAAAACGCCCTGTCCGGCAAGACATTTTTGACGAAATACAAAATCACCGTGTTGGTACACGGACCTAGTGCCATGTGACTTGATTTTATTCCCAAATTTTAATTCTGCGTTAAAAGGCACCAAATTCGGATATATGAGGCTATACAGTTGACTAATCCTAGTTTTTGATATCTTTATCTGGTTTTTTTGAAAGTCCACAAGAAGGTTCAGTAGTGGTAGCACGCTCTTTAAAATTCTATCATAGAAAGCAGGCGAATACGATTTTATTTTTACGAATCTTGGTAGCATGCGCTTTAGAATTCTATATACACTTTTTGATTTGGAAATGATTGGATTTTATAATATTAAAATAAGAAATATTATGATATTTGTATATAACAAATGTATAAATTATATATAAAGTGCCTTTGAATAGAACTGTGGCAAAATAATGACGTTACTTTGACACTTTTGCCTCAAGTCGTACGCTTGCAGGCGAATATTTTGAGACACGCATGCTATCAAATTTTCGCTTCGTGGCGAAATGCGAAAACAAATGCCTCATTTGATAGAATTCAATAGTGCGTGCTACCACTACAGGTTTGTAAAACGATAATTTGTCTCCTGTTTTTGCGAGCTCATCTGCTTTCTTAGGGTGATAGACCCGATATGATTTAAACCCGATACTTTCGGTCGGTTAGCTTCGAAATAATATTACCAATCCAAGAGTCATTTAAAATTTAAGTGTTAGCTGGTACATATACTCCATCTCTTTCTCCAAATGTCATACACGTCTTTCTTTCATCTCTTACGTTTTCCCGGCGTCGATTTCATGGCCGGAGGCTGTTTTCAGTGAAACGACGCTCGTCGTCCGACGCTCAGGTTTCAGTTTCAGCAACGAAATCAACCCGCACCTTGCTGACAACTTAATATCACTGAAATGCTGAAATGCTCAAACCAAAAGATAGGATACGCTATGTGGGTTAATTGTTACAAAAAGAAAAGGGAATAACTATTGTTTGGGCTATTAGGGGAGAATGAGATAGCCGATCGGTTGTAAACTAGCTTTTACAAAATAATTTGTCGGCAAAGGAAATCAAAACAGGTTTTGTAAATATGTTGAGAAAAAGTCTCTTCATTTGCAATTGTTTACCGCTGAGTCAATAAATTCAAGAGAGGAGGAACCAATGTAGAAGATGCTATTCGCAGTGGATGTCCAGAAATCTTCTTAACCAGTCTAATTTACCTTAGCATTAGCATTATGACTTTGCATTAGCATAGAATATGACAATTTCTAAATTTTAAGTCATAATGCTAATGCCGACCAATTAGAAGAGTATATGTTCGTGGACAACTGCTTGATTCTGGAGATTTTTACGACTGTCATTTTGACATTTGTTATCATTTTGTTATTTATGCTTTCTGTCATATTGTCTTGACTAAAAATGAGCGTTATTGAAAAAGATGTTTAACTAATGGCCGTTTGCACCAGTTTCCCTTAAATATTAAGTACACCTTAAGAATAAAAATTCGTTGCACCAATTGTTAAGGGTACCTTAACTTATAAATAGGTACCCTTAAGTTAAGCGCAAGTTTGTCTTCCCCTTAAGGACCCCTTAATTCAAAGATGAACTTGATCGCAATTATTCTACAAATGTCACTTGACATTTGTGTTTTTGATAGCTGGTTGATATTAATTTATAAAATGGAATTAGAGCTAAATATTATAGAAGATGATGATATTTTGGAGTTAGAGATGTTAGAATTTGTGGAAAATCGAATTCCGCGACAAATTTATGAGAGAGCTAATTATTTTTACCCATTTGACGAACTAATTTTTTTTTAAACGTTTTGGTCTAAGAAAAAATACCGTACTAGACTTAATAAGAAGCATTGAACATGAATTGCAATTCCCTTATAATTTGTACATATTTTAAGTTCCTCATAAAATTATTTCCAAAATAACTTTCTTCAGGAATAATTGCGTGTCACCAATTAATCAAAAACTGATGACTCTACGATATTACGCAACAGGAAGTCATTTAGCGTTGCCGATTTTAGTGGGATGCATACTTTAAAATTTTATGAATTCACATCTCTCTTTTGCAATATATTTTCTTACTTTTTTGTTTTCGTAAAATTTCTGAAGGGAGCTTTTGGTTCTTTTGATATAATTTGACGAATTAAATTTATTTGTTATCTGAATCCATGCAGGTTCTTTGTCCTTCCAAGTTATTGTGTCAGTTTTTTTTTTACACTCAATTATGTGTTTATATTCATTAATAATATTTAGGATCAAAATTTTTTCTTCCTCAGTATAATTCGGTGCGCGTTCTCTTATGGACATGGTTGGACGGTTACAGATAATGAAACAGCACTCAAAAATTCAGAACACTGATACATATGTCATGTCACATTTGACATATAAGTTACTATATTTATGCAATATGCAAAGTAAAAAAAAAAACACTAGAATTCCTCCTAAGTGACACTTAGCTAAGCGACGATCAAACTGCAACCGTGCAAACGAACTAAGCTTAAGGATACCTTAGAAATTAAGTACCCCTTTACTAAGCCAAATATTTAAGGGAAACTGGTGCAAACGGCCATAATACAGTTAATTGAACAATGTAGATATATTCATGATAAAAAAGATGTGTCGATTTTACAAAAAGTAACATTACCGGCCTACTCTTATTGGTTTGCCCTAAGAAGTACATGAACCGGACAGCATAATGTAAAGTTTAATGCAAAGTCATAATGCTAATGCTAAGGTAAATGCATAAGTTTGCAGCTTTCATAAACCAGCCTTTAGACTGTGTCCGATGTTGTATTTTGGCATTTAGTATTTAGGTCTTCTTCACATAAATACAGCTCCGAATGGTACATTAATGTCATCCATTGGTTTGTATGGCAACACTTTAGAATAACAAAAAATGATTTACAAGTCTATTTAATAGATACTTCAGATTAAAATTATTCTTTTCCAAAAGCAGAAATGAAATTTAAAATACGGCTTCTGTCTCTCTGTCTACAGGAAGATGTAATAAAAAGAATGTATTGAATAAGGATAAAGGACATTTGCGTTTTTATTTTGAATCTGCGAGAACGAAATATTTTACCTCCCGCTACCCTTGGTACAAGAGATATATAGGGATCGTGCTAAAAATAGCATATCGCGATTTTAGTAAATGACCACGTTTTAAAGTCCCTAGAATCCAATTGTAACACTTTTACGGTGATGTCCATGCTCTAACTCTAATATTATCAATCGAAAAATTTTGAAACCTATTCTGATATGGAAAGAAACCATTAGACTTTAGTGTAAATCGGATAACCGGAACTGGCACTTTACTTAAAGCTCAAAATGGTTTTTCTTAGAAAAATATATTTAATGTCATTTTTTCGAAATTTATCTTATTATAAAATTTAAATTCATTAAAATATCTACAGATATGTATTTATACATTTTTTTATATATTTTATATATAAATTTCTAATTTATAAGTCCAGAAACCAGAAACTTATGTAGGTACTAAAGATAAACACAATTCCTTTGTTACACAGTTCATATTTCAAATTAATAATGGTGACATTTAAAAAAAATAAAAAATAGTAAATAAAGCAATAGTTAATATGTAGGTATGTATTTAAATTAATAAAAATTAAATAGCGGAAGGTTTTGTGTTGAACACATCAGTAATAATTTTATATAGATAACCGTTAAAAATTACATGGGTATGAGAGGCCCAACCAGTGGTAAACCTATACAGTAATTTCTCGCAAGCATAGAGTTAATAAAGGATAGCTCCGTTTGTTCCATAAACATTATGCTCTTCATCGCATAACTTTAATGCATTGCACAATAAATTTTAATAATTAATAACATAAAACTTCTACTCTGGTTATTCTACAAGAGTTTCCCTCGTAATAAAAGAGTATAATTTGGCATCCTAAGATAGCTATTAACCACTCCGAATTGTTGAATTATTAATGACGCATCTAGTAGTCTTGGCAGACTACGTTTAGTAAAGACAAAACAGTGTCTGGAAAAAAACGCATTTGCTTTGAATTTCAATTATTTGAGTGTGACAGAGTGATTTATGACTATCATTTACTGAACTACTGTAATGATATATTCTGCAGCATTCAAAGCGCCTGATAAATAGCTATATATCACCGGTTTTGTTTTTGTGCTGAATACGTATCTTTCCCAAAACAATATTATGAGTTGGTGTTGGTACAGTCAATGACCCAAACACAACTCGAAAAATGAAACAAAAAGTACTACCAATGTATACAAGTTTTGTATCAAGAGGATTAGCTCATAATCCTTTGCGTTATTGCGGTACAAAGCAGCTATTGTCAAAAATTGACTGTCGGGTCTAGCAATAAATTATGACCAAGCGGCATATCGATTACTGGTTGCTTTATAATATTGGATAAAACAGTTCATTATTTGCGCCGCTCTTTTAGAATGAAGATATACATCGCCTGGTACTTCTACTTAACTATTCCTTTAACAAATGCAATTTTTGTTTGAAATAAATTTTAGAACTACAGTTTACCAGGTCGAATATGGAAAATGTAATCAAATATACATAGGGGAGACATTCCAACGCCTTGATACTGGCCAAAAATTTAAATTTGATGTTAAAATTATTGATAAAGTTAATAACAAATATCATTGTTTACTTAAAGAGACTCTTCACATTAACATAAACAAAAATCTGTTGTGGCTAGCACATATTATGCTATGTAAGTATTGTATTGCACTTCGCTATCGAAACGTCGTTTTATAACAAAAACATTACAGAACTTTACCCAAATATTGTTTTTATTGTATTTAATATGTCTTCTGCACAAATACAATTCTAATTATATCTATTTTTCATTGTATGAGAAAGTTCTTAAATGTCAAAGATTCCTCCAATTCATTATCAAGATTGGTGATATTTCCTACAATTTTAAATATTTAATTAATAAAACAATAAGAGATATTGAATGTACTTCCCAGAAAAAGCGTTCAGAATGTAACTAAAACTGTTGATTTTTGACACTGACTTCTGTCATTTACAAACTATGTTATAAACAATTAAATTTGTCAACTGGTTTCCTTAGTGCCTTAGCCTCTGCGATGTATAGCATTAACTTATTCTATATATTATGGTGTCTTTATCTCTAAATCTATAGAAGATATAATAGAAATGTTAAGTTTATTAGATGGAGAATTTTATGTTCTGCAATAATAACAATAATTTCCAAAAAATAATATTTGGAAGATTTTTTTAAGAAACTATTACTTTGGGTTGTTCAATTGTTACCAAAATCTAATCAGCTCTTCCCAGGAATGTCAGATTGAGAAAACTGCAGTTAAATATTTTTTAAGTCTTATAGTATTTGAGAAATCGTGGCTCCAACATCCACACACACACAAACAAACACACTTACACACACACACACACACACACACACACATACGGACATCATGGTAAAAATGTTATAATCGGATTCTAAAGACCTTAAAACGTGCTTATCTACTAAAATCTCTTAGCGAGAGGTAAAAAAATGTGTCAAATTCAAATTCCAAACAGACTTTAAACATAAAATATATAAGCAACTTCATAGACAAACTAAAAAAGCATTAACTACCATACGTACGACTTCATTGGTTGTTATGTTCGGAGGTTTGTTGAAATGCTGAATCTTAATATTTATCAACGTAATTCATATAGATCACTGTGTCTAATACAATTTTAAGATTATGTAATAAATGTCATCAATATTATTGTTATTCACCGTTAAGTAATAGCTATTTATGTAATAAGTTGAAAAATGATTGTTTTAGGCACGCGACGTGATTTGTACGCACAAGCGTAAGCGAGAGGTACAATACGTCAAGTGTTTAAAACACTCCTTTCGCAATGTATTACGTACAAGATTTTTTATAATAGCGTTTTAAAACAGATCATTTATTCTCAAATATCAACATTTTGAATTTTTCAAAATTAAAAAATAGGCAGACGTCAGGTTCATATATTCGTTGCTAAATGAAATACTTTTAAGCACTAGTGCTTTATCATAAAATATTTATATTTAGATGTTCGCAACAGAGGTAACCGAATTGTTACAAAATATTATTATTATTAAAAATAGATATTCAGCCTTATTCTGGTGACCATGGTATTGAATACAATATTGTATAAAATACCATTATTGTTTTCAATACAATAATTTTCCGAAATGGTATTCCGGTAACCATTGGTTTCAATACAATGTTGTTTCCAATACAATAATTATATTCTATACGATATGGTATGAAATTAGTATTCAGGTAACCATTTATTATTTAAACGTCATTGTATACGAAGCAATTATCGTATAGATTCATGGTTTTGGTAAAGTCAAATTTCAGTTCGCGTTATGAACATTGTATAGTAGAAAAGTTCTACTATTTCCTGAAATTTACTCGGTAACAGTATTTTTTTGGAAAGTTTAGTGAAAAAATAGTAACTAATAAAGAAATGATAATAATAAAAATGGATAACATTGGTTTTATTTTAATTTTTGACATGCTCGAAAATAAAAGAAATCGGTAAGTTATTAATTAATAAAAATGTAATTTGTTATAAAAAATATTTTTATTTAGACATGATTTACATATAAATAGAAGAGTTTTGCGTGATGCTAGTGATCCCTTAACTCTTTCAGAGAATGTGTTCAATAGCATCTTCAGGCTATCGCGTCAGTTTCTGATTTTATTATAGAATTGGATCCATTCTTTCCTACTTCGGAGCGTGAAGAAATTGTGAGTCCTACAAATATAAAGATACTAAAAGCTTTACAATTTTATGGTCAAGGAATCTACCATCAGTTGGCCAAAATTTTTAAATTTCTATGAGTCAGGCGTCTGTCAGTCGCTGCATAAAAGAAGTGACACAAATTATTGTCGAACATCTGAGTTTTGTAGTACGTTTTGAGGTATCCCTGGGGTTAACTGTTATTTTCGTAATAATATAAATAAATTTCTACTTGGCTGGTAGATGCAGAATTTGTAGATACTGATTAAATACCCGTATTCAGGACCGCGACGATTACGCTTCTGCACGGCCCATTTCAAAGTACATTTTAATCTTGACAGCTGTCAATTTCATCTTCAAATTGTTTACCAAAATTTTATCTTCACATATTTGTATATATTTCTTGTATTTCTTTCTTTCGCTTTTGATATTACTTTTATACTCGTTTATACTACTTGTAATTGTTGGATACGATAAATAAATTTGAAGTTGTCTTTTAGAAACCTTCTTTTTAGATGAACTCATGATTAGATTATTACACACAAATTTCTCTTTGTGGATGTTTCACTTGATTGCACTTGATAAACACTTTTGTCATTCGCTAACGTCAAAATGTAAGCAAATGCTAGGTTAGGTGTCAGTCACTGTTACCAATTGTCGCATGAAATTCATCATATTTATTTAACAAAATTTATCAATATACAAATTAATATTTGCGTTATTTTACTTCAAATATCAATCCTGCGAATGTAAATGTACTAACATTGTAAAATTTATTTATTTAAATAAAATAATATTAAGATTTTATTACAATTTTCTATAGAGTGACATCACTGCAAACAGGTGAATACAATATTGTATTCATTACAATACCACTTTCATACGATTACAATGTGGTCACCAGAATACCAAATCTATACGATGTCTTATAGAACATTGAAATCATTATTGTATAGATTACAATATTGCTTCGGATACAATGGTCACCAGAATAAGGCCGATTAACGACATTAACAAACTCACCATTTTATTTGTTCTTAGTCTACGAATGAAAGAATGTAGTACTCACCTGAAACAAAAAAGAACAATAAATACACAAATTATTAAACAATAGGCATATAAACAAAAGTTTCACTAAATAAGATCTGTAGTGGTAGCACGCACTTTAGTATTCTATCAAAAGAAGCATTTGTTTTCGCTTTTCGCCACGAAGCGAAAATTTGGTAGCATGCGTGTATCAAAATATTCGCCTGCAAGCGTACGACACGAGGCGAATGTGTCTAAGTAACTTCATTATTTTGCCACAATTCTATTCAAAGCCAATTTATATATAAATTAAACATTTACTATATACAACTGTCATAATATTTTTTTATTTTAATAGTATAAAATCCAGTAATTTGCGAACCAAAAAACGAATATAGAATTCTAAAGTGCATGCTACCAAGATTCGTAAAAGTAAAATCGTATTCGCCTGCTTTCTATGATAGAATTCTAAAGTGCGTGCTACCAGTACTGATCTAGTTTGTTTTATAATATACAAAAAATTACGAATTTGCAGAACAAGATACAAATATTTGACTGCATGTTTTGAGGCGTTCTCTTACTACTGTACATGAACACAGGTTTCTGGTTTCAGCTCTGGGTTTCAGGCTTTGCTCTGAAGGTTTCAGCAAGCCTACAGGCTGAGAAAACATGGATAACTTCATTTCCTCTGTTTCCGCTTTTTCTGATGTAAGATATTTTCCTTAAGTATAACCACTCACAGCTCAATTGTCATACAAGTATTTTTATTAAAAACGCTGTCAGCCATTCTTATTATCAGAGGGATTATTGATCATAAGATGGTTTACGTCACATAAATAAAATGAGATGAATTTTAAAAATATGTTGTGGTCAGCACAATACCTCTCGCCATTTTCATATTACACTATATAAGTTCTGGTTGTCCAATTGTTACCAAAATTTTTTCAGTTCTTCCCATTAATGTCAGATTAAGGAATACGTAATTAAGTTGGTCTTTAGTCTTATAGAAATTGAGAATCATCCCTCTAACATCCAAACATGTACAGGTTGTCTCTAAAATAGGGGACATGGCTTAACCAGAGATTCCTGAGGTTAAAATAAGACGATTTAACTAAACTTGCTTCTACTGGAAAGTGTACCATTTAGATAGTATTCTGCTTTAAAGTTCTTCGAAAAAAAAAATGCTTATAGTAACAGAATGATTGTAAAGTACTATTAGGCCGAACAAACCGATGTAACTAGTTTTAGAATATTGCGCAAAAATAATTAGTTGTTTGACATTTAGATAGACTGCTAGATTATATTTATTTAAAAAAAATCACGGTACAGTCACTCAGGTTTTATTTTTTTCTGTGCGAATCCGTAACAGACATTACAAATTACACAGAGAGAGAAAAGTTTACTATAGAATGTATCTTTCTGAAAAGAAATAATTTCACGTTATCGGCACGCCTATTAAAAAGTTACGGTCTAATCATTGTTCGAACACCTAAGTTCCATACACTAGTGGTTCACTAATAATAACAAATATTATCTTAAATAAATAAATAAATAAATAAATATATCATCACGGCATATTACCCATTTCTGGGTGTGCCAGTATCTATGACACATGTAGACATCGGTATATTTTACCGTGTGGGCGCTTACTAAGCGTCACCTCACGGGCACTCATAGCTAGTGTGGAGAGTGCACCACAAGAGTCACTTTTGTGCCATTTAAAATTGGAAATATTTGGCGTCTGTCGGGATTGAACCCGGTTCCCCCAGGTTCGCGACCAGACACTCAGGCACGTGGCCACGGGACCCCAAGTATTATCTTAAAAGATGAAAGAATCATATGTACTGTCATACCAAATTTCATCCAAATTGCATAAAGCGTTCTGTTATTATAAGCAAAATTAATTTTTTTTCGAACTTTGAAGCAAAATACTGGCTAAATGATACACTTTCTGGTAGAAGCAAATTTAGTTAAATCGTCTGATTTTAGCCTCAGGAATCTGTGGTTAAGCCATGTCCTCCTATTTTAGAAATATAATGTATATATACGACACCATTGTAAAAATGTTTTAGCATGAATCCAATACCTCTTTTAGCGAAAGATAAAAATATATCCCTACTTAGAATGACACTGCTCTATGCACGTACTTTTACTAAGGTAAGTGCATATGCATATATTTGTCATTTCATAGTCCAATCAAACCGCTGTCTATTTCCAACCCTTAAATGGTTAATACTTCAGTTTATCGGCAATTGCCCACCCTTTGTTTCATCCCTGAAGAGTGAGACTAATTGCATTTATTCCTTGTCCCTGTTTTTAAGTAGGGTAAAGCAACCCTTCAGTATTTGCCCGAGGAACAATGCACAAAATTTCATTTAGAACTTATGCTGTGTCGTGCGCCGAACATCATTATGGGACGTGTCATATTTATTCACTCATGAAATTTACATTATAAAGGACAGAAAATGTGTTAACCGGAGTATTCCATTACGCAAAAATAAGGGGAGGAGAATTTATGCTATAGGTACATCACAATAAGGGTAGAGTAGAAAATTTGTCTCGGCAGTATGAATAACCACTATTGTTAAATTTTGTAGTAGAGAAAACGTTATAAGGACCGTTAAAGATAAAGCAATGGAAATGAAATACGTTAAGAACAATGGCTAAACAATACTTAGACAACATTTTTAATATAAAATTCAGTTCAAAATATCTGTTGTGGCCAGCACATGACCTCCCGCAAATTCCATGTTTAAAATAGTAATGAGCTTTAAGTAAAGTATCTTTTCCGTTTCGGTTGATCGTTTGTAAAGAAATCTAATTTGTTGTTTTAATAAATAGAAGTCTGTAATACGAAATTAATTTCGTGCCAAAAAGAATCGATTATCATGGGCCTATAGCGCTCATCATCAACTATAACAGTTCGACCTTCATCATTTTCGAAAAAGTAAGCTCCTATGACGCCACCTGACCATAGTACGTACCAAACAGTCTCATTTGGACATGAAATGGTATCTCGTAAATCACATGAAGATTTTTCTCTGCCCATATCTGGCAATTTTGCTTATTAACATACCCAGAGAGGAGAAAATGTGCCTCACCAAAGAAAAACATAATCCTCGAAATATCATCATCAACTTCCAAATGCTCGAAAAACGCAATCTGTGTAAATTGTTTGCTGTACATGATCCATGTCGTAAATGTATAGTTGTAAACCAATATTTGACATTTTGAAAACACGTACTTATACTGACAGATTTATATTTACAAATCAAATATATTTCTACTAAATTCTTCTTAACACGGTTTCATTATTAATGTAAATGTGACAGTGACATTTATTTAAATACGTCAAAATTTTATTAAAGTATTATGTTTTTGTTTGACGCATGGGCCAGATGATGTACAAAAATAAATTATTTTATAAATTTATATTTAAAGTTATTTAAAGTTTTTTTAAAGTTATATTATCGTAGAATTGATGATTGTGCCATTATATTATATTTTTAATAGTAAAAGTTGCTGAAAAATTATATTCAATACAATTTTTTCAAGAAAAACTGGTAAAAGCTTGTTTAAGTGATACTTCCGGTTATCTGATATACACTAAAAACTAATCAACTCTTCCCACATTAGTATAGAATGGGTATACAAAATTTCAAAATTTTCTGATTGATAGTATTTGAGTAATCGTGTCCACAGGATCCACACACACACACATACACACACACATACATACCCACAGACATCATTGTAAAAATATTAAAATCGGATTCTGGGGACATCAAAACGTGCTTATTCACTAAAATCTCTATATGCGATTTTTTGCACGATCCCTATACCTCCCTTACCTAGGGTAGCAAGAGGTAAAAACTCCATAAAAAAAAATAACACTCACGAAAAAAATATAAATAAACAAGTCGGTATCGAACTAAAGTTGGGTTCAGTCGTGTTTACTTTCATTCCTAAAATTTTCATATCTATTCATTTCTGCATTCTTCTTCGATCAATTTACAAAATTATGTCTTCAAGTCAAAATTAAACTTTAATTCTTTACTCCGGCGTTTCACTGAGTTGGGGACGACTTACATTTCAGATTTAAAGTGACTAAGTGTAAATGAATAGTGTATTTGTGTTGTGCTTCAAATTGCTCGTTAGTTCCAAGAACAACGGGCCAAATTTAGTCTTCGGGCAGGCTAACCGTGCACACACCAGGCTCACAGTGAAGTATAGTCTTATAGTATTTGAGAAATTGTGGTTCCAACATCCACACACACACCTACACATACGGACATCACCGTAAAAATGTTATAATCAGCTTATAGGGACCTTAAAACGTGCTTATCCACTAAAATCTGGATATACGATTTTTAGCATGATTCCAATATACCTCCCTTAGCGAGAGGTAAAAAAAATATTAAAATATTACATATTATTACGGCGGTCCCGTTGCCGCGTGCCTGAGTGTCTGGTCGCTAACCTGGGAATTTTAAATGGCATAAAAGTGACCCCTGTGGTGCACTCTCCACACCAACTATGAGTGCCAGTGAGGTGACGCCTGGTAAACGCCCACACGGTAAAATATATCGTCATCATTACCAATGTCTACAGGTGTTGTAGATACTAGCACACCCAATAATGGGTAATATGCCGTGATGATTTATTTATTTATTTATTTAAAATTTGCTTAATTATGGGTGTTGAATTTTTTTATGGCGAGCAGTTTTTTTAAAAATATTTTGCCGTAATTCCGAGAATGCTATTATTTTTCGCGTAGTAAATTAAAACTAATATTAAATTTTAATATTTCCATTGATTTAATTATTAGCAGCAATTTGGAAATGAAAAACTCATTGCCAGCTCTGCGATGAGTAATTATTTTATATTCTATTTTCAATTATTAATTCGCTATGATGGAATACAGTGCGTACATTTCGTTATTTGTATCTGTTAATTACATTTTTTCCATGTTTGTTTTTAATTTATTTAGTTGCTTATAGAAATACAGGAATATTGTATACAAAAACCTTGGTTTATAAATGTAAATATTGTGATAAATAAACATTATTTTTAAAATGAAATATATGAAATAACCCGAAAAAAATAAATAAATTACAATGACCATTGATTGATGACGGATCATAATGAACTGATTCGGTTGGCAATAACAAAAAAATTACTTGAAATTGGTAAAACTGACAAAATTAATAATAGTGACATTTTAAAAAGAAAATAGTAAATAAAGCAATAGTTATATGCAATAGAACATAATATAGTTTGCAGCAATAATAAAAATTAACATAGTGTATGTTCATGTTAAAATTTAATGAATTTATATTCTTTTCAAAGGAACTTTTGGTATGGGATTTGTACAAAATACATCGAATTGACGGAAGGTCTTGTGTTGGCCACATCAGATTTTTACTTCCCGCTACCCTAGGTAAGGGAGGTATAGGGATCGTGCTAAAAATCGGATATAGAGATTTTAGGGAATAAGCACGTTTTGATGTCCCCAGAATCCGATTTTAACATTTTTACAATGATGTCTGTAGGTATGTATGTGTGTGTGTCTGTGTGTGTGTGTGTTTGTGTGTGTGGATCATGTGGACACGATTACTCAAATACTATCATTCAGAAAAATTTGAAATTTTGTATGTCCATTCTATACTAATGTGGGAAGAGCTCATTAGTTTTTAGTATATATCGGATGACCGGAAGTATCATTTATACAAGCTTTTAACAGTTTTTCTTGTATAAAATTCATTGAATATAATCTTTTAGCAACTTTTACCAATACAAATTGAATATAATGGCACAATCTTCAATTCTGCGATAAAAGCATTTAGTAAATAACTTGAAATAACTTTATATTATATTAAAAAATAATTTATTTTTGTACATCACTTTGCCTCTGCGTCAAACGAAAACATTACTTTAATAACAAATTTGACATATTTAAACAAATGTCACTGTCACGAAGAAATTTTCATTAAAATTAATAATAAAACCGTGTTAAGAAGAATTTAGTAGTTTAAATATGATTCTAATGAAATCGAGATTTGTAAAAATAATATATTTTCCATCATACATAAATATTAGATATACAAGATAATTCGATTTAAGTTTGATGTTTGCAGCATTATATATCAAACAGCTCTCAATAAGAACGTGATTTCAAAGTGTCAAATAATAGTTTGCAACTACACATTTACGAAATGGATAATGTACGGCGAAGAATTTACACAGATTGCATTTTAGAGCATAAGGAAGTTGGTAATGATTTTGATAATAATGTGTGTGACGATTTTTCCTTAAAATATATTAATGATCCAAAACTTCGCAAAATTGGTATTTAATACTCTTATATAATTTGAAACAACATATTAGATTTTGACTATATATGATAAACCGGATGTAGTACTTAATTGAAGCTTTAACAGATTTTTCAGGAAAAACATAATAAAATATAATCCAAAATTTCGTATTACAAACCGTTCTATTTATTGGAACAACAAAGTAGATACGATCAATCGGAAGTGAAACTTTACTTAAAGCTCATTGCTATTTTAAACATGGAATTGGCGGGAGGTCATGTGGTGGCCACATCAGATTTTTTATTACGTTATCATGAAACTAATGGACTGTATGTTCCAAACAACATTGTGAAATTTTGACTGATGATATCAGCTATCAATAATAGCTGCTGGGTCGTCTTAAGAGCACATTTCTCGTACCTACATAAAACTATTTTATCATTCTTAATCGTTTCATTCATCTCAACTTTAAATACAAAAGGAACCCCGTACTCACTACCAGCTAAGTACATATTTGATTCTCCAAAAGTCTCGTCTGATTTTCTTGCTGTGGCATTTTGGCGGCAAGTCGCTGTTCTCAGGTTTCGTCTTTATGCAAAGCGACGCGGAAACGTCGGGACGCTCGATAATGTTTGGACGCTCGGCGTCTCTGGCGTCGCTGGCCGACTTCGTTCTCAACGAAGAAATAAGGAACGGGGAGATAACCTTGAGGAAGACAGGATTCTAGGACTCTTGTTTCAGACAGAGAAAATTACAGGAATGTTTCTTTAGTTTCTCGGATGGAGTATAAGACTTCAAGGTGATAGTATTGTTCAGGTACTTTATTATCCATTTCTGGGTGTACTTTCTTATCGCCGTGAGGCTTCCATTACTAATCGGACATCCTTGACTTAGGCTGCGAATTTTAACATAAATACAACTGCGAATGGCATACTATTGACTTCCATTGGTTTGTATTCGATTTAATTTTATACTTCAAATTAAATGTTAATATGGTAACACTTTAGAACAAAACTGAATTATACAATTCGTTTTAATTTGATGTTTGAGAGTAAATGTTAATATTGTATTTCATAAAACAGAAGCTAAGAAGCTATTCTTTGATAGTAAATTTCACGTTTTGTACAAATTATAGTAACGAACATAATTTGTTTAATTAGTGCGCGTCAACTTTAAGCCAAAGGCTGTGTCCGATGTTGTACTTTTATCAGAAGTAATATCCTGATTTTATCGATAAATTTTTATTTTGCTCCGAGGAGGAAGGGTTTTACCTAATGTTAGTTTGCTTGAGTGATTTTGCTTAAAAGCAAAAAAAATGAGTGCTTAAAAATAAAAGTCTGAGAAAATCTGAGAGGTCGTATGGTATTTGGTGAGATAAATTCCAAAGACAACGCAAAATGAAACTTGACACATTAATTGTCACACTGACAGTTATACACAATAACAACAGTTTATTTACTTGGTAGCGAAAAATTATCGGGGTAACGAAGTTTTATCAGTATAATAATGTTCCCATTGGTTGAATTTTCAAGTGTTTTGCATCATGATTGGTTAAAAACTAGTCGTTGGAATTTATCACCCAAATTTTCTCAAATATTCGCCCTAATTCTGTAAGAAAGTTGTAAGATTTACAACATTACTACAGCTATAATAATAGCGAACACTGAATAAAACATGAAAATGGCAGCCTTTTCTGTTGGTTATAATTTATCAGATTCCTTACAGAATTTGGGTGATTGTCTATTTTTCGCAATAATTTGTTTTCATTATATTTTACCTTTTTACAACAACCTTTGGCTCTTTTTAGTGATTTTTCGCTATGAACTCTTTTAATTATATTATTATGCTGTGTCCGATGTTGCACTTTTATCGCCCTAATATCTAAACCTTAAATTTATATGCCCTAAATCTAGTGATTATTTAGGATTTTAGGAATTAGGTTTTAGGGTTTTTCTGGGGCACACTATGCCTTGAAGTTGACGCGCACTAATTAAACAAATCATATTAGGTGTTATAATTTGTACAAAACGTCATTTGATGCTTGACAGTAAATGTTAATATTGTATTTCATAAAATAGAAGCTAAGAAGCTATTCTTTGACAGTAAATTGGACGTTTTGTACAAATTATAGCAACGAACATGATTTGCTTTATTAGTGCGCGTCAACTTCAAGGCATAGTGTGCTCCTGCAAAACCCTAAAATCTAATTCCTTAAATCCTAAATAATCACTAGATTTAGGGCATATAAATTTAGGATTTAGATATTAGGATGATAAAAGTGCAACATCGGACTCAGCCTAACTCATTAAATTCATTTTTGTTATTCTAAAATGTTGCCAAACAAACTAATGATTGTCGTTAGTTTGCCATTCGGAGTTGTATTTATGTCAAGAAGACTTAAATCCTAAATACTAAATACCAAAATGCTTAAGATATAACTATCTTATATGAGATGTACTTGTATATCTCTCGCTGTGATCAGTTGGTGAATTTTCTCTGCGAAGAAACGGCAGTTACACCACACTTATTATTATTATTATTATTATTATTATTATTATTATTATTATTATTGCGTACTATATCCTACAGACAAGAGCCCAATTATAGGATAAGGGAAAAAAATTAAATGAATTACAATGAATTTATACAGAGTTTAACATCATTGATGGAATTGAAGAATATATCTACTTGATTCTCTATCAAATGATAAGATCTGACCATTTGGTATATGGGTGATCTCAATAACATGTTTGTACGCGCAGTATGAAGATAAAATGTATTACTACACCTGGATGACAATCTTGGAACACAGATATTAATTTTTCCTATAATAGATGAACAATCTATGGTGTTATTAATGATTTTATACAGTAATACAGCCGCGTACATGTCACGTCGTTGGTGAAGAAAATTTAGACTAAACGATTGAAGCATTGTACTTTGCGATGTACCTCTGGGGGGATAAGTGCCTTCTAGAATGAACGTAGCAGATTTTAGAAATCGTCTTTGCACTTTTTCAATATATTGAACTAAATAAGATGACATTGGGTTCCATATAATAGAACAATACTCTAAATGTGGTCTAACTAGAGAGATATATAGAAGCCTCAATAAGTTCGGGTCATTGAACATTTCAGAATTTCTGACCAAGAATCCTAAACATCTGAAAGCTGTGGACACCTTTGTTTCAATGTGTGAAGTAAAAGTTAACTTAGGATCAAATATGACGCCTAGATCGAGTAAAGTTTCAGGTCTTGATAGAATACAGTTATCTAGTGAATAATCAAATAAAACTGGCGTAATTTTTTTTGTGTATGTCATGACATTACACTTATTAATATTTAAATATAATTTGTTATGAGTTGCAATAACAGCGAAACGCGTCTGTGGTTACTAGCTGGACACGGCCGGCATCTGATGATGACCGAAAGATTGATTCAGATGCTAAAATCTTATGAAACATGGCGAATGTCTTGTAATTCTTTATCAAAAATTTATTGACTCTAACAGTAAATGTTTTGAGAAAATATAATAAAATTTTTAGATAATATAAACATGAAGTAAATTGCAAAAGACAACAGCGCGCTGAAAAACAATCATAACAGATTACACCACGTCCACAAAAACGTAATTCGTGTATACATGGCCATGTTTACTGATTATTAAACCTTTATTGATTATCGATTGGGCCGTAGCAGAGCGGGTATCAGTATCACAATTTTATTAATTATTTGATGCGTGTGACAGCGAAAAATATAACCCAAATTCCGCAAATTCTCGACAATGTTTTGTGATCGAGATATATTGCTGATTACATCGCCGGCCATTTCACAAAGAGAGATATATTTTTAATAATAATCGTATATCATCTAGATATCCCAATATACTAGAATAACAGTTTTGTTCTTTGGCTGTGTCCGATATCGCATTTTGGCATTTAGTATTTAGGAATTAATTAATCATATAAATACAACTCCGAATGGCACACTAATGACATCCATTCGTTTGTATGGCAACACTTTAGAACAACAAAAATTAATTATAAAATTAGATTCAATTTGATGCTTGAGAGTAAATGTTAATATTATATTTCATAAAATAGAAGCTAAGAAGCTATTCTTTGGCAGAAAATTTGACGTTTTGTACAAATTATAGCAACGAACCTGATTTGTTTAATTAGTGCACGTCAATTTCAAAGCATAGTGTGCTCCTGCAAAACCCTAAAATCTAATTCCTAAAAGCGTTGCCATTCAAACCAATAGATATCACTAGTGTACCATTCGGAGTTGTATTTATGTGAAGAAGACCTCAATCCTAAATACTAAATGCCAAAATGCGACATAGGACATAGCCTAAATAATAACATTATTTAGGGCATATAAATTTATAGCCCGATTCACAAAAAAGTTTAATTCTATTTTATTCCGGTATTTAAAATTTAATTTTCATGATATTATCAATAAAGGTAGATACTAGGAATAGATTAGACTATAATTTAAGATACAAATTGTCAAAACTAGAGTAGAATTCGCTAATCCAAAAATGAGGATTAGCTTAAAATTTTTTTGTGAATTGGGCTGTTAGAGTTTAGATATTAGGGTGATAAAAGTGCAACATCGGACACAGCATAATAATATAATTAAAAGAGTTCATAGCGAAAAATCACTAAAAAGAGCCAAAGGTTGTTGTAAAAAGCTAAAGTATAATGAAAACAAGAAAAAGAAAAGATGGAAATTATTGCGAATAATAGACAATCATGTTGTAAGTCTTAACAACTTTCTTACAGAATTAGGGCGAATAAGAAAATTTGGGTGATAAAAGTGCAAAATCAGACACAGCCCAAGAGTGTTCGAGTGGCAGATAAAATATGTCAAATATATTTTTCTATATTTTATCCAAATCAGCAAATATACAATCTAATAAAAATGTGATAGAAATTACCCATGACAAGTGTACTAAGCAATAATAATAGAAATCTCATGATCTTCTTTTCATTTTGATTTTGTTTGTTAAGGGAGCGTGCACTTCTCTTCTAGTCTGATGCACAATGTGCATCTGTATTACATTACTTTTAACGTCACTTTTAAATAAGTAAGCAGAGCTGTCGGGAATGTCGGAAAAACAAATGAATAAACAATGCATTCAGGAACTTCAAAAATAGAATTCTTAGCTTTATGCACTGTAGATCGTAAAACACATTCAACCAAAAATAGTTTGCGCGTTAAATTTAGATTACAACTCCTCGGGCAAATAGACACAGACATTGTCTAGTCTAGATAATTTATTTTTCATTTTAATATAATCAGAATATCATAATGCTTTATGTCGCTATGTTTTTGTTATACATCAATTATGATTACTTGAGTGTAACGCCATTGATGTCCGCACAGTAATTGTATATTTAGCTGTCTTACTTATGGTTTCTCTCACTCTTTTTCGATATGTAAGATGTGTTACATAAGTCTTCGGAAAAGTTTAAATGGATGATACTGTGGTTTAAGTATATTAAACCTGCTTATTTCTATCACAATTAACTGTGTCCGATGTCGCATTTTGGCATTTAGTATTTAAGGTTTAGTTCTTTTTCACATAAAAACAACTCCGATTGGCACATTAATTACATCCACTGGTTTATATATGCAATCGATTTCGAGCTTTGGCCCGGCCCGGCCCGGCCCGAAACTCGTCTCGATTTCCAGTTGATCATCGAACCGGGCCAAAAATATATTTTTTTTTTCACTAGCCTAGGAACCCACTATTATTTATCTTTATTTGACATGAGAAATTGTTTTTCACTACCGCTTGCTTGTAACCATGGTAACCTAGGTCAATAATAATTTATTATTAACCTAGGTCTATAATGAAAACTTTTCAATCAAACTTAAGCCTCCAAATCCAAATATTATTTAACTCATTAAACTCAAGAAAGGTGTTAAGCATATAATTTAAATTTGCCACTATAATTTTAAATTGACCTACGCTGCCGCCTCGCCTGGCCACTGTGCTGTTTTGGTGAAAATGTGAAATATTTGTAGATGTAGGATTGAACAAATCACTCTTTTTTGTATTTGTAGGTATGTACATTTCAATAGATTTAATTAAAAATAATAATAATAATAAACTAATAAGGCTGCTGACTGTAACAGCACAAAGTGTTTTTATTAAATAACTAAATCAAATACAAATCAAGGCCCATAAGTGAGGTTATCAAACCAGCGAAATGAGCAAAACGTCAGATAAAGACAAATACAGCCTACTTTGTTTTTGTGAATATTAACAAATAAGTAACGTTATTATTCATGTCAAAATTATTGTTATTATCAATAAAATAAAATTTATTTGCTAGTAGTGAAAAAAATAGTATATAAACCACGGTTGAGAAGATCATTACTGACCAGGAGCCTTTTATCCCTCGGGCTTCGCCCTTCTCAACCTTGGCGTATAATGTACTATTAATTTTTATAATAACATAAAATACGAATCTAATGGTTCCTTTCCATATTAGAATAGGGTCGACGTACAAGGTTTCAATTTTTTTTTCGATTGATATTAGAGTTAGAACGATAAGAGGACTCACATACACACACACACACACATACACACACAAACACATACACATACACACACATATACAACGGACTCATCGTGAAAATGTTAAAATCGGATACTAGGGACTTAAAACGTGGTCATTTACTAAAATCTCTGTGAGCGATTTTTAGAACGATCCCTATACCTCCCTTAACAAGGGTAATTGGAGGTAAAAAAACTCGGTATTTCACTGTAGTTTATTTAGAAAAAGTGACGATAAAATATGTTAGTGTCTAAATGAAAGGAAAATAGCATTTATAAAATTCCCCATTTGCATAAATAATGGCACTAGCAGCAAAATTAAATTGCAGCTAATTTTCCAAATGAAAGCCAAACACCCCTAAAAATTTCATATTAAAATTTCACGCACACATCCATTTCAGCCTCGCGCGATATATATGGCATTCTACACAAGTATAAATCCTGCTTTGCATTTCATAAAGATTTACAACTTTCTGCATTTTAGATGTTTTGCCTGCTCTGTCGGCTGCTGCCCGGTGTCACAGTAACACGGGAGCGGCATACGGTCAACACGCGAGCCCTAATGGGATAGCAGGGCAGGCCGATTAAAATTTTATTTAAAGGAACATGAACCGAATTAGAAACTTTGCACTTGTAGGGGATTTTATGCAAATTTCATTGCCAGCAAAATGGCAAAGTGGTCGAGATTTTATCCAAAGAATTACGAGCTATGTCGCATATCTATTGAACCAAATAATTTTGTGCAGAAAAATAATTTTTCAGAGTTTATTAAATACAAATGATTTATAGAAAATAGATAGTTGTGTAATAAGAGTGCAAAATGATTAGCATATATTTTTTTATGTCTTACTAGTATGTTATTGTTTTATAACAACCTCAACATTAGGTTCGTTATTGAGTAAATAATGCCCTAGGGCATATTAAGTTGCTATGGTAATGTTGACAACAAACTGAGGTTAATAATACTGATATTAACATAAAGTGCAGTTAAGGTTAAGAAGCATTGTGAATTGTAGTAGTTTATAATCATTTGTTTCATCACAAATACAAACCAGCATACTTCTTATTCTTAGCAATAACATTGCTCGTCCATATTGACTGAAAAATACCACAAGAAATATATTTTTTGTCTGAAAAAATGTTTTGTTTACAGAAACAAAATATTACCTAGATACCGCATTTACAGGCTACTTTGTAAGTTGTATTAAAATTTTGTGATTTATTATTTTTGTTTGATAAATTGTAGTCAGACAAAATGTTTATTAAGAATTTCTAGTAAGACATAAAACGTTGAAGGCACCACGGGTGTTAAACGACAATAATATCTTCGGTCAACGTACTCGCCCCGGGCCAGAGGCCCTCGACAGTACACTGTTGACCTCAGGCATTATTGTCCTTATAACAACCCTTGGTACCTTAATTACTATTACTATGTTGAAAATATACTTATACAAAATAATATACACATACAGAATTAATAACATGTCTTTATAATCAAATAATATTAGTACCAAGTTTATATCTCTACTCATTTTTTGAATTATTGCCCCAAAAGTCAATATACCCTATATTTGGATAAAAACTTCAAAATTTTCAAAAATCTATTTTTTATGTATCTAGATACTTATTAATGCGCTGATTTCAAATTTTGAAACCGCAGGTCGATATCTCTTTTCGTTCTCGAGATATTTAGATTCAAAGTTTTGCTCAAAATTGCCCATTTTTGGGTAATAACCCAAAAATGGGCCGAAATATGAACTTGGCGATACAACCATTCGATTCAACGGGCAAAATTACATAAGTATACCAATTTGTATAATTTTTGACCAACCGGTTCATTTTTTATGAATAAAAGTTTGAAAATGGCAAAAATCTGAAAAAATCCTAAGGGGTACCCCTTACGATTTTTGCCATTTTTGGTCATTTTCAGTTATTTTGCTTTAGAGATTGTATGCGTTGTTCAAAAATTATGAAAATTGGTATACTTATGTAATTTTGCCCGTAGAATCGAATGGTTGTGTCGACAAGTTCATATCTCGGCCCATTTTTGGATTATTGCCCAAAAATGGGCAATTTTCAGCAAAACTTTGAATCTAAATATCTCCAGAACGAAAAGAGATATCGATCTGCGGTTTCAAAATTTGGAATCAGAGCATTGAGAAGTATCTAGAGACATAAAAATTAGATTTTTAAAAATTTTGAAGTTTTTATCTAAATATGGTGTATATGTACTTTTTGGGCAATAATTTAAAATTGGGTACAGATATAAACTTGATAGTAATATTATTTGATTGTAAAGACAATGTTACGTAAGTGTACTCATTTTAGAGTATTAGAACTGAGTGAATTTTTAAAAATAAAAGCCTGAAAAGAAAATTGTTTATATTGTTAAAATATTGTCGCTATTGTTTGTTTCGATGTATTTTAAATAGATTTTTCTTCAGTCTACATACAAAGTAGGCATTTGCCCAAAAATCTTACTATAAAATGTTGAGAAATATCGTTTGTCTACATTCTTACATACCATATTTAGTTAGCAACTAATGGCGCTGCAGTTCCTTACACATTTACCCCCTCCACAAGTCAATTTGACATATGATTACTCTGTCGGTATATTACATAACCAAGCAAAATGTCGTACTGTTGTGTAATGGAATACACAAATAAAATAGGGCATTGATTGATTGTTTCGTAATTATTGTGCTGTGAAGATGTATGGTTAATAAGAATGTTTTATGAGAATGGAGAGACAGCTGAACTTTTATGTGGACGAGAAGAATGAAGTATGTTTGTACAGGAATCTGTAGCGAAAGATGATTTTTGTGTAACTATTATTGTGGTCCGGATGCGGTTATTCGCTACCGAAAATCGGTCACATTAATATGTTCTTTGTATGAATGTTATGATGATTTTGGACAAGGCGAAAGAAGAATGTTTTTAAAGAGTTAAGTGATTCAGTGGAGCTCTTACTTTCATCCCTTTTCTTATTGTTTTCGGGTTTTTGCTAACCCACTAAGTGGGAAACGCGTGATTTTATGTATGTATGTATTCATTTACAAAAACGAAAGTCAAAAATGCTTACATTAGACTGAAGCAATAGCTTAAGAAGAATGGAAAATAACGATAAATTAAAATTTAAAAATATAATCGTTATTTATTGAATAGTACTATAAGTTTGTTTTCAGATGTAAAATAGAAAAAGGTTGTTTAATAATGACCCATGACATAATTGCAAACACTTCATAAAATATGAAAATGACAGGTTTTATATTTGTTTCTATTCATTAAAAACATTTAGCAATGTTGTTAAAACTTAGCAACTTTCTTACAGAACTGTGTTGAGTATATATTTTCTCTCTCCAAAACATTTCCTGTCTCGTCCCTGCCCAAGTAAGCCCCCCCCCCTCCTGTTTTTCTTGCAGAAATAGCAGAGACTTACTCAGTGTTTTAATTTTACTCGTGCCCTTTCAACTATCTGAGAGCCGAGCTGCCAATACCGCGTCTATTTGTGATTGGCAGCTAGTGAAAAATTGATGAGAGGTATGCCATGTGATAGACAAAGACAAAGAAAGAAACAAAAGAGGCAGAAAGAGACAGAGAAAAAGAAAATGGCAGAAAGAAAAGGATGGAGGACTTACACTAATTTGATACTAGTGGATCTTATTGAGGGCTAAATATAGAATATCGTATTGAAGCTTCGGATAAACTTTTGGAGAAAATGAAAAGAAATGATAGCCAGAATAAAGAGAAAAGTGAAAACATCGATATTAAGGCCTGGAACGTCTATCCAATATTGTTTATCTTTAATTGTGTCGAAATTTTACATGAAAAATCTGTTGTGGCGAGCACAAGACCTCTCGCCATTTTCATATTAAGCTATCGAACCGTCGATTTATAACAAAAAATATTACAGAACTTTACCCAAATATTGTTTTTTATTGTATTTAACAAGTCTTCTGCACACATATAATTCTAATTATATCTATTTTTCATTGTAAGAGGAAGTTCCTAAGTATCAGAGATTCTTCCAATTCATTAACTAGATTGGTGGTATTTCTGATGGATATAAGCATTTTACCTAAAATTTTAAATATTTAATTAATAAAACTATAAGAAAGATTAAATGTACTTTCCAGAAAAAGCTTTCAGAATGTCACTAAAACTGTTGATTTTTGACATTTACAAACTATGTCATTAACATTTGAATTTGTCAACTAGTTTCCTTAGTGCCTTAGCCTCTGCGATGTACTACATTAAATTATTCTATATATTACAGTGCCTTTATCTCTAAATCTATACAATATATAATAAAAAATTTAAGTGGATTAGATGTAGAATTTTGTTCTTCAATATTTGTAATAATAAAAATTTCCAAAAAATTGTTGTCCAATTGTTACCAAAATCTAAGCAGCTCTTCCCAGGAATGTCAGATTGAGGAAACTGCAGTTAAATATTTTTAAAGTCTTATATTATTTGAGATACCGTGGTTCCAACAACCAAACATCCACACACACATCCACACACACACACACACACACACGTACACACACACACACACATACACACATGGACATCATCGTAAAAATGTTATAATCGGATTATAGGGACCTTAAAACGTGCTTATCCACTAAAATCTGGATATGCGAATTTTAGCATGATTCCAATACCTCTCTTAGCGATAGGTAAAAAAAGTAATTTTTGTTGCAGTTGTTATTTGGTTTATTCATATTAATTTTTAATTCATAAAGCATAGTTAAAATATAATTACTAAAAGGTTTCGCGCAACACCGGTTAAGACACTGCTGTAAATAAGTCTTTTAACGTTCTACATCATGCGAAACAATAAAAATCCCATTCCACATTATGAAATATGACAGCTACAGTTGTTCTATATATTTTAATGAATGATTTGCACATGTTCCAAATATTATGGTTCATATTATCTCTGCGTGGGTGGTGTAAAGTTTGTGAATATTTGGCTAGTGAATACATCAAGTGTGCGTTGGAGAGATATGGAACAATTTAGTAGAAATGTAAATGGGTTCATGGACAATTTCTCCACCGCGAGACTCCCACAGATTTTAGGCTTAATTTGAATACGCATGCCAAGATCAAAATTTGGCACACGTACATGAATTTAAATTTCGTGCAGAGTTGAATCGTTGATTAAGAGACATATTAAATTTATATCTAATTATTTCTATTTTCACCCAACGGGCAATTAGACAAGATGGATTTGATAATGGTGGCAATAAAAACGAAGAAAATACTGGAATTTTCTTCCAAAATAAACTAACACTTATCCGCTGAACTCTCCATGTTAAA
The DNA here is from genome assembly GCA_943142095.1 of Ophonus ardosiacus. Taxonomy (NCBI): domain Eukaryota; kingdom Metazoa; phylum Arthropoda; class Insecta; order Coleoptera; family Carabidae; genus Ophonus; species Ophonus ardosiacus. Next base: position 3,131,419 of record OW964839.1, read on the forward strand.
AGTAAATATGAGTCCATAGCAACCAATAAAATTTAAACAAAAGTGTGTTAGTAACAATAAAAATAAAAATTTGCTTATATTTCCTTAATTTAACATAAGCGGTGCAACTGGACATAAAAATTTCTTCAGGTTAAATGACTATAGTATTTTTCTCTTAAAAATGGCACTGAACAATAATACCTCGGTTATACATAGGTAATTCTCAATTCGCTTTATAATCTGTGCTGACATCTACTAGGAAACTATCTTTTTGCCCTCCTGAAGTGTAATAGGTACTTTACAATTGTATACACAGCAAGTGTAACCTACATTTAACGTTTACTGTGATGTAACTTGTCTAACTATGCGGTAAAATAATCAAAATACACTGGACGTTTATGGGCATTTAGAAAAGAAATCATCTTTTCTATAATAAAGTTCATGTAAAAAAGATCAACCTACATAAGTTATTTTTATAATTTAACATTTCCTATATTTAAAATTCATTTATATAAACCAAAATCACGGCAGCGACATCTGTCATTATTGTAAAAATCCGCCGTTACCGACATAGTCACCGATCGATATACCTGTCAAATACGCGAGGCGAAAATTGCTGAAATGTCTAATATCGACACCTACATATTATTTATTACGAAGAAAATATGAGCAAATAAATATATTATCAGTCATAAACAACGTCTATTATTACAAATAAATTTTCGCTAGAAGAAGTACTCTAATGAAGGTAAGTAAAATAAAATTTGGAAATTGACTTAACCCCAGTATTTTAAACACAACCCTTTTCAGAAGTACAACCTATCTCATTAAAAAAAGTGATTTTCATTATCGTCGGCCAAAAAATTTGATACAATTCTCGTGCGTGAAGTATTTTACAGCGCTCCAGATAATAAGGCACTCGCCTTAATAAGGCGCTCGTGCCTTAAACAAAGCTGTCGCGCTGTAAAATACAACTTACACACACTCGAATGTAAATAACTATTTCCTATCACCGAGTGTAAAGTATATACTTTACGCACTCATGTGTAAAGTGCCATTTTTCAAATACTAGTGCGTGAAAAGTAAATGCGTTGCTAGGCAACAAGCACATTCGGTTAATTTACTTGTCAACTAACACTACCAATATTTAAAAATGCCGGTATTTTGAGAAATAGCACTAAAATTTCGGTTGTAGGAAAAATATTGTATGCAACTTGTGTGTAAATAGTCTTTTATAACTCGTGCTAACATCGCACTCCACTAAAAAAGAACTACTTTACACACTTGTTACATAAATAACTATTTTATTCATAAAAAATGCACATATAAACGAGAAAATTATTCTAGCCCTTTTTTGATAGTTATTACCTAAAGCTAACTTTGCTAAGGGAGGTATAGGGATTGTGCTAAAAAACACATATCGTGATTTTAGTAAATGACCAGGTTTTAAGATCCCTAGAACCCAATTTTAACATTTTCACGATGATGTCTGCATGTGTGTATGTGTGTGTGTATGGATTTTGTCTCCGTTCTAACTCAAATATTCTGAACTTTGTATTTCAAACCTATTCGAATATTAAAAGAAACCATTAGATTTTGGAGTAAACCGGATGACCGAAAATAACACTTTACTTGCAGTTCGTAAAGATTTTTCTTCAAAAAAAGCCTTAAATGCAATTTTTTCGGGACATCAAAACGTGCTTATTTACTTAAATCTCTATAAGTGATTTTTAGCACGATTCCTATACCTCCCATACCAAGGGTAGCGGGAGGTAAAAAACAATGTAAACGAAAATTCAGTATGTCGTGAAGAATCATACAGTCTTAGTTGAGCAATGCCAAAGAGGTATCGTAATTGATAATTTACCTATTAATTGCAGTTGAATAAAGTTAATTGTCCGTTATCCTAATACATACAGTGACCTACTGAAATCTGCCTATGAGCGTTTAATTCTTATTGACGAATCGTCAGATTTGAAACAATAGACCTCATAATTAATTCCATCCAACAGATGAATAATTCTAGTCTGTTTATTAAATTCGTTCGGCATATTTCTGCGTGTACCGCGAATTTAAATTTGATTTCACAAAGATATTAAACGCTGGCAAAATGTGGAATATTATTTCTCTCTCGTTACAATTTAAAATTAATTTTTGAAGCGTATGTCGAAATTTCTCGTTAAAGTTTGAAGGCAGGCTGTAGTCCGCTGTTTAGAGCCGAGCTATCGATTTCGTGTAAAAAGTTTTTTCTTTTATGGCAAAAGCAGGATGTAATAATAAATTAGCAGTAATGGACGAAGTTGTAGCAGTTAAAATGCAGAATTTAAACTGTAATTTCCCAGCTTTAAGACTTACAAATACAGGGACATTTTTACACCGCTACCAAATTTACAGTAAGAAGAACTGACTTACGTTAGTTCATTACAAGGCTAGCAACTAGGTAGAAGTAGAGTACCGATCTCTAATTAAATGAAACAAATTCTGTAGTGAGACTGTGTCCGATGTCGCATTTTGGCATTTAGAAATTAGGATTTAGGTCTTTTTCATATAAAAATGGCAGCACTTTAGAAAAACAAAAAGGCATTGTACTATTCGATTCAATTTGATGCTTGAGAGTAAATGTTATTATTGCATTTCATAAAATAGAAGCTATAAAGCTATTCTTTGACAGCAAATTTGACGTTTTGTACAAATTATAGCAATGGACATTTGTTTAATTAGTGCGCGTCATCTTCAAGGCATTGTATGCTCCTGTAAAACCTTAAAATATAATTCCTAATATCCTAAATAATCACTAGATTTAGGGCATGTAAACTTAGGATTATAGCAACAAACACAACCTGTGTCCGATGTTGCACTTTTATCACCCTAATATCTAAATCCTGCATTTGTATGCCCTAAATCTAGTGATTATTTAGGATTTGAGGAATTAGATTTTAGGGTTTTGCAGAAGCACACTATGCCTTGAAGTTGACGCGCACTAATTAAACAAATCATGTTCGTTGCTATAATTTGTACAAAACGTCAAATTTACTGTCAAAGAATAACTTCTTAGGCTGTGTCCGATGTCGCATTTTGGCATTTAGTATTTAAGATTTAGGTCTTCTTCACATAAATACAACTCCGAGTGGCACACTAGTGATATCCATTGGTTTGTATGGCTACACTTTAGAATAACAAAAATGAATTATATAATTTGATTCAATTTGATGCTTGACAGTAAATGTTAATATTATATTTCATAAAATAGAAGCTAAGAAGCTATTCTTTGTCAGTAAATTTTACGTATTATACAAATTATAGCAACGAACATGATTTGTTTCATTAGTGCGTGTCAACTTGAAAGCATAGTGTGCTCCTGCAAAACCCTAAAATCTAATTCATAAAATCCTAAATAATCACTAAATTTAGGGTATATAAATTTAGGATTTAGATATTAGGGTGATAAAAGTTCAACATCGGACACAGCCTTAGCTTTTATTTTACGAAATATATATACAGGGATTTTATTTTATCATGCAACATATGGTCAATCACTTCCAAGGTTACTCACTGTCAAAAAAAGACAGCAATGTAATATTTGTCCATTTTAAAATGCAACATACAAAATTTGTAGTTTTGTATTATCAAACAACAAACTTTAGCTTACAAAAATTCATCTTTCATGCAATAAATGTTAAAAAATACCCCCATTTACACTGAGGCAATATTCTAATCGGTCGTAATAAGAATTATCACCATTTGTGATGTGTTCTGGAGGTATCTCCTGTGCTGCAGTTTTATTTATAATGTTGCATTTTAAAATGGATAAATATTACATTGCTGTCATTTTTGACAATAGTGAGTAATCATGGAAGTGATGAACCATAATGTTGCATTTTAAAATAAATTCTCTGTATATATATCTACATTTACAATCTACATGATAATATAGCAAATATTTAGTGGTTTGAAAGAATTTATAATAAATGTTAATATTCATTTTCTCTTGCTTTGGCCAGCACAAGTGCATGTAGGAACTACAATGCTCGCTAAAAGGCAGAAGTTCCAGTGCACATACCACAAGCTAAACATTTCTTTAGAATCCGCGGACTATTCTGATGGTTGGAAACTGATCAGAGATTGAAATATTTTGCCGAACAAACAAATGATTTTTAATTGTACATTTAAAGTTTCTGTTGTGCGAACATTGTTGAACTCATGCACATGCTCAGAATGGTTTTATGTTTGTTTCTAACTGATGTGCGAAGAAACCCTTTATATCTTACAGATCACAGGTAGCAGTGATAAAAGTCGTTAGACTCAAGTAAAATAATGAGAATAATAATAATAATAATAATAATAATAATTACGCGATGACATATTTGAAAAAATCTGTTGTGGCCAGCACAAAACCTTCCGTCAATTCGATGTATTTTGTACATATCCCATACCAAAAGTTCCATGAAAAAGATTCTGTATATCCTGTAATATTGTAACACGAACACACTATTTTTTACAAATTCTATACCGAAAGTTCCTTTCCCTATTTTATTAGGGGTTTGTTGTTTCTTACTCTTCTCTTTTACTCATTCCTGTCCAACGCATCTTCTTCACACAATTCTTCCTCTCTCAAATCTTCTGCTACACAGTCCTTCCATCTTCTTCTCTTTGGAGGGACACTCTATCACATTCACATATAACTTTCTGACCCTACTTTCAACTTTGGTTTTGCATTTGACACTGACATCTGTCAATTAATTTTTTTTGAATATTTCTGCTGTTTCTATAATTTTAGCAAAGCTGACTAATTTTTGAAAGTTAATCTCTCTTAATGTCTTTATAACTCTATATCTATTGAATATGAAGGAAAATGTATGATCAAACCGTATAGAGAATAAGATTTTCTTTCATATTGATAATCACAAAAGAAAAACTGTTAAAAACTAAATTATAATCAAAATCTAATCAGCTCTTCATATGGATGTATAGAAGAGGAATACGAAAGAATTATAATTTTTAGAATTGTAGTATTGGAGTTATCGTCGGAGAAAAATTTGTCACACACGGACACACACACGCATACACACACGCACACACACAGATACAGACATCATCTTAAAAATAGTAAATTCGTATTGTAGGGACCCTAAAACGTGCTTATTCATTAAAAACTCACCAATGAAATTTTTGACCAAAGACAATAGGTACCTTCCTTACCTGAAGGTGACGGAAGGTAAAAAGATATAAACTATTTAATAATAATTGCCGAACGACAATTCAGACTTAAACAACATCAAGACGAATTAGTCACACATTTCTTCCATTAACATTAAGACGAAGTTGTTTATCTTTGTGAAACACGACACCACCCTCACCAGTTTGATTGTTCGTTGTTGTTTAATTGGCCAAATGCCATTATTAAATGACACAGACAGATATTTGTCTGCGATCCAACTTAACTGACCGCTATTGTGCATGTATTATTAAAGATCAGTGGCGTGCTTACTGGCATAGAGAAGACATCACAGGGGTCACTTTTATGTCATTAATGGCAAATTTCACCACCAATTCCTAAAATTTAAATAATGCCTATGTACCCGATGTGTACCACATAGGTATTACCTAGCAAAATTTCGGTTCACCAACGTCTAAGCATTGCCTATTTTGATTTAGGAATTATTTAACTAGGTATTTGTTTTCCGATGCTCAAATCGCTAAACATTTCCTAACGTTTAACAGCTGACACTTCAAAATGAAAATTGTTCAATTTTATTGAAAATATTTTAATAGTTACAACGAAAAAATAGACATGCACAAGATAGAAAAGAAAGAACAAATTATTTTGAATTCTATGACGAAAAATAGTTTTGGAAAAGATGTACATTTCATTAGAAAAACAGAATTTTATATAACTATACGAGTTTATAAAATATAAAATTAATTAGGAATACCAAATACAATAGTTGTTACATCAATTGTAAAATAAGGTACATATATTATTTTAATACCGTATAAAACTACATTAAATTCTGAGTATTTTATTGCGTTGGAGACGTCTGTATGACTTTTAGTTTCTGAGATATTGAATTTTGAATTTTTTTTTTGAATTTTGAAGGACAAATGAAATACATAGCAGCTATTCAAATTAAGGTACATATATTTTAATACCATATAAAACTTCATTAAAATCTGAGTATTTTATTGCGTTGGAGACGTTTCTATGCCTTTTAGTATCTGAGATATTGAATTTTGAAAATTTTATGGGTTTTCGAATACATGGGATATACGCACAACAAATAATTATTAATTTTGTAGATATAAAAAAATATTAATCAAGCGAAACATGACTTATCTTATGGAGAATTTTACGAGGAATTCAATGCCGCAAAGTAGAGATCGATATCTCTTTTAGTTTTAAAAAAAAAATATTTGGGCAAATAGTAAATACTTAATAAATGAAATATTTTTTCTCTTATGGAGAATTTTGCGAGCAATCTAATGCCGCACGGTACAAGTTGATATCTTTTTCAGTTCTCGAGATATTTACATTTATTTTCATTTCTTTTAATCGCTATGAAATTTACTTTAAAAAAAAATATTTTCTAATAAAATTGCAGTTAATCTTATAGGAAATTTTCCTAGGAATTCAATTCTGCAATGTATAAATTAATATCTTTCTTAGTTTTTGAAAAATTTACTAAAAATTAACAATTAATTGTTCCTAAGGAGTGGGGGAAGCCAGCAGCCAATCAGCGTCAAGCAGAAATTTGTCAATTTAGATATGGTATATAAGCGGGGTAAAAATCAAAAATAGGTCATTGAACGTAGTGATTTCAATACAAGTGATCCTTTGTTCCTGTTACGTCTGAATTCATCTTGTGCAGTTATGCTGTGGGTTATTGGATATTGTTTATTACTTAGCATGTCCTTTGCATTGGGGCCAACGTTGGAACACGGTGCACAGCCATAGGCCTCCATGGGCACCCCCCCTCGTCCTCGTACTTGGCAGACGGAACCCATGTGCCTATGCCGGTGTTGTCGGGAATGCTGGAGTTCGTTTGGGGACGTAGGCTTTCAGTCGACGTCGTGAGATCACCATATACATATTACCTAGGTGATAAGTATATAGTGAGTATCACGGCGCCTCGTCTAGGCGTGAAATCTCTGACTCCTGCTCGTGTATAGGCGAGACCAACCCAAAAGGGCGGGAATCATCGGCACAGATTCCACCGTTTTTTATATTAGAGTCACTTAGATTTGCGAACAACACGTGTTGTTCTTAGATTCAGGATGGGAATTAGGGATGGTGTAATTGCCCTGGATGGATTCAGACGTATTCAGGACAAAGTGTTGCTTTGAGGAATTACTGGCGTTCGCCAAATATATCCCGAAAAGAATTTTCACTTCAGATATGCTAATAACTTCAATTAAAGTCTGGATTGTATATTTTCCAGCAATCGGCTCTTTTCAGAGCTACCAAATACAATAGCTGTTACATCCGAATTAAGGTACATATATTTTAAAATCCAATAAGACTACATTCAAATCTGAGTATTTTACTGCGTTGGAGAGATCTCTATGTCTTTTAGTTTCGGAGATTTTAAATTTTTCTGATTTTTGAAGAACCGAATGGAATACATAGCAGTTATTCAAATTAAGGTTCATATATTTTAATACCAAATAAAACTACAATAAAATCTGAGTATTTTAATGCGTTGGAGAGATCTCTACGTCTTTTAGTTTCGGAGATATTGAATTTTTTAATTTTTCTGAATTTTGAAGGACCAAATAGAATACATAGCAATTATTCAAATTAAGGTTCGTATATTTTAATACCAAATAAAACTACATTAAAATCTGAATATTCTACTGCGTTGGAGAGGTCTCTATGTCTTTTAGTTTCGGAGATATTGAATTTTGAAAATTTTCTGAATTTTGAAGGACCAATTGGAATACATAGCAGTTATTCAAATTAAGGTATATATATTTTAATACCAAATAAAACTACATTAAAATCTTAGTATTTTACTGCGTTGGAGAGATCTCTACGTCTTTTAGTTTCGGAGATATTGAATTTTAAAATTTTTCTGAATTTTGAAGGACCATATGGAATACATAGCAATTATTCAAATTAAGCTTCATATATTTTAATACCAAATAAAACTACATTAAAATCTGAGTATTTTACTGCGTTGGAGAGATCTCTACGTCTTTTAGTTTCGGAGATATTGAATTTTTAAATTTTTCCGAATTTTGAAGGACCAAATGAAATACATAGCAATTATTCAAATTAAGGTTCATATATTTTATTACCAAATAAAACTACATTAAAATCTGAGTATTTTACTGCGTTGGAGAGATCTCTACGTCTTTTAGTTTCGGAGATATTGAATTTTTTAATTTTTCTGAATTTTGAAGGACCAAATGGAATACATAGCAATTATTCAAATTAAGGTTCATATATTTTAATACCAAATAAAACTACATTAAAATCTGAGTATTTTACTGCGTTGGAGAGATCTCTATGTCTTTTAGTTTCGGAGATTTTAAATTTTTCTGAATTTTGAAGGACCGAATGGAATACATAGCAGTTATTCAAATTAAGGTTCATATATTTTAACACCAAATAAAACTACATTAAAATCTGAGTATTTTACTGCGTTGGAGAGATCTCTACGTCTTTTAGTTTCGGACATATTGAATTTTAAAATTTTTCTGAATTTTGAAGGACCAAATGGAATACAGAGCAATTATTCAAATTAAGGTTCATATATTTTAATACCAAATAAAACTACATTAAAATCTGAGTATTTTACTGCGTTGGAGAGATCTCTACGTCTTTTAGTTTCGGAGATATTGAATTTTTAAATTTTTCCGAATTTTGAAGGACCGAATGGAATACATAGCAATTATTCAAATTAAGGTTCATATATTTTATTACCAAATAAAACTACATTAAAATCTGAGTATTTTACTGCGTTGGAGAGATCTCTACGTCTTTTAGTTTCGGAGATATTGAATTTTTTAATTTTTCTGAATTTTGAAGGACCAAATGGAATACATAGCAATTATTCGAATTAAGGTTCATATATTTTAATACCAGATAAAACTACATTAAAATCTGAGTATTTTACTGCGTTGGAGAGATCTCTACGTCTTTTAGTTTCGGAGATATTGAATTTTAAAATTTTTCTGAATTTTGAAGGACCGAATGGAATACATAGCAATTATTCAAATTAAGGTTCATATATTTTAATACCAAATAAAACTACATTGAAATCTGAGTATTTTACTGCGTTGGAGAGATCTCTACGTCTTTTAGTTTCGGAGATATTGAATTTTTAAATTTTTCTGAATTTTGAAGGACCAAATGGAATACATAGCAATTATTCAAATTAAGGTTCATATATTTTAATACCAAATAAAACTACATTAAAATCTGAGTATTTTACTGCGTTGGAGAGATCTCTACGTCTTTTAGTTTCTTAGATATTGAATTTTGAAAAGTTTATGAGTTTTCAAGCATAGTGCAAAGTACACGGGATATACGCATAAGATATTATTATTAATTTTGTACATATAAAAAAATATTAAACAAACAAAACATATCCTATCTTATGGAGAATTTTACGAGGAATTCAATTCTGCATTGTTTAAATTAATATCTTTCTTAGTTTTTGAAAAATTAAATAAAAATTCTCAATTAATAGTTGCTAAGGAGTGGGGGAAGCCAGCAGCCAATCAGCGTCAAGCAGAAATTTGTCAATTTAGATATGGTATATAAGCGGGGTAAAAATCAAAAATAGGTCATTGAACGTAGTGATTTCAATACAAGTGATCCTTTGTTCCTGTTACGTCTGAATTCATCTTGTGCAGTTATGCTGTGGGTTATTGGATATTGTTTATTACTTAGCATGTCCTTTGCATTGGGGCCAACGTTGGAACACGGTGCACAGCCATAGGCCTCCATGGGCACCCCCCCTCGTCCTCGTACTTGGCAGACGGAACCCATGTGCCTATGCCGGTGTTGTCGGGAATGCTGGAGTTCGTTTGGGGACGTAGGCTTTCAGTCGACGTCGTGAGATCACCATATACATATTACCTAGGTGATAAGTATATAGTGAGTATCACGGCGCCTCGTCTAGGCGTGAAATCTCTGACTCCTGCTCGTGTATAGGCGAGACCAACCCAAAAGGGCGGGAATCATCGGCACAGATTCCACCGTTTTTTATATTAGAGTCACTTAGATTTGCGAACAACACGTGTTGTTCTTAGATTCAGGATGGGAATTAGGGATGGTGTAATTGCCCTGGATGGATTCAGACGTATTCAGGACAAAGTGTTGCTTTGAGGAATTACTGGCGTTCGCCAAATATATCCCGAAAAGAATTTTCACTTCAGATATGCTAATAACTTCAATTAAAGTCTGGATTGTATATTTTCCAGCAATCGGCTCTTTTCAGAGCTACCAAATACAATAGCTGTTACATCCGAATTAAGGTACATATATTTTAAAATCCAATAAGACTACATTCAAATCTGAGTATTTTACTGCGTTGGAGAGATCTCTATGTCTTTTAGTTTCGGAGATTTTAAATTTTTCTGATTTTTGAAGAACCGAATGGAATACATAGCAGTTATTCAAATTAAGGTTCATATATTTTAATACCAAATAAAACTACAATAAAATCTGAGTATTTTAATGCGTTGGAAAGATCTCTACGTCTTTTAGTTTCGGAGATATTGAATTTTTTAATTTTTCTGAATTTTGAAGGACCAAATGGAATACATAGCAATTATTCAAATTAAGGTTCATATATTTTAATACCAAATAAAACTACATTAAAATCTGAATATTCTACTGCGTTGGAGAGGTCTCTATGTCTTAGTTTCGGAGATATTAAATTTTGAAAATTTTCTGAATTTTGAAGGACCAATTGGAATACATAGCAGTTATTCAAATTGAGGTATATATATTTTAATACCAAATAAAACTACATTAAAATCTTAGTATTTTACTGCGTTGGAGAGATCTCTACGTCTTTTAGTTTCGGAGATATTGAATTTTAAAATTTTTCTGAATTTTGAAGGACCATATGGAATACATAGCAATTATTCAAATTAAGCTTCATATATTTTAATACCAAATAAAACTACATTAAAATCTGAGTATTTTACTGCGTTGGAGAGATCTCTACGTCTTTTAGTTTCGGAGATATTGAATTTCTTAATTTTTCTGAATTTTGAAGGACCAAATGGAATACATAGCAATTATTCAAATTAAGGTTCATATATTTTAATATGAAATAAAACTACATTAAAATCTGAGTATTTTACTGCGTTGGAGAGATCTCTACGTCTTTTAGTTTCGGAGATATTGAATTTTTTAATTTTTCTGAATTTTGAAGGACCAATTGGAATACATAGCAGTTATTCAAATTAAGGTTCATATATTTTAATACCAAATAAAACTACATTAAAATCTGAGTATTTTACTGCGTTGGAGAGATCTCTACGTCTTTTAGTTTCGGAGATATTGAATTTTTTAATTTTCCTGAATTTTGAAGGACCAAATGGAATACATAGCAATTATTCAAATTAAGGTTCATATATTTTAATACCAAATAAAACTACATTAAAATCTGAGTATTTTACTGCGTTGGAGAGATCTCTACGTCTTTTAGTTTCGGAGATATTGAATTTTTAAATTTTTCTGAATTTTGAAGGACCAAATGGAATACAGAGCAATTATTCAAATTAAGGTTCATATATTTTATTACCAAATAAAACTACATTAAAATCTAAGTATTTTACTGCGTTGGAGAGGTCTCTATATCTTTTAGTTTCGGAGATATTGAATTTTAAAATTTTTCTGAATTTTGAAGGACCAAATGGAATACATAGCAATTACTCAAATTAAGCTTCATATATTTTAATACCAAATAAAACTACATTAAAATCTGAGTATTTTACTGCGTTGGAGAGATCTCTACGTCTTTTAGTTTCGGAGATATTGAATTTTTAAATTTTTCCGAATTTTGAAGGACCGAATGGAATACATAGCAATTATTCAAATTAAGGTTCATATATTTTATTACCAAATAAAACTACATTAAAATCTGAGTATTTTACTGCGTTGGAGAGATCTCTACGTCTTTTAGTTTCGGAGATATTGAATTTTTTAATTTTTCTGAATTTTGAAGGACCAAATGGAATACATAGCAATTATTCGAATTAAGGTTCATATATTTTAATACCAAATAAAACTACATTAAAATCTGAGTATTTTACTGTGTTGGAGAGATCTCTACGTCTTTTAGTTTCGGAGATATTGAATTTTAAAATTTTTCTGAATTTTGAAGGACCGAATGGAACACATAGCAATTATTCAAATTAAGGTTCATATATATTAATACCAAATAAAACTACATTAAAATCTGAGTATTTTACTGCGTTGGAGAGATCTCTACGTCTTTTAGTTTCGGAGATATTGAATTTTTTAATTTTTCTGAATTTTGAAGGACCAAATGGAATACATAGCAATTATTCAAATTAAGGTTCATATATTTTAATACCAAGTAAAACTACATTAAAATCTGAGTATTTTACTGCGTTGGAGAGATCTATACGTCTTTTAGTTTCGGAGATATTGAATTTTTAAATTTTTCTGAATTTTGAAGGACCAAATGGAATACATAGCAATTATTCAAATTAAGGTTCATATATTTTAATACCAAATAAAACTACATTGAAATCTGAGTATTTTACTGCGTTGGAGAGATCTCTACGTCTTTTAGTTTCGGAGATATTGAATTTTTAAATTTTTCTGAATTTTGAAGGACCAAATGGAATACATAGCAATTATTCAAATTAAGGTTCATATATTTTAATACCAAATAAAACTACATTAAAATCTGAGTATTTTACTGCGTTGGAGAGATCTCTACGTCTTTTAGTTTCTTAGATATTGAATTTTGAAAAGTTTATGAGTTTTCAAGCATAGTGCAAAGTACACGGGATATACGCATAAGATATTATTATTAATTTTGTACATATAAAAAAATATTAAACAAACAAAACATATCCTATCTTATGGAGAATTTTACGAGGAATTCAATTCTGCATTGTTTAAATTAATATCTTTCTTAGTTTTTGAAAAATTAAATAAAAATTCTCAATTAATAGTTGCTAAGGAGTGGGGGAAGCCAGCAGCCAATCAGCGTCAAGCAGAAATTTGTCAATTTAGATATGGTATATAAGCGGGGTAAAAATCAAAAATAGGTCATTGAACGTAGTGATTTCAATACAAGTGATCCTTTGTTCCTGTTACGTCTGAATTCATCTTGTGCAGTTATGCTGTGGGTTATTGGATATTGTTTATTACTTAGCATGTCCTTTGCATTGGGGCCAACGTTGGAACACGGTGCACAGCCATAGGCCTCCATGGGCACCCCCCCTCGTCCTCGTACTTGGCAGACGGAACCCATGTGCCTATGCCGGTGTTGTCGGGAATGCTGGAGTTCGTTTGGAGACGTAGGCTTTCAGTCGACGTCGTGAGATCACCATATACATATTACCTAGGTGATAAGTATATAGTGAGTATCACGGCGCCTCGTCTAGGCGTGAAATCTCTGACTCCTGCTCGTGTATAGGCGAGACCAACCCAAAAGGGCGGGAATCATCGGCACAGATTCCACCGTTTTTTATATTAGAGTCACTTAGATTTGCGAACAACACGTGTTGTTCTTAGATTCAGGATGGGAATTAGGGATGGTGTAATTGCCCTGGATGGATTCAGACGTATTCAGGACAAAGTGTTGCTTTGAGGAATTACTGGCGTTCGCCAAATATATCCCGAAAAGAATTTTCACTTCAGATATGCTAATAACTTCAATTAAAGTCTGGATTGTATATTTTCCAGCAATCGGCTCTTTTCAGAGCCACCAAATACAATAGCTGTTACATCCGAATTAAGGTACATATATTTTAAAATCAAATAAAACTACATTCAAATCTGAGTATTTTACTGCGTTGGAGAGATCTCTATGTCTTTTAGTTTCGGAGATTTTAAATTTTTCTGAATTTTGAAGGACCGAATGGAATACAGAGCAATTATTCAAATTAAGGTTCATATATTTTATTACCAAATAAAACTACATTAAAATCTAAGTATTTTACTGCGTTGGAGAGGTCTCTATATCTTTTAGTTTCGGAGATATTGAATTTTAAAATTTTTCTGAATTTTGAAGGACCAAATGGAATACATAGCAATTACTCAAATTAAGCTTCATATATTTTAATACCAAATAAAACTGCATTAAAATCTGAGTATTTTACTGCGTTGGAGAGATCTCTACGTCTTTTAGTTTCGGAGATATTGAATTTTTAAATTTTTCCGAATTTTGAAGGACCGAATGGAATACATAGCAATTATTCAAATTAAGGTTCATATATTTTATTACCAAATAAAACTACATTAAAATCTGAGTATTTTACTGCGTTGGAGAGATCTCTACGTCTTTTAGTTTCGGAGATATTGAATTTTTTAATTTTTCTGAATTTTGAAGGACCAAATGGAATACATAGCAATTATTCGAATTAAGGTTCATATATTTTGATACCAAATAAAACTACATTAAAATCTGAGTATTTTACTGCGTTGGAGAGAACTCTACGTCTTTTAGTTTCGGAGATATTGAATTTTTAAATTTTTCTGAATTTTGAAGGACCGAATGGAATACATAGCAATTATTCAAATTAAGGTTCATATATATTAATACCAAATAAAACTACATTAAAATCTGAGTATTTTACTGCGTTGGAGAGATCTCTACGTCTTTTAGTTTCGGAGATATTGAATTTTTAAATTTTTCTGAATTTTGAAGGACCAAATGGAATACATAGCAATTATTCAAATTAAGGTTCATATATTTTAATACCAAGTAAAACTACATTAAAATCTGAGTATTTTACTGCGTTGGAGAGATCTATACGTCTTTTAGTTTCGGAGATATTGAATTTTTAAATTTTTCTGAATTTTGAAGGACCAAATGGAATACATAGCAATTATTCAAATTAAGGTTCATATATTTTAATACCAAATAAAACTACATTGAAATCTGAGTAGTTTACTGCGTTGGAGAGATCTCTACGTCTTTTAGTTTCGGAGATATTGAATTTTTAAATTTTTCCGAATTTTGAAGGACCGAATGGAATACATAGCAATTATTCAAATTAAGGTTCATATATATTAATACCAAATAAAACTACATTAAAATCTGAGTATTTTACTGCGTTGGAGAGATCTCTACGTCTTTTAGTTTCGGAGATATTGAATTTTTAAATTTTTCTGAATTTTGAAGGACCAAATGGAATACATAGCAATTATTCAAATTAAGGTTCATATATTTTAATACCAAGTAAAACTACATTAAAATCTGAGTATTTTACTGCGTTGGAGAGATCTATACGTCTTTTAGTTTCGGAGATATTGAATTTTTAAATTTTTCTGAATTTTGAAGGACCAAATGGAATACATAGCAATTATTCAAATTAAGGTTCATATATTTTAATACCAAATAAAACTACATTGAAATCTGAGTATTTTACTGCGTTGGAGAGATCTCTACGTCTTTTAGTTTCGGAGATATTGAATTTTTAAATTTTTCTGAATTTTGAAGGACCAAATGGAATACATAGCAATTATTCAAATTAAGGTTCATATATTTTAATACCAAATAAAACTACATTAAAATCTGAGTATTTTACTGCGTTGGAGAGATCTCTACGTCTTTTAGTTTCTTAGATATTGAATTTTGAAAAGTTTATGAGTTTTCAAGCATAGTGCAAAGTACACGGGATATACGCATAAGATATTATTATTAATTTTGTACATATAAAAAAATATTAAACAAACAAAACATATCCTATCTTATGGAGAATTTTACGAGGAATTCAATTCTGCATTGTTTAAATTAATATCTTTCTTAGTTTTTGAAAAATTAAATAAAAATTCTCAATTAATAGTTGCTAAGGAGTGGGGGAAGCCAGCAGCCAATCAGCGTCAAGCAGAAATTTGTCAATTTAGATATGGTATATAAGCGGGGTAAAAATCAAAAATAGGTCATTGAACGTAGTGATTTCAATACAAGTGATCCTTTGTTCCTGTTACGTCTGAATTCATCTTGTGCAGTTATGCTGTGGGTTATTGGATATTGTTTATTACTTAGCATGTCCTTTGCATTGGGGCCAACGTTGGAACACGGTGCACAGCCATAGGCCTCCATGGGCACCCCCCCTCGTCCTCGTACTTGGCAGACGGAACCCATGTGCCTATGCCGGTGTTGTCGGGAATGCTGGAGTTCGTTTGGAGACGTAGGCTTTCAGTCGACGTCGTGAGATCACCATATACATATTACCTAGGTGATAAGTATATAGTGAGTATCACGGCGCCTCGTCTAGGCGTGAAATCTCTGACTCCTGCTCGTGTATAGGCGAGACCAACCCAAAAGGGCGGGAATCATCGGCACAGATTCCACCGTTTTTTATATTAGAGTCACTTAGATTTGCGAACAACACGTGTTGTTCTTAGATTCAGGATGGGAATTAGGGATGGTGTAATTGCCCTGGATGGATTCAGACGTATTCAGGACAAAGTGTTGCTTTGAGGAATTACTGGCGTTCGCCAAATATATCCCGAAAAGAATTTTCACTTCAGATATGCTAATAACTTCAATTAAAGTCTGGATTGTATATTTTCCAGCAATCGGCTCTTTTCAGAGCCACCAAATACAATAGCTGTTACATCCGAATTAAGGTACATATATTTTAAATTCAAATAAAACTACATTCAAATCTGAGTATTTTACTGCGTTGGAGAGATCTCTATGTCTTTTAGTTTCGGAGATTTTAAATTTTTCTGAATTTTGAAGGACCGAATGGAATACAGAGCAATTATTCAAATTAAGGTTCATATATTTTATTACGAAATAAAACTACATTAAAATCTAAGTATTTTACTGCGTTGGAGAGGTCTCTATATCTTTTAGTTTCGGAGATATTGAATTTTAAAATTTTTCTGAATTTTGAAGGACCAAATGGAATACATAGCAATTACTCAAATTAAGCTTCATATATTTTAATACCAAATAAAACTGCATTAAAATCTGAGTATTTTACTGCGTTGGAGAGATCTCTACGTCTTTTAGTTTCGGAGATATTGAATTTTTAAATTTTTCCGAATTTTGAAGGACCGAATGGAATACATAGCAATTATTCAAATTAAGGTTCATATATTTTATTACCAAATAAAACTACATTAAAATCTGAGTATTTTACTGCGTTGGAGAGATCTCTACGTCTTTTAGTTTCGGAGATATTGAATTTTTTAATTTTTCTGAATTTTGAAGGACCAAATGGAATACATAGCAATTATTCGAATTAAGGTTCATATATTTTAATACCAAATAAAACTACATTAAAATCTGAGTATTTTACTGCGTTGGAGAGAACTCTACGTCTTTTAGTTTCGGAGATATTGAATTTTAAAATTTTTCTGAATTTTGAAGGACCGAATGGAATACATAGCAATTATTCAAATTAAGGTTCATATATATTAATACCAAATAAAACTACATTAAAATCTGAGTATTTTACTGCGTTGGAGAGATCTCTACGTCTTTTAGTTTCGGAGATATTGAATTTTTAAATTTTTCTGAATTTTGAAGGACCAAATGGAATACATAGCAATTATTCAAATTAAGGTTCATATATTTTAATACCAAATAAAACTACATTGAAATCTGAGTATTTTACTGCGTTGGAGAGATCTCTACGTCTTTTAGTTTCGGAGATATTGAATTTTTAAATTTTTCTGAATTTTGAAGGACCAAATGGAATACATAGCAATTATTCAAATTAAGGTTCATATATTTTAATACCAAATAAAACTACATTAAAATCTGAGTATTTTACTGCGTTGGAGAGATCTCTACGTCTTTTAGTTTCTTAGATATTGAATTTTGAAAAGTTTATGAGTTTTCAAGCATAGTGCAAAGTACACGGGATATACGCATAAGATATTATTATTAATTTTGTACATATAAAAAAATATTAAACAAACAAAACATATTCTATCTTATGGAGAATTTTACGAGGAATTCAATTCTGCATTGTTTAAATTAATATCTTTTTTAGTTTTTGAAAAATTAAATAAAAATTCTCAATTAATAGTTGCTAAGGAGTGGGGGAAGCCAGCAGCCAATCAGCGTCAAGCAGAAATTTGTCAATTTAGATATGGTATATAAGCGGGGTAAAAATCAAAAATAGGTCATTGAACGTAGTGATTTCAATACAAGTGATCCTTTGTTCCTGTTACGTCTGAATTCATCTTGTGCAGTTATGCTGTGGGTTATTGGATATTGTTTATTACTTAGCATGTCCTTTGCATTGGGGCCAACGTTGGAACACGGTGCACAGCCATAGGCCTCCATGGGCACCCCCCCTCGTCCTCGTACTTGGCAGACGGAACCCATGTGCCTATGCCGGTGTTGTCGGGAATGCTGGAGTTCGTTTGGGGACGTAGGCTTTCAGTCGACGTCGTGAGATCACCATATACATATTACCTAGGTGATAAGTATATAGTGAGTATCACGGCGCCTCGTCTAGGCGTGAAATCTCTGACTCCTGCTCGTGTATAGGCGAGACCAACCCAAAAGGGCGGGAATCATCGGCACAGATTCCACCGTTTTTTATATTAGAGTCACTTAGATTTGCGAACAACACGTGTTGTTCTTAGATTCAGGATGGGAATTAGGGATGGAGTAATTGCCCTGGATGGATTCAGACGTATTCAGGACAAAGTGTTGCTTTGAGGAATTACTGGCGTTCGCCAAATATATCCCGAAAAGAATTTTCACTTCAGATATGCTAATAACTTCAATTAAAGTCTGGATTGTATATTTTCCAGCAATCGGCTCTTTTCAGAGCCACCAAATACAATAGCTGTTACATCCGAATTAAGGTACATATATTTTAAAATCAAATAAAACTACATTCAAATCTGAGTATTTTACTGCGTTGGAGAGATCTCTATGTCTTTTAGTTTCGGAGATTTTAAATTTTTCTGAATTTTGAAGGACCGAATGGAATACATAGCAGTTATTCAAATTAAGGTTCATATATTTTAATACGAAATAAAACTACATTAAAATCTGAGTATTTTACTGGGTTGGAGAGATCTCTACGTCTTTTAGTTTCGGAGATATTGAATTTTTTAATTTTTCTGAATTTTGAAGGACCGAATGGAATACATAGCAATTATTCAAATTAAGGTTCATATATTTTAATACCAAATAAAACTACATTAAAATCTGAGTATTTTACTGCGTTGGAGAGATCTCTACGTCTTTTAGTTTCGGAGATATTGAATTTTTTAATTTTTCTGAATTTTGAAGGACCAAATGGAATACATAGCAATTATTCAAATTAAGGTACATGTATTTTAATACCAAATAAAACTATATTTAAATCTGAGTATTTTATTGCGTTGGAGAGGCATCTATGTCTTTTTGTTTCGGAGATATTGAATTTTTAAATTTTTCTGAATTTTGAAGGACCAAATGGAATAAATAGCAAGTATTCAAATTAAGGTTCATATATTTTAATACCAAATAAAACTACATTAAAATCTGAGTATTTTACTGCGTTGGAGAGATCTCTACGTCTTTTAGTTTCGGAGATATTGAATTTTTTAATTTTTCTGAATTTTGAAGGACCGAATGGAATACATAGCAATTATTCAAATTAAGGTTCATATATTTTAATACCAAATAAAACTACATTAAAATCTGAGTATTTTACTGCGTTGGAGAGGTCTCTATGTCTTTTAGTTTCGGAGATATTGAATTTTTTAATTTTTCTGAATTTTGAAGGACCATATGGAATACATAGCAATTATTCAAATTAAGGTTCATATATTTTATTACCAAATAAAACTACATTAAAATCTGAGTATTTTACTGCGTTGGAGAGATCTCTACGTCTTTTAGTTTCGGAGATATTGAATTTTTTAATTTTTCTGAATTTTGATGGACCAATTGGAATACATAGCAGTTATTCAAATTAAGGTTGATATATTTTAATACCAAATAAAACTACATTAAAATCTGAATATTTTACTGCGTTGGTGAGGTCTCTATGTCTTTTAGTTTCGGAGATATTGAATTTTGAAAATTTTCTGAATTTTGAAGGACCAATTGGAATACATAGCAGTTATTCAAATTAAGGTTCATATATTTTATTACCAAATAAAACTACATTAAAATCTGAGTATTTTATTGCGTTGGAGACGTCTGTATGACTTTTAGTTTCTGAGATATTGAATTTTGAATTTTTTTTTGAGTTTTGAAGGACAAATGAAATACATAGCAGCTATTCAAATTAAGGTACATATATTTTAATACCTTATAAAACTTCATTAAATTCTGAGTATTTTATTGTGTTGGAGACGTCTCTATGCCTTTTAGTATCTGAGATATTGAATTTTGAAAATTTTATGGGTTTTCGAATACATGGGATATACGCACAACAAATAATTATTAATTTTGTACATATAAAAAAATATTGATCAAACGAAACATGACTTATCTTATGGAGAATTTTACGAGGAATTCAATGCCGCAAAGTAGACATCGATATCACTTTTAGTTTACGAAATATTACATTTTTTAAAAAATATTGTTACTTATAGTCGTTCAGCTAATCGAACGGCTAAGAAATATCCTCCAATTTTTAAAAATGAATATTTGGGCAAATAGTAAATACTTAATAAATGAAATATTTTTTCTCTTATGGAGAATTTTGCGTGGAATCTAATGCCGCACGGTACAAGTTGATATCTTTTTCAGTTTTCGAGATATTTACATTTATTTTCATTTCTTTTAATCGCTATGAAATTTACTTTAAAAAAAAATATTTTCTAATAAAATTGCAGTTAATCTTATAGGAAATATTCCTAGGAATTCAATTCTGCAATGTATAAATTAATATCTTTCTTAGTTTTTGAAAAATTAACTAAAAATTAACAATTAATTGACCAACCCAAATGGGCGGGAATCACCGGCACAGATTCCACCGTTTTTTATATTAGAGTCACTTAGATTTGCGAACAACACGTGTTGTTCTTAGATTCAGGATGGGAATTAGGGATGGTGTAATTGCCCTGGATGGATTCAGACGTATTCAGGACAAAGTGTTGCTTTGAGGAATTACTGGCATTCGCCAAATATATCCCGAAAAGAATTTTCACTTCAGATATGCTAATAACTTCAATTAAAGTCTGGATTGTATATTTTCCAGCAATCGGCTCTTTTCAGAGCTACCAAATACAATAGCTGTTACATCCGAATTAAGGTACATATATTTTAAAACCATATAAAACTACATTAAATTCTGAGTATTTTATTGCGTTGGAGACGTCTCTATGTTTTTTAGTTTCTGAGATATTGAATTTTGAAAATTTTATGGGTTTTCAAGCATAGTGCAAAATACATGGGATATACGCATAACATATAACTATTAATTTTGTACATATAAAAAAAATATCCTCAGACTCGCGACCACACACTCAAGCACCCGAGATATACGTATGTAGGTATATAAAATTAGATAAGGGCTTTACATTCGGGCCTTGCGGTACACCAAAGGTAATATTAATAAATATCGATTTGAAGCACTTAATTTGATGTTTTACTATTACAGTAATAACTAACGCATCATATGGCGTTTTAATAAAAAAGATTAAATATAGAACACATAGATAACGCCATATTGTAACAATATTTTCGTACGGGATAATACTTAGCAAACATAATAAAATATTATCACAGACAAAATAACTTTTATCTTATCTGTTTGATAACAGAATTAGTGAAATATTTTTCAAGTGTTCTCAGAATGTAATCCAACATATCACGGATTAAAATTAAATGAATTAACAAGACAATATTTTTGTGGATACATAGATTCGTATGTGATCTAAAAATTCAAGCATGAGCGACCACAGTTTATATTTAGATGGGAAACGTCTAGGGACATTTTACCTCCCGCTACCCTTGGCAAGGGAGGTATAGGGATCGTGCTAAAAGTCGCATGTCAAGATTTTGGTAAATGACCACATTTTAAGGTCCCTAGAATCCGATTTTAACATTTTCACGATGATATCTGTTTGTGTGTATGTGTATGGATTTTGTCTACGCTCTAACTCAAATACTATCATTCAGAAAATACTGAAAACTTGTATTTCGATCCTATTTTAATATGAAAAAAAAAACCATTAGATTTTGGTGTAAATCTATCTGGATGTGGTACTTTACTTGAAGCTCATAATGGTTTTTCTTCAAAAAATACCATTAAATGCCATTTTTTCGCATTTTATGTCATTAAGAAAATTAAAGATTGGAATAATTCTACCTTTTTTTTAGTTTAAGTTATACAGATCACTTCTCTGCCAGTTTTTGGGACGGTTTTTCCTCTGGCAAAAGGAAATTGTATACATAAAATAAATAAAATAAATAAATAAATATATCATCACGGCATATTACCCATTTCTGAGTGTGCCACAATCTGCTTTATCGCAGATATCGGTAATGATGATGACATATTTGTAGCGTGCGGGAGCTTATCAGGCGTCACCTCACGGGCACTCATTGCTGGCGTGGAGAGTGCACCACAGGGGTCACTTTTGTGGCATGCATAAAAAGGTAACATTTATGAACATTTTTTGTTACCTTGGTTACTTGTTGTTTTTGTTATTTCACATATTTATGTCAATGTATCCCCTGAAGAAGGCACCAGTTTATGGTGCCGAAACGTTGGGTTTAAATAATAAATACAGAACTTAAACTAAAAAAAGGTAGTATTATTCCAATTAATAATATGAGTTCTGAAATATATTTTAATAATTAAAATTAAATATTATTGAATTTTCTACAGGTATACATTAATACTAAGATAAACACAATAATTCCTTTGTTACACAGTTCATATTTCAAATTATGTAACTGACAGTAAATGTCTCTGTCAAAAAACTAAAGATTATTGAATTTTCTACAGGAATACATTAATACTTTTTCTATATATTTTGCAGATAAATTTAAAAATATTTTTTTTTATTAGTCCCGAAGCCTAAGATAAACACAATTCCTGTGTTACACAGTTCATATTTCAAATGAATGTAACTGACAGTAAATGTCACTGTCAAATCACTAATCACTTCAAATCAATAATATTGACATTTTAAAAAGAAAATAGTAAATAAAGCAATAGTTTTATGCAATGGAACAGTTTGCAGCGTTAGTAAATACGTAAGTATGTATTTAAATTAATACAAATTCAATAGCGGGAGGTTTTGTGTTGGCCACATCAGATATTTTGTTTAGTGTTTATGTAAATGGAGAACAATTTATTTAAATTAATAACGGTGACACTTTAAAACGAAAATAGTAAATAAAGGAATAGTTATATTCTAAGGAACATAATATAGTTTGCAGCAATAGTAAATACGTCGGTATGTATTTAAATTAATAAGAATTAAATAGCGGGAGATATTGTGTTGGCTACATCAGATTTTTTATATTACTTGCGATATAACAAAATTGGAAGAAGAAGCACTTCAACATTTCGGAACAGGTGCAATTTCTTCTTCTTGGTTGAAAAGAAAAACAATATAATATTCCACCGTAACAGCAATTTCGTTATGAATATTATCAAGTTGAAAATTCCAAACACGCCGTGACAATAAAAGTTGGAAGTTTCACAACAACTCTTGTTCAAATTGAATTTATTTGTCATTTCATTATCTGAACCAAATTATAAAGAGCGTAAGTTGGCCATGGAGATATTTAAAACAGTAAATAGCACTCTGCGGTCGCCCGGCAACATAAACGAACAAACTTTCATATAATTGTGTCAACTTTACGGCTACACAATACAATAAAGCTGTAGCGTCCACTATGAAATTACTCATAAATACTCTTGCATTCAAATGTTGATTGTTCAGCTTATTACAATTTTATTATAGTTAGCGTATTATTAAATACAGTAAAGGATTATTAAAACAACATAAATGTTTTGAATTCACAGACCAACGCTTCAAAACAAAAGCATAAATGTGAAATAAAATTATATGTATAAACACCGATTCTTCACACTTGACCGTTACGTGATAGTTTGATGTTCGTGTATTAGATATACGTATCGAAGACAGAATGTAAGAAACCATAAGTAAGACAGAGATAAACATACAATTACTTGTTATTTTGCTGTTCAGCAATTAATGACGCGACGGTCAAATTTGAAAAATCGGTGTATATACGAGGTGCCCAAATATTGCAAGGGCTCATATTAATAATTCTAAACAATTATTTAAAATTATGCATGGAAACATGTAAACCACAAAATCAATGATAATTTACTCAATGCGATGTCACGAGGAATGCAAACTGTTATAAATAATTACTAAATTATTAAATATGTAACATTGTTTATTTTTTATGTAATTTAAGTTTTTTCATAAATTGTTACTCTGGTTAATTTTTATTTCCGAAAAGGTTTTGGTAGCATTTGGACAACCGGAAGTAGTAGTTTCTTTTATTTATATTATTACATTTATTAAAGAATATAAAATTCTCTATCCGATACATTGAACATTTTTATTATATCTTCTATAGATTTAGAGATAGAGAATTATATACAGAATGGTTGATTTTTCATTGTCCAGCCTATATCTTCTAAAATATTAAAGATACAAAAAAAAGTTAAATACAAAAGTTGTTTAATACAACCTAATCTATAATTTACCATAAACAATTTTCTTCCAAGGCCTACCAATTTTTTGGAAAAATGTTTAACTTTAATTTCTTAAATGGAGCACCTGTATATTTTCACAGAATAAGATTCTTAATAAATTTATCTTTACAATGATGTGTAACAAGTAAGAATTTACCTTTAAATTGTGTCCTGTAAAGCAAATAGTAATATGATAAAAGTAAGCTATGATATTCTATTGTTTATACCTGTAACTTCTGTCACACATGAATATAGGCTACGTAGGGGTTTTCCTTTGAATAAAATTATGTCTAATAAAGCAAGTAATAGAATTACTGGTATTGATGATTTACAAAATTATTAATACTTTTATTTATGACAGATGTTAGTGGTATAAACAATAGAATATCACAGCCTACTTTTATCGTATTTCTTTTTGCTTTATTAGACATAATTTAAAAGTAAACCCTTACTTATTACACATCATTGTAAAGAGAAATTTATTTAGAATTTTATTCCGTAAAAATATAGAGATGTTCCATTTAAAAAATCAAAGTTAAATATTTTTCTGGAAAATTAATAGGCCTTGGAAAAAAATTGTTTACGCCAAATTATAGACCAGGTTGTATAAAATAACTTTTCTATATAACTTTTTCTTGTATCTTAAATATTTCAGAAGATATAAGCTGGACAATGAAAAATCAACCACCCTGTATAATATTTATTCATTTGCTTTATTATTGTTAAATAATTATTCAAATTCAAAATTATACATATCAAAATATTTGGCGAATGTTTGCATATATTCAATAGTTTAAATTAATGAAACAAGTGCAGTTTAATTGTTAATTACAAACATATTAACAATTATTGGATTTGTTATTAATTAATTATTGAATTAAAGAATTAAACTAATTTCGAAAGCTCTACCGGGTTTTCTATGCATTTAATTCACATTACAACGAATTACACAATAACACTAATTTGAATAAGTTATTGATTATTTTTCTCATGTTACGTTAATTTTAATAATTTACATATAAAGTATTTCTAGAAAAAATATGCGACAAGCATGTATGTTACGTTACAAATAAGTTTCTGTCTTGTAAAAAGAGTGCTTTGCATTTTATCTTATTAAAATTTCATTAATTTTAAATGTAACGTGCAATGTTTTAATAAATTATAAAAATAACAAGAAATCTCAACTAGAAAAGTGAAATTATGTCATAAATATTATACTTAACTACTTATTATTCTTAGGGTTGTCACGATTTGGATTCGAATCTGACTGTAATTATTTTAAAAATAAGTTAAAAACTTATAAATATTGTATCAAATAATTTAAAAATTGAAGCAAATTTTTGTCCCAAGACTACATTTTTTGATGCCGGCAGTCAATGGATCACTTACAGCCGAATTCACCATTAATTCGTTGGTTAATAATCAGATGATTAAAGCGTGCATTCCACGATGAAGTTTTTCTTTTCAAGTGACTTGAAAAGTTTTCTCTTTCGCCCAATGATGTAAGTGTAAGAAAGACAGACGAATAGACTTTTAACGAAAAACTTTCAACGAAAAACCGCGGTATTTTTTCTTAAAAGTCCCTACAAGTTTTGACTGTCAAATGTCATTAGTGTTTATATTTTTGATGTGTGATGGCGTTATATAGTGGTTGATTTTAAACTGAAAAATGGCAAAATGGGGTAGAGAAGTAATTGAAATCTTTTATTTTATTAATTAATTTTGCATATAATAACAGAACGCTTTATACGATTTGGATAAAATTTGATATGACAGTTCATATGGTTATAAGTCATCTTTAAAGTTGATACTTGGTAATATTAGTGAACCACTAGTGTATGAAACTTAGATGTCCCAACATTGATTAGATACATTCAATAGTAAACTTTTCTCTCTCTGTTTAATTTGTGATATTTGTTACGGTTCAGACAAAAAAAAATAAAACCTGAGTGACTGCATCGTGAGTTTATTTAAAATAAATTTAATCTAGCAGTCTATCCAATTGTCAAACGTCTAATTTTTCGAAGAACCTTGAAGCAGAATTCTGGCTAAATGGTACACTTTCCGGTAGAAGCAAGTTTAGTTAAATCGTCTTATTTTAGCCTCAGGAATCTGTAGTTAAGCCATGTCCCCCTATTTAAGAGACACCTGTATTTATATTTTTGGAAATAATAAAACTTACTTTATTATACATTTATAATCAAATGTGTACTCGTTTAATGTCAAGCGATAGTCCCTGGCGAGTATCCATCAAAATATTGACTGTTCTCGCCCAAGCTTGACTCAATAAATCGCATAAAAATCTGTCTATTCATTAATTAAAGCCCAATTACAATACAATTACAACTATCCATTTTCGTGATACGAACCATCCCCTAAAAAAAAAACTAATACCTCTATGTTGTTGCTCTTTTTCAGGCAAAAATCTCCTTTTCTAATTCATCCTCCGGCCGTCTAGTGCGGGTAAACAAACAACCCTTATCCATAGACGTAGTCAGGGTAAATTTCAAGGGGCACGCACCCTTACATCCGAGTGGCCAAGGGAGACACTGATTCATGTTCACGTATTTCACTTGTTTTGTTGCCTTGTGTGGGTAGAAGTCTCTAGTGACATTCACGGAAAGTAAAGAGGGGATGAATACAGGGCAGGAGTAGGGAAATTCTAAATTTTTATTTAGTATTGTCTTGTCTAATACTAATAAAAGTTTTCGGCGAGCGTTTTTTCTACCTGGTCGCGCATGAGCGGCAAAGTGACATTTTGCGTTGACAAAAGCGATCGGAAATGCCTACTTTGTATTTGTATAAAGACTGTAGAAAAAAAATATTTTGCTTAGTTTTTTAAAAATCCTTCTTGATCATTTTCATTTTGGGGCTCCTATAGATTGTTGTATATTTTTCTTGTAAGTTACGTCCAAAAACAATATGAACGCAAGAACTAAAACATAAACCTTAAATAACGTATTGCTTTGGTTTATTGGAAAAATTGAAATAGGCTAATTTAGTAATGTTTTATATAAAATTATGGTGTAGCACATTTTGTAATCTTAATATAAATTTCTGAGAATTATTTGTCACGTAACATCCATGATAAGCTGATAAAAAGGTGAAATGGAACCTGTTATCTTTTCTTATCAATAAGAAAACTTACAATAATTATCTTACACATACCTTGAATAGTGTACGTATTATGCTTTAAAATAATATAACGTTCTAGAAATCATTTATCTGTTAAATAAATAAAATACACTATTTGTAGAAGAAAATATTTAAAAATTGTAATGCGTTTCCCGTAGTATATTGAACAATAACTGTATTGTTGAACTGCCATTATCGAGATGTTTCATAAATATAATATCACTGACGATAGATTTGCGTAGACAAATAAGTACAAATACTTGTAATTACCTTCGAAGTTAATAAATATGGAATAAGGTAAATTTTACATTACGAAAGTAGGTGTAGCTATTAATCAAAATAATAAAAAGAAGACGTTCAAGATTAGAACCTTGCGGAACTCCAGAGGTTGTAGGGAAAAATTCAGCTGGAAAACCATTGATAGAAATGCACTGTTGTTTGTTATTGAGATATAACTTAACTTCAAATTGGTAATTAACAGCCCGATTCTCAAAAAAGTTTAAGCTAATCCTTATTTTTGGATTAATAAATTCTATTCTAATCCGGGAATTAAAATTTAATCTTCAAAATATTATCAAAAAAGGTAGATAATAGGAGTAGATCAGACTACTAAGATATAAACTGTCAAAATTAGAATAGAATTAATGAGAATTACAGTAAAATTTTTAAAAGAAGTCCGATCAAGGCCATCTACGAATTGTATCTATAAATTAAGATTTTGTGCTGTCAAATTTAGTAGTGTCTTTTACTTAGTTTTTATGAGGGTACATAATATCTTGTGTACCTTATAAAAACTATGTAAACGACACTACTAAATTTGACAGCATAAAATCTTAATTCATAGATGCAATCCGTAGATGGCCTTGATCGGACTTCTTTTAAAAATTTTACTGTACTTTTAAATACGAGAATCTAGCTGTAAGATGATGATTAGATAGCTTTTGATATCACAATCGCAGTAGAATATTCAGAGATGAAAGCACACTACATTTTAATGATACTACAACTTTCGGTTGTTCAATTGTTTATCAGATTTTTCTATTAATGCCAGATTAAGGAATAAGTTGTTAAATTGGTCTGTACTCTTATCCTCACACACACACACACACACACACAAAGACCATCGTAAAATATGAAATGAAAAAATTTAGCGGCCATATGTCCAACAGATTTTTCTAAAAGCTGTAGTGCTTATACCGATTTGAAATCTAGGAGTTGATCGATATTTTTAATCACCACCAAAAAAGCTCAATTCACACTTTGGTAAGTGAAAATTCATAGGGTCTGAATGCTGGGGTAATATAGTACCCCCAGTAGCACTCTTCATGGTTAGATAGACAATACTTTATTGGGAAGAACGCAGACACTTTGGAAGTCAAAAACCATAAGCCCGTACGCCTGACATTTGGACAATAATTTTTTTTATAAAGAATGGGGTCTTACAGTACTCCGAGTAGCGTTTTAGGATAGAGAGATAACATATTAAATCACCACCTTGCAGCATATCTTGAAAGAATACTTGGGAAAAAAGCACACAAATACTTTGGTAATTCAAAAACCATAAGCCCGTACGTCCAACAGTTGGATAACATTTTTTTTTTATAAAGATTGGAGTATTATAGTACCCCAAGTAGCGTTTTAGGGTTAGATAGATTTTAAATCACCATTTTGTAGAATATCCGGGAAGAATACTTGGGAAAAAAGCATACAAATATTTTGGAAATTCAAAACTCATCGGCCTGTACGACCAACATTTAGATAAGTACAAATATTTTTCTAAAGGCTGGGGTATTAAAGTACCCCGAGTAGTGTTTAAGGGTTAGATAGATTTTAAATCACCATTTTGTAGAATATCCGGGAAGAATACTTGGGAAAAAAGCATACAAATATTTTGGAAACTCAAAACTCACAGGCCTGTACGACCAACATTTAGATAAGTACAAATATTTTTCGAAAGGCTGGGGTACTATAGTACCCCGAGTAGTGTTTAAGGGTTAGATAGATTTTAAATCACCATTTTGTAGAATATCCGGGAAGAATACTTGGGAAAAAGCATACAAATATTTTGGAAATTCAAAACTCATCGGTTTGTACGACCAACATTTAGATAAGTACAAATATTTTTCTAAAGGCTGGGGGTACTATAGTACCCCGAGTAGTGTTCTAGGGTTAGATAGATAACATATTAAATGACCAACTTGAAAAAACGCTTGGGAAGAATGCACACAAACACTTTGGTAATTCTAAAACCATAAACCCGTACGACCATCAGTTGAACAATATTTAAAAAGGGGTATTATAGTATCCCGAT
The DNA here is from genome assembly GCA_943142095.1 of Ophonus ardosiacus. Classification (NCBI taxonomy): domain Eukaryota; kingdom Metazoa; phylum Arthropoda; class Insecta; order Coleoptera; family Carabidae; genus Ophonus; species Ophonus ardosiacus. Next base: position 3,161,672 of record OW964839.1, read on the forward strand.
TAGCGTTTTAGGGTTAGATATATAAAAATTTAAAAGACCACCTTGAAAAAATTCTTGGGAAGAAAGCACACAAACACTTTGGTAATTCTATAACCATAAACTCGTACGACCAATAGTTAGATAATATTTAAAACAAAAATTGGGGTATTATAGTACCCCGGGTAGTGTTGTAGGGTTAAATAGATAACATTTGAAATGACTTTCTTGAAAAAATGCTTGGGAAGAAAGCACACAAACACTTTGGTAATTCTAAAACCATAAACTCGTACGACCAATAGTTAGACAATATTTAAAACAAAAATTGGGGTATTATAGTACCCTAGGTAGTGTTGTAGGGTTAAATAGATAATATTTGAAATGACTTTCTTGAAAAAATGCTTGGGAAGAAAGCACACAACCACTTTGGTAATTCTAAAACCATAAACTCGTACGACCAATAGTTAGACAACATTTAAAACAAAAATTGGGGTATTATAGTACCCCGGGTAGTGTTGTAGGGTTAAATAGATAACATTTGAAATGACTTTATTGAAAAAATGCTTGGGAAGAAAGCACACAAACACTTTGGTTATTCTAAAACCATAAACTCGTACGACCAATAGTTAGACAATATTTAAAACAAAAATTGGGGTATTATAGTACCCCGGGTAGTGTTGTAGGGTTAAATAGATAACATTTGAAATGACTTTATTGAAAAAATGCTTGGGAAGAAAGCACACAAACACTTTGGTAATTCTAAAACCATAAACTCGTACGACCAATAGTTAGACAATATTTAAAACAAAAATTGGGGTATTATAGTACCCCGGGTAGTGTTGTAGGGTTAAATAGATAACATTTTAAATGACTTCCTTGAAAAAATGCTTGGGAAGAAAGCACGCAAATGTTTTGGTAATCCATCGGTCGATACGACCAACAGTTAGATAAAAAAAATATTTTTCTGAAGGGTGGTGTACTGTTTTAGGGTTAGACAGATAACATTTCAAATGACTTCTTTGAAAAAAACGCTTGGAAAGAAAGCACACAACATTCCATTAATTCAAAATCCATAACTTACGTGTTGGTCTGCGGTTTGGTGTACGGGTGCACCCTATTCTGGTTCCCATCCACCTTGGGGCTAGCCCCCCCTGGGCTAATCTTCCCCGCGAGCGTGTCCAGCGAATGCAACATCTCCCTGCGTGGCCTGCGTAGAGCATCCGCACGTCTGCACGACCTGGTGGTGGAGCCTCCGGCAGCCAGTAACCGCGCCAGCTCTTTCAGAAGCAGCGCTAGGTCATTCCGGCCCGCGAGGACGCGCGACACAGACTCGCCCGCGCCGCCCCCCCGCTCCGGAACCAAGCCTGAGAGTGGGGATTCCACGACGCCTAAGAGAGACAGACAGAGAGAGAGAGAGTGGTGATAGTGGTGATAAGAATAGATGCATAGTGTTAGTGTATGGAGTTAGTATCTAGAAAGAGATGGATGATGAGTGGATTGATAGATGGTAGGGGAAAGGATTAGACCTAGAAAAGGATAGCAGATGTAGTGGGATTATAAAATATACCACTACAGAGAATTGGTGTTCTTAATTATGGGGGATCTAGAACAGGAGAGCAGTAGATTATTAAAACTAAAAGAAGATGATAGTAATAGTACAAGAAAGAATTGGTGTTTACAATGACAGAGGATCTAGAAAGGGACGGAGGAAGTAGAATATGTTGATAGGTGATAGGGATCTAAATAAAATGCTTTTAATTACAGGACCTAAAAGAGGAGAGATTATATCAATTGAAACATAGTTAGGAATGGTCTTAGACTTCTGATTGGAAATTTGATGGGTAAAGGAAAACTACTGGAATTCAGTAAATAGTTCAAATAGTATATTAAAGTCATAATTGCCATTTTATTTTGTGAGAACCATTCGAACAAAATAATCGACAAATACGAAGAGTTCTTTATACTATTTTTTTTCTATATTATGCCCTTTTTAAATGAAAAACAGTAATGTCAAAATTTAGGGAATTTTGTCTGTTGGCGATAATAATTCATTTGAAAACTCTAACCTTATTTTTGTAACACCATACGATATTTTCTATTTCATGCCAAATTTAATACTTTGCGTCTTCTCTTCTTCTTATTACTAGTTTAAATTCAAAATTATTTAAAAATAAAATTCCTAACAACCGTTTGTGTAAGTTTATTTAACGAGGTTTGACATTTGATATTTTTGAAATTCTTAGCCACCAACCTTATAAAAATAAATTGTACTGGTCTATTACATCACTCAAATGATCTATTAACGAACTCCTTTGGGTCTGTAATAGCTTTGTTACAGATGTAAAATAGAAAAATATATTTTCGGTCTCTACTAGTTTCGACACCACATGTGAATTTTTGATATGTTATTCAGGGTATTTTCTGGACTGGATTCCGTTTAAAAGATTCTCTTGTAATTACTTTGGGGTAAAATCATAAATTTTCTGCACTATAATATGTCTTCAGAATGAAAATAAAACAATAAACAATAATATATATATATATATATATATATATATATATATATATATATATATATATACCGTGAGTATTTTTTAACGTGAAACATTGGGTTTGTATATCCATAGTTACGACTTGATATTTGATTGACAGCAAAGTATTTGCCCGTTCCATTTAAAATGAAACATAGGGAACGAATCTGACAGAAGAATTATATTTAAATATTGTAAGAAATTTAGCGGAATCAGAAAACTACTCGAGAACACTAAACATATTTCTGGCACAAGGTGCACACAGTATTTTTTTTACATCTAAATTTAATTTTTAGAAAATAGGTATAATTTGTTAAACAAAATTAACCTCTAATGACATCTTGTCAATATGATAGATAACCGTTGAATTTTCCTATAAGTTATAATTTGACATTTGATTGACAGCAATGTATTTGTCTGTCTCATTTAAAATGACACATGAGAAATTAATTTGACAGAAGTATTATATTTAAATATATTTTGTCTACAACTAATTTTAATTTAGAATGCAGGTATAATTATTTAAACAAAATTAACCTCTTTGACGTCTTATCAAATGTGAAATTCGTTCTCTATGTCTCATTTTAAATGGAACGGGCAAATACACTGCTGTCAATCAAATGTCAAGTCGTAACTATGGATATGACAAACCCAATGTTTCACGTTAAAAAATACCCACGGTATATATATTAGTTAATAATAAGTAATTTGTAAAAAAAAATTAAAAAATATATAATAAATTATGATCCAAATGAAGAATTAGGGAAATTTTTAAAAATTTACTCTGAAGCGCTGTAGCTCGCTATCTATTGGTTACAGAAAAAATGTATTAGGTAAAAGTTGTAGAGAATTTTATTCTCAACAAATTCAAAAGATAACTATTTTTGTTCTAATGCAAATAGGTTAATAGGTATTTAGAAAAAAAACCGCTTTTTTGCGCTTCCCAAGTTGGCGGTGCTTTCCGAAGGCCCCCGAGGTGGAAAACTTGCATTTTTATTAGGACCCCTAAATACATAATATATCTAAAAATCAAAAACAGCCGATCTTTTGTTGAATAAACCCTTATTTTTATACCTAATGACTGGACTATCTATATTGACTGCATTCCTGTATATTCCCTTTTTCGTTATTTATCAAGTCTACATTTTCGTCTCCTGAAGAAGGCACATGAAATGCCAAAACAGGTAAAGGCCGAACATAAACTTTTGCCTGAAATCCAGAATTTTTTTCTTCCAGTAAAACAATAAGTAAAATTAGGAAGGAATAGATACAGACAATTACTATAAATTAAAGCCCTATAAACGAATATACGAATGAACACAAAAATTATGAAAATAAAAGGACAAAAAATACATTAAATAATTGTGGTTTTGATTCTTGAGTTGAAAACAAGTCAAAATGAATTAAGTATTAAAAATTATTTATTGCACAATAATAATCCTTGTGGTACACTTCATACTTCAGCATAGAATGTCCATGAGTCACCAAAACTCTCTTTACTGTATATTTTTATCACCTTTACCAAAATATATGGTAACCCTATTGGCAAACACCAAGCATAAATGCTAGTCATAAGACCATATTTATTTAAAAACGAGGACAAGAGAATCTGAATAAATTCAATAGGGACAAAATATTTAAAAGCTAATAACATCAAGAAACTAACAATTTTCGAATCAAAAAACTAAAATTCCCCACCTAAGTTTTTACCTACATTGTGGTCGATTTTGATTGGTCAACGCAAAAATGGAAGGGGATTAATGAGGAGAAATGAAAGAAGACAGATAAAGTTCATCCGTAATTAGCTAGCAATTGTTTTTTTACTAGCCAATCAAATGGGATCTGTTATTTCCTTGTATTACGTCATAGGTCTACTTTTATCTTGTTGGAATAACAAGTGCGCATCGATTATGTCAATCCATTTATATTAAAACGGTAAATTTTTTTCATATATTTTTATCAAATGTTTACTGTACGAATAGGTATATCAAAATACAAACATGTTATTCCTATATAATGCCTTATCAGTAATTATTCTTGTGTGAGTATATTTATTTATCCAACACAGACTCATAATATACAGTGTGTCCTAATTCGGAGTAGGCTATGATCACAAAATCGTATGTAAATTTAAAAAAAATCAAAGGTTTTCTTCTTGCACGCACTAGATCGGACCCATGTTGATTAAACTTTTTAACTCATTTTGGTCAGTACTATATGCCCTCATAATGGGGTATGTATAATCGAATTTCAATATATGTCATAATATATAAAAACAAACCTCTATAGCTTCTCATTATAATAATAAAAACTAAACATTAGTTTGTAATAATATTGTTATTAGCAATTTAATGTTTTGGAAAAGGGATCTGTGACGTCAGTAGGGTAGAATGGTAGAAGAAGATAGACTGAGATAGATACGTTGTGATAGGTTATGGAATGGCGAACGTGACAGCTGCTGTCACTTTCGCCTACCACAATATATCTATTTTAGTCTAACTGATTCTTCTATCATTCTACCCTACTGACGTCACAGATCCCTTCTCCAAAGTTTTAATAATTATTTTCTCGTAAACTACGAATAATTAATCAATTTAAAAAAATACGGGTATTTTATGTTTTGGTCTAGTATCATATAAGTAAAAAATAAAAATTTAATCACATACCCCATTTGTGACATTTATTTTTTAACACCCTCTATAAAAAACATAACTCTCTATATTAAAATATTTGCCATTTTTGCCCACATAATATTTCAATTTAATATAGTCCAAATTAAATTTTCATATCAATTTGGTAAAACTCGAGATGTGAAGTTATCGATTAGGCTATTTTTAGAAGCCTGCCTATGTTTTTCTGTATTAAATTTCACGGGAGGATACACACTTATCAAATATCGCATATAATAATTCCATTGCAAGATTGAGTTACGTAAAGTCTGTTTTCTGTCAGACTAAAAGTTTTTCACTCAAGATAAGAATGAAATCTCGATGAAAATATTCAGAATTACTTCTTTGCATGTTTGGAAAATAAATATTGTAACATGATGTTTTTTTAGTGAATGAAATAAGTTTAGTGCTGCTTGGTTTTAAAATTAAATTTTATGAAATATAAATCTAGAAAAATGCTCTCAAATGTACAGTTTTCAAAAAGAACCTAACTCGGAGTAGACTATGAAGAAAGAAACATATGTCAGTTTAAAAGTATTTAATTAAATGTCAATATGACACGAGATATTGTCAAAAATGTTATCTAAAAAATCTGATGTGGCCAACACAAAACCTCCCGCTATTTAATTTTTATTAATTTAAATACATACCTACGTATTTATTAATGCTGCAAATTACCGTATTTTTTAACGTGAAACATAGGATTTGTCATATCCATGGTTACAACTTGACATTTCATTGACAGCAATGTATTTTCCTGTCTCGAAACATAGGGAATGAATTTGATAGAGTATTATATTTAAATATTGTAAGAAATTTAGACGAATCAGAAAATCACTCGGGCACAAGGTGCACACAATATTTTTTCTACAACTAAATTTAATTTAGAAAGCAGGTATAATTATTGAAATAAAATTAACCTCTTTTGACGTTTTGTCAAATGTCAAATTCGTTCCCTATGTTTCATTTTAAATGGGACAGGCAAATACATTGCTGTCAATGAAATGACAAGTTGCAACTATGGATATGACAAATCCTATGTTTTACGTTAAAAAATACTCATGATATATTATGATCCATTGCATATAACTATTGATTTATTTACTATTTTCTTTTTAAAATGCCACTATTATTAATTTCAAGTGATTAGTTTTTTGACAGCGACACCTGTCAGTTACATTTTGAAATATGAGCTGTGTAACAAAGGATTTGTGTTTATCTTAGGCTTCAGTAACGACATAAAATGCGAAAAAATGGCATTCAATGGTATTGTTTGAAGAAAACCCATTATGAGCTTCAAGTAAAGTGCCATTTCCGGTTATCCGATTTACATCAAAATCTAATGGTTTCTTTCTATATTAGAATAGTGTAGAAATACACACACACACACACACACACACACACACACACACACACACACACACACACACACACACACATAAAGACATACAGACATCATCGTGAAAATGTTAAAATTAGATTCTAGGGACATTAAAACGTGGTTATTTACCAAAATTTCAATAAGCAATTTTTAGCATGATCCCTATACCTCCCTTACCAAGGGTAGCGGGAGGTAAAAAAGCTTTTCTTCTTTAATCTTATTTTAGAAATGGAAATAAATTAGTAAACGGCGAATGGCAATATACTCTATCCTTCTTTCTTATCGTTTTTTTTTTTTTAAATTATATTACAAAATCAATTTTGACAACTTTGCTTTTGAATTGAATAATGATCAGACATACATTTCTCTGTTCATAGCCTACTCAGCGTTTGGTTTATTTTTGAACACATACTGTAGTAGGTAGATTTACTTTTATATTTATTTACAAATAAAATTCTTTTATCCCAAAAATACGTTTCCTCTAAAATATATTCTTAATAGAAGTTCTTTATATTTATTTATTTTTTCACTCAAATTCTTTTTTATTCAATCAGGATATAACAGTTTTTTTCCTTCAATAAACTATAAAAGAAAGGAAAAGTCAGAAAAAACAAAATTTAATAAATAAAGGTATAAAAGGACACTCTTCAATTTGTCCTAGGAAAAAACAGCCCTTCCTGTATCTGCCCTTAAGAATATTTCTCTTGTTTAGTGCACACTGTAAACTGTAGAATCACAAGTAGAATTGACAACCAGCACCAATAAATACAAGTAAAATAATTGGTTTTTGTTCCGAATTTAAAATAAATATATGTATCACTACGGCTTTTTACTCATTAATACTGAACAATTTTGCTTCGAATATTTTTTAGTAATGATGATATATTAGTATTGTAGATGATGATGGCCAGACGTCACCTCACGGGCACTCAATGCTGTTGAGGAGAGTACATAACTAGAGATTATTTTATTGTTATTTATTACTATGTAAAAATAATTATTGTAAGAGTATTTATTTTGTACCTGACATTAAAAGCAGGTTTTATGCGTTCATTTTTGTTGATAAAGTAACAATTTATCGTCAACAGTAGATAAAGTAATTTTTTATCTACACTTTCGACTTTTTGTCTACACTTTGAATTTTTATCTACACTCTATGAAAATAATAATAATAATAATAATAATAATAATAATAATAATAAAATAATAATGCATAATGTGAAGATAAAAATCAGGTACACAATAAAATAATAAAATAAAATACCACAAGAAATATATTTTTTGTTTGAAAAAATGCTTTGTTTACAGAAACAAAATATTACCTAGAAATCGCATTCACAGGCTACTTTGTAAGTTGTATTAAAATTTTGTGATTTATTATTTTTGTTTGATAAATTCTAGTCAGACAAAATGTTTATTCTAGTAAGGCATAAAACGTTGAAGGCACCACGGGTGTTAAACGACAATAATGTTTGTCCTTATAACAACCCTTGGTACCTTAATTACTATTTTCTTCATCTTCTAAATCGTTTTCTATGTTCTTTTAATCATCTAGATCCATCATTTTGCAAATCGATCTCCAAAAATTAATTTGTTTGGAGGTTGTAAGATACAAAAAAAAAAACAATAACTGTCAAGTTACTTTGTTACTGAGAATCAGACTACTATGTTTTTTTAGATGTTTTTAATTCAGTATATTATGCCGTAAAAAACAATTGTTAATATAAAATACGAAAAAATAGTGTGCGCACGGCGTCAGAAAAGTGATTTTACTGTATTCGTATGGCACTTAAGTACTCGCTATCGCTCGTACTTAAACTTGCTATGCTCGTCTAATAAACTTTCACTTTTCTTAACTTGGAACGTAATATACTATTTCGTAAACTGTGAACACTTTTATAAGAATCTATTGTTTATATCGTTATTTTCATGTATTTTATTTTTATTTTCGGAGCTGTTAATAAGGCTTTTTCGATTATATAATTCAAGTTTAATTTTGAGTTGTTTAATTGTGATAGCTGCAGAATTTAATTTTCTGGAGCTTGAATAACGATTATAAAATAGTTCAATGTTAAATCAATATTCTTCAGCAGGGAAATATATGAATAAAAATATCAATTCATTGATGATTATAATATAGTGTACCAACCGTTAATTTTTAACGGCTGGTTAATTTTTTATCCAACAGATTCAAATTTTGACAACAAAAGTCCAAGTTGTTATTATATATTAATCTACTTGATTCGTTAAATTTTTTAACCAGCTGTTAAAAATTAACAGATGATCACAGTTTATTCCGTTCTATGGTTAAAATTGGTGCGATAAGGTTTAAGGAAGAAAAGGAAAACAAAAAAAAAAACATTGTCAATTTTGTACAAAGTGTTTATTGTATTGCAGATTCATTATTGATACCTACTTGAAGTATTATCCCACTAGTCGAATAAATCTTGCATTTCCACAACACTAAAGCACTGCACTTTTCACGAACACTTTTCTATTCTACCATAGAATATTTTCAGTCTTGTTTTGAAAAATAGTTTATTTTATAGTCTATTTCACTGTGAAATAATCACGTACTGTATTTTTCTAGACAAATATTTTTCTCAGTTCGCAATATTTCAGGAAATATTGGGAATTTCGTTATTTGCTGTCACTGTTTATCAATTTTTCAATTCGAAATTTTATTTTCTCTACGTGAGCCAATGAGGAAGTCACTGTTTATTGATAATTTTCGTTTGTTCTGGAAAATATTTATTGTTATTTGGTGGGTATAAATTTGGTATACTTATTTTGGTTTTTTTATTGTACATCGTATATCATGTGTGTATAATAAAATAACATGTCAACAATAATATATTGTGTCTCAGAGTTTAATATAAGTCGGAAGGAAATTGAGAATAATTTCTGTACAGCTTGTATGAAAAGTATTTTGCTTATATTAGATTATAAATATAGAGTATTTTATAATTTTGCAATATTTTTTAACAGTAATAAACCATATTATGAAATGAGATTATTATGTACAAATTAATTATATTACATTATTTATTGCTTTATAAATGCACATATATTAATTATTTTAATTTAAATATAATGAGATCAATTGAAAATTATTGCTAGTATATGTCCTATACAAAAATTATTATTGATGTATTGGTTCAATTTTGACTACACCTACATATGTATTATATTGAAAATTGGTTTGAATTTAATTTTTTTTAGAAACTAAACTTCATATTTAAATAAAACATGTTTTTCGAAAGATTATTAGGTTATAACATGAGCCTAAATTTATTAAGAGTGCTTATTTATTAACACAAGCGCATATTTACCTGGTTGCAAACTTGCACAGGATATATTTACGTGGTTGCTATCGCGAGTACAACACAGTTTTGACAGATTGCAGTTATTGTTTGTTTATTTTGCACATAATTTGTTTTAGAACAAGAAATTCTAATTAATTTAGGCCCATATTAAATCGTATTAAACGGTCCTTTAAGGGCCATATGTTTTAATTTAATCTGTTGTCAATTAAATTGAAAACTGCAAATTGGTCCATTTCTATTTCTATAACGCCCGGTTGTACAGCAAACGAATAAATTTTAAGTGTTCCTTAAATTGACAATATCGTATCGAAACGAAACGTCAAATGAGTTACTGAATATTGCTGTCAAAATAATTTGAACATTATTACTAATTTATTGTTAAAAAATATCTTAAAATTCAAATTTTATGTAAATAATACGTAACAAAAATATTAAAGTATCAAATTAAATGCCAATTTTGACTATATTCGACTGTAAGTAATAACCAACCCGATTCACAGAAAAGTTTAAGCTAATCTTCATTTTTGGATTAGCGAATTCTACTCTAATTTTGACAGTTTATATCTTAGATTATAGTCTAATCTATTCTTAGTATCTACCTTTATTGATAATATCATGAAACTTAAATTTTAAATACCGGAATAGAAAGAATTCACTAATCCAAAAATGAGGATTAGCTTAAACTTTTTTGTGAATCGGGCTGTATAAGTTTAACAAATATGGTCAAATTTTATAGAAATAATATAAATATAGTCATATAAACTTTATTTGTAAATAAAAAATAGTTATTTTTGACTATATTGCTGTAAAAATTGTTATTGTTATGCACATATCTCATGTTATATTTTTAAAAGTAAATATAAGTCAAAAACAGTCTTATATTAGACAGGTATGTTACAGTATGTCACTATTTACAGAAGATAAGTATTACAAGTGACAATTTTGACAAATTTTGACTATATTTATTATATTATTCAACAGATTTTATTAATTTTATAGAAATCTCTTGCAATCTAGTCTATATTTTGTTCAAAAAAATTAATAAATAGTCATATTTCTTGACATATACAAATATTTAATATAATAACGGAAAAAAAAAATGTTATTGTTATGTATATTTTGTATTTAGGATTTAAATTTATATAAAAATTCAAAAACAGACATATCAGACACCAATGTTACTGTATTAGTAGAGGAAGGTAAGTGTTATAAATAACAATTTTGACAAATTATAAATATGTTTTTGAATATATTTTATTATTGTTATAGAAATATATATTTTGTGTCCTTTATTTTATTCAAAACAACATGTTTTGTGTTTATTTTAAATTCATACAAAAATTCAAAAACAAACTTGTATTAGACATCAATATTACAGTATGCCACTAAGTATAGGTAGGTAAGTATTATGAATAACAATTTTGACAATTTATAAATATGTATATTTTATTATTGTTATAGAAATATATATTTTTTGTGTCCTGGTTCATATTATTTTGTTAGATTTTAATTTGTATAAAAATTTGAAAACCGACTTGTATCAGACACTAATATTACAATATGTCAGTAAGTATAGGTAGGTAATTGTCAGTTTATGACTATGTTTTTGAATATATTTTATTATTGTTGTAGAAATATGTATCGTGTTGAAAAAATCCAAAGAACATTTTTGTCATACTTGTCACAAAAGACAATATATTATTACTAACTGTCAGAGTGCCACAATAAGACAATATTTACCATTTATTATCATCACCCTCCAATATCCCTACTCTACCATGCTCCCCCCAACTGTATCATCACTAAATCATCAACAATATCATCAGCAATATCATCAACAATATCATCCCCAACAACAGTCACTTCGCGACACTTGTTTCACTCACTGCCTACTGCGTTGTGCGTTGCTGTCGCGCCGTTGTTTGTCAGACAGCGTCGCCTGCAACTGTGACGCTCGGCGTCGCGATGCCTCGCGTGGCGAGAGAGAGCGCGCATGCGCCGGAGAGGAGAGATGGAGAGAAAAGTGGGTAGAATAAGGGATGGAAGAAGGGAAGAGGAAAATAGGGAGGAAGAAGAAATATGGAAATAAAGACATGGAGTAGGTGATAATTTGGTGGTTTGTATACTGACCTATGGATGGAAAAATAAGAAATTTTATAAATGTATTATATACAGGGTGTCTTAGAAATAGTGGGACATGGTTCAACACCAGTAGCACAGCGCGTACTTTAGAATTCTATCGAATGAGGCATTTGTTTTCGCTTTTCGCCACGAAGCGAAAATGAGCCTGTTTCACATTTTTCAAAATCTATTTTAAATTAAAGTTTATGGAATGATTTTCTTAGTAATAATTTTTATTTTAATAATTTGTTGTTATTTGTGGAAATAATTAAATAAAAAGATTGGCGTCCTGAAAAACTACCCCCCAGTCCTATGACGTAGAAGCACATACATTACATCATTAATAGCCAATAGGAAAATAGTTTTTCCATCACCTACGTTTATTCATAGGTATTATTTATATAAATAAACGTAGGCTAAAGTTTGTCACATGTTTATAACAAAATCTTTTAATTTGACATTTGACGCTGACATTGCTCATTGTAAATGAATAATAAAGTAATAATGGCTAATTCAAATTACACTCAAGCTAAATCGGACAATTAACCGAAGGTCGATAGCTGGATGATGGCTGAATTTATATCAGAACGGGTGTTAAAGAGTAGAGGTAAAATAAAATATAAAAACTTAATTTATTATATAAATTGATAATATATTTTACTTTAAAGTTCTGGCCGTGATTCTTATTTGACACTTGTTTGACAACTTTGACAATGCACTTGACACCTTAGAACCGCTGAAGATGTATGTACTCTGACGTCACATTCTGTTTCAGATCAAGTGACTTATTCAAAATTTTATCCAAATTTCAAAAATTAATTGTAAAATAACTAAAGGATATTTCGTGATATTTTCAAATTTGAGGCTCTTTAAAAAACAATATCTTTTCAAATTTAATACTTAGAAGTCATATAAAAATTCTTGCAACAGCCCTATTGAATCGAATTGTATAATTCAGTTTTGCTATTCTAAAGTGTTGCCATGTAAACAAATGGATGTCATTAGTATGTCATTCGGAGTTGTATTTATGTGAAGAAGACCTAAATCTTAAAATAAACGCGACATCGGACATTTTGAAGTAAACTCTGGCTGTTTTGGAACAGGTTAAGAGTAACCTCTGAGAGTAAAGTTATTAGTTTCGGAACGACTTTGAGTAACTTTGTACTTTACTGTAGGGTTTTCGACACAATTCTTGAACTGGAATAGGTATATTATTCTCGGTGCAGTTGAGCACCCCTTAAGATGCCTCACAGACCCCAGGTTAAGAAACGTTGTATTAGAGTATGAAAAGTCGTTATACATTCTTTGAATAATCATTAAAAAAAAACTTATTTGTAAAGCTGCATGGCTCTAATACTTTTGGCTAGTACTGTAGCCTTTCTCATCCCCTAATTGGCAACCCGTATATCATGGTATAATCCGTGGCATATCTACTTAACGCTATCCGTGTTAATTGGTAGGCGTCGGGGCGCTGACGCCCGTCTCCGCAACTAATTATCCTGTGTCGATCTTAGGATTTCACATCGGTCCGGCCGATCAGTTCCCAGCCATCCCAGATCACTCACAAACTCACTACATAATCCCAAACACTGGCATAGCATTAGCGATTGTATAATATAAAAAAATATGGGGTCTCGAATGCCTGAGTAAAAACAAACAGACGTCAAAATTATTTCGAATTTTAATTGGCGTAATTGGTGCACTCTTTAGGCAACAATGAGTGCACCTGAGGCAGAGCCGGATCGTGGTTTTGAAACAACTGAGGTAAATTCCAAATTATGCGCCCTAATTTTTTACGTCTCGCTAATAGAGGTATTGGATTCATGATAAAATCGCATATCCAAATTTTAGTAAATAAGCATTTATAAAGTTGCATTATCCGATTATAACATTTTTACAATGTGTGTATGTGTGCGTGTGTGTGTGTGTGTGTGTGTGTGTGTGTGTGTGAGCGTCTGTGTATTTAACTGCAGTTTCCTCAATCTGACATTCCTGGAAAGAGCTGATTAGATTTTGGTAACAATTGAAAACTCGCCAAGGCTCGTTTTCTAAACTTTGACGCGTGCGAAAAAAACATGTCTTATAAAACTTGTTCTTTAATATACTATTATGTAACGTAAAATTGAAATGGCGAGAGGTATTGTGCTGGCCACAACAGATTTTTTTTGTAAATTATAGCAACGAACATGATTTGTTTAATTAGTGCGCGTCAACTTCAATGCATAGTGTGCTCCTGCAAAACCTAAAATCTAATTCCTAAAATCCTAAATATCGACGTTATTTAGGGCATATAAATTTAGGATTTATATATTAGGGTGGTAAAAGTGCAACATCGGACACACCTAAGTCCTATCTGGTTATTTTATTACAACACCTCATAGCTCCAGCCACGATTTAAAATATACTGGTTGTGCCACTCTGCACAAAACGAGGGTCCAAAGCGATACGTGTTTCCTCGTTTTTTCCGCTAGAGACGCAACATGAGAACGACCCAACTGACACCTGTCATTTGCATGTCATTTTGACATATATTACATGTTATATCTTATAGAAAGGTAAATAAAACAGGTTTTGAAGTACAAATTCGTATTATATGTAATGTAATATAAATATTTTGTTGAAAGATATTGCAATTAATGCAAAATGAAAAGAAAATTAAATAGAAAATGTTTCATTCCTGGATGTGAAACCGGTTACAAGAAATCCACTGAAAAAGAATCTCTGTTTGCTGCTCCACTCGATATATCACTCTTTAAAAAATGGCAATGTGCAATTAGTAGAGATGATCGCGAATTAAGATTGAATGATGTTTGCCGAAAACATTTTTGGGAGGAAGATATTATTACCGAATGGAAATCTGGAAGCGTACGGTTCTATCAATTTATTTAGCTTTTCCAATTTTAAATTCTAACAAAGTATTGATTCAGGTTTCCATTAAATATATAAATTTATATTAAAAATAAATTCATTATGCATTTAATTTTTTATATTTTATGTAAAAATAGTTTTCTGTGGTAGGGTCGTTCTCACGTAGCGCATCTAGCGGATTATTCAAGGAAACACGTATCAAACGGACCATCAGAATCAATGAAAAACATAACAAATGGCATAACCAGTATATTTTAAATCGTGGCTTCACCACTGCATCCCAATCTCATTCCCTTGCGCTCCTCCTGTCATATCGGTTGTTGTGCGGGCAACAGGCGTCCGTCTGGCGCGTCGTGGCGTCTTGGCTTGTTGCGTCGGGACGGGGACGCTGCCTCTGCCGCTGTGCTAACGCCGGCCAGGTGCAGCGTTGTACTGTGTCAAGGACTGTGATGGATGATGCCCGAGCAGAGAGCTTTGACGCTCGGGGCAGAACAAACCATAGAGGGATGTTAGGGTGGGAACGGGTGTTGCTGTGGATGTAAGTGGGATGGATGTTTGTGATGTATATTGTTAGTGGAGCTTGTTGGTGGAATATTAGACCATAAGTAATTTTGTTCTTCAATGTTGTCAGTGTTATTACATCGTTATTTAAATCTATATTGTTGTAGATATCATTATAAATTCCTATTTTTAATTCTATAATTTTGGTTAATTTAATTAAAATATAAGTAACACCTAAGTGTAGTTTAGTTTACTTGCAACTAACTTCATTGCATTTCATGCCCATAGGCATACAATCATGGAAAAATAAATGTGATTTATATGAAAAAGATGTTTTCTCAAAGTTATATTTTTTACCTCTCGCTAAGAGAGGTATTGGATTCATACTAAAATTCGCATATCCAGATTTTACTGAATAAGCACGATTTAAGGTCCTAGACCTCAAAATGACATAAAACATAAGATTCGCGCGAAACGCTATAGCCCGGACTATTGAGGCATTCATTACAAACTGTACATATTACGAAAAAAGAAAAACTGATCTACAAATTAACCTCACACTTTTAGAAATTTTTGAGGATACATTCACCCCAATTCTTCAAGAAAGTTGTTAAGATTTAGCAACATTGCTACAGCAAATAACCAATAATAATTGCGAACACTAAATAAAATGAAAATGACAGCTATTACATTTGTTTTTATTGGTTATAATTTTTATCAACGTTGCTAAGACTTAACTTCTTTACAGAATTGGGGTGATTATGACTACTAGAAAAACAGATATTTTTGATATTTGATATCATTAGTCCTTTTTTTATACTCAAATTCCTAGAAATAGAGACAACGGAGTTTCGCGCCATAAATATTATTTTATAAAATTCTTATTAATTTGTGCTCATAGTTCAGTAGTACAGTTTTAGCTACGCGCTACATTCACATCATTATGCTTCTCTACCTCAGATATACAGTGCTGGGCGTATCAATACTGTGTCTTCTGGACTGCAATTAAATCATCTGCATATTTCATCGCTATAGGATCTCCTAAACGTCAAACAGTAATGTCACCATTTAAGTATATGTCATTCAGCATTAATTACATAGACATAGTCAAATAGTCTTTCTCTTTGTAATACATACTGTTGCTAAAACTACTGCTATATCACGAGCTGTGTATTCTTTCTTCTAAGAAGTGCCTTTGAATAATCATCTTTCGTGAATTAAATTATATTGCCGAGGTATTTAATACGCATCTCTCAAAAATATAAATATATAACTTTGAATCCCAAAGACAGACAGACAAAACTTCAAACATATCTTTATTTTTGATTTAAAATTAGCGTTCTTAGTAGAAAAAGTACATGGTCTAGTGAATATGAAGCAGATTGTGAATCAGATATATCAAATTAGAATTCGGGTCTAATATATATTAATTATTTTCAAAATTTGTGGCGCCAGTCTTCTTTCAAATATACAAAAATAACTTTGAAATATTAATAGAGACAATCGTTCTGAAAAAAAGAACTGCTACACAGAAAACTACAAGTTTAAAAGACATTGAAGTAAAAATTTAACCACCCTCATCTACACATCAATTGTAATAACTGTAAAATTTAAATGCAATAAAGAATTATTATTATTGTTTCTATTCATCAAATTTATTAGCAACATTGCTAAGACTTAACAAGATCCTTGCAAAATAGAGCTAATTACGTATTTGTATCAAATGACAACCAGATTAGATCTTATTTAGTAATAAACACGAACATATACTCTTCTAATTGGTTGGCATTAGCATTATGCGTAATTTTTTTCTCAAAACTATTGTTAAATAATAGTTATATTTTATGCAAGACGATAAAATTGTATTTTATCAACGAGTTTTTTGCGAGTCGATAATTTAATTTTATCGTCGTGTGTAAATTCTATTTTTTTCTATAGCAGATTTTAAAGATTAAAAATTAGAAAAACCGATTATAAATTAAATTATTTAAGAACAATTTAAAAATCTCAGTAGCGTGGTAGTTATAGAATTTGTTTAAAAACAATTTCATTTTATTCATGTTTATACAATTGAAGTTATATACCTATAATATGAATCGCCAAAATGTATAATGTGTTTTTATTTAAATAAAAATAAAAGTTCTTTATCTACCCTTGCTGTTAAAGTATTATTTTATCTACCCTTGCGGTTAAAATCTCCCTTAGTCAACTATTTCGAGTTGAACAAAGCACACTTTGAAATCTGCTATAGAAAAAAATAAATATATCATCACGGCATATTACCCATTTCTGAGTGTGCCACAATCTGCTTTATCGCAGATATCGGTAATGATGATGACATATTGGTACCGTGCGGGCGCTTACCAGGCGTCACCTCACGGGTACTCATTGCTGGCGTGGAGAGTGCACCACAGGGGTCACTTTTGTGCCTTTTAAAATTCGAAATATTAACCCGGTTTCCCAGGTTCGCAACCAGACACTCAGGCACGCGGCTACGGGACCCCATAAAAAAACTATTGTTACATACGTTATTATTGTTTGTATCGTAATAAGATGGCAGAAGGTAAAAATTGCGTTAGATACATGTGTTTAATGACGTTAAACTCCTCTTCTTCACGTCGTGGCTTTAAACTTGCCATGTGCTAAAGGCTAGCCTTTATTCTTGTGAAATAATATACAATATTCCCTATCTCCCATTACTCTTTATCATTTTTACTGGCTATATATCTTATTCCTTCCATTTTTCCCTGCAAACTAATCACCTCTTCGTGGAATTCACTTAAAATTTCGTACGTGCGACAAAACATTCGGGTCATTAACTCTGTGTTCCGGGCGCCTTTTCAATATTCGATCCGGAGGCGCCGGAGACGCCTAGAGTCGCGACGCTTCGCGTAGCTCTGGCTCCCCATTGAAAACTTTCCAATTTCGCGGCGCGGGACCAGTGATAAAAAAGCCAATCTCTAGGGATGGTTGAGGTGCCTGCGTTGTGCGTACACGACGAAGAAGGACAGCGCGAAAGCAGGGGGGGTTGGGGGTATAGGAGGAAGTAAGGTAGGTTTAAATGCAGCAGGAGAGAGGTAATTTACTCCCCAAGACAGAGGAGTGGAGGAAAATGTGTTAATGTGGTACCTATGTTTTAAAAATTAGTTCAATTAAAAGTGCAATAGCGAACTCTAGGTGTAACAATGTCTAAAATTGAGTAACTACAGACGTGCTATTGCAGCTCATCAGTGTGGTGTAACTGGTTAACTAGGCACGGCAAGAGATATACATCTCATATAAGATAGATGGCTTAAGAGGTAACTAATCCACTGAAAAAGAATCTCTGTTGGCTGCTCCACTCGATATATCACTTTTTAAAAAATGGCAATGTGCAATTAGTAGAGATGATCGCGAATTAAGATTGAATGATATTTGTCAAAAACTTTTTCCGGAAGAAGATATTATTACCGAATGGAAATCTAGAAGCGTACGGTTCTATCAATTTATTTAGTTTTTCCAATTCTAACAATGTATTGATTCAGGTTTCCATTAAATATATAAATTTATTTTAAAAATAAATTCATTATGCATTTCATTTTTTATATTTTATGTAAAAATAGTTTGCTGTGGTAGGGTCGTTCTCACGTAGCGCATCTACCGGATTATTCAAGGAAACACGTATCAAGCGGACCATTAGAAACAATGAAAAACATGACAAATTACAAGTGGCATAACCAGTATATTTTAAATCGTGTTTGTTACTGAGAATCAGACTACTATGTTTTTTTTTTCGATATTTTTAATTCAGTATACCATGCCGCAAAAAAATCAAATTTTAATGCTAATATAAAATACGAAAAAAACGGTATACGCATCGCGTAAGAAAAGTGATTTTACTGTACTCGTATGGCATTTAAGTAATCGCTATCGCTGGTACTTAAACTTGATATTATTATTATTATTATTATTATTATTATTATTATTATTATTATTATTATTATTATTATTATTATAAATCAGAGATTTTATGATTGCGTTACCATTCACGTTGCGCCGTTGCGTTGCGCTTAACATTACTTTATTATATTAGTCCTCCACATTTTCTTAAATCTTTTGTTATATACGTTAATTTTAACGTCTTGCTTTGTTCGTCATTAGATGTCCAAATGACCAATCTTTCTCAATTTGGAGTAGATGCAGTAATGGCTTTGTTTACAGCTTCGGGAAGGTCCAGCAGGTCGACAGATCGCATAAGACAAATAAAGATCAATTGCACTGCGGTTTTCAAGATTGAACAAGTTCAAGTTGTTTGTACCGACCAGGAAAATTTACTGGTTTGTTGATACGAACACTGCAAAAAGCAAAAGAACAAAAACCAAGTCTCAAATAGGAAATAGGAATAATTATTTCTTTCCTTCAATTTCATAGACTCTTTATATCGTCATGGTTGCTCAATTCTTCCATCCAATACTCTGTAATCAATTTTAAATGAGTTTTTTATCATTTTCCAATATTCGAATTCATGCCGGGGTAAGACATGAAGCAATAAATATTAACATGATTCCTTGCACGCACGGTCTTCAGCCAATGAGGACGCGGTTTGGTGAATCACCAGGCGGTTCATAATAAAGTAACGAGCATTCGTGGAACGCAAAGGAAGGGACGGTGTTGTCAACGATCGAACTATGAGCAATCGTACACGCAAATGACAAGTAAGGGTGATTGAAATGCCAGCAAGATGGGGGAAATACGGTTTCCTTGATCATGACTGATCAACGCTGATACTGAATCAGTCCAATTCACCATTAAAAATCAAGCTAACCTACTATACTTATCGTCAAATAAATATGGACTAGAGATTTCTACACTGTTGCCAACTCCATTAGTTATGTTGAAAATGCTGTTATAAAGAAGCATTAAAACCACAGGGCAAGGAACAGGGTAGGGAGAAGGGAAAGAATTGAGCATCTGTCCATATTTATTTAATGGCAAGTATAATCAAATATCAACTGGTTCGTCATATTCTATGAATTAAGCACTATGCATAACTTTGAATACTAATTTTGACATTTGTACAATGTGTTCAAAGACAACTTAATTTGGAGTTGGCTATGAACAGAGAAACGTATGTCTAATCATTATTCAAAACAAAAGTCAAGTTGTCAAAATTTATCATGAAATATAATTTTTGCCCTCCTGAAGTATAATGAGAACTTTACTATTGTATATACAGCAAGCGTAACCTACATTTTACGCTTACTGTGTTGTAACTTGTCTAACTATGCGGTAAAATAATCAAAATACACTGGACGTTTATGGGCATTTAGAAAAGAAATCATCTTTACTATAATAAAGTTCATGTAAAAAAGTACTACCTACTTAAGTTATTTTTTTTACTTCAACATTTCCTATATTTAAAATTAATTTATATAAACCATAATCACGGCAGCGACATCTGTCATTATTGTAAAAATCCGCCGTTACCGACATAGTCACCGATCGATATACCTGTTAAATACAGGAGGCGAACATTGCTGAAATATCAAATATCGACACCTATCTATTATTTATTACGAAGAAAACATGAGCAAATAAATATATTATCAGTCTTAAACAACGTCTATTATTACAGATAAATTTTCGCTGGAAGAAGTACTCTAATGAAGGTAAGTAAATTTAAATTTGGAAATTGACTTAACCCCCAGTATTTTAAACTAACCCTTTTCAGAAGTACAACCTATCTCATTAAAAAAAGTAATTTTCATTATCGTCGGCCAAAAAATTTGATACAATTCTCGTGCGTGAAGTATTTTACACGCACTCGAATGTAAATAACTATTTCTTGAATATCATTATAACAAGCATTAAAAGAATATTGTCATTCGTCGTTTTCTAAGTTATTTCCATTTCTAAAATAAGATTCAAGATGAAAAGCTTTGATTTCTTTAGATAACATTTTTGGCAATATCTCGTGTCAAATTGACATTTAATTAAATATTTTTAAACTGACATACGTTTCTTTGTACATAACCTACTCTGTACTAGGTTTTTTTTAAACATACTGTAGCTATGTTATGATTTGGGCTGTTCAGATATGTTTTTCTTTCATTTTCACTTTATTTAAAAAGATTTCGGGAAAAATTGGAAGAGACATTTTTATTTCTAGATCGCGAGCAGTCATGTGACTTTGTTGGTTTTTCTTGATAGGTAGATATGAGGGCCTGTGCCAGAATGACAGCTAGTAACCATGTACATAACTTACAAATGTGTGGACTTAACTTGGCGAGTACGGGCTTCATATCTGCTTGTCAAGAAAGACCAACAAAATCACATGACTGCTCGCGCCTTATTAATTAGTATCCTATGTAAACGTTTAGGGTCGCGTGGTCGTGTGCCTATAGTGTCTGGTTGCCAATCTGTGTCCCAGGTTCGTTTCCGGCCAGTGCAGACTTTTAATCGCACAAGTAATCCCTGTGGTGCACGCTCCACACCAGCTATGAGTGCCCGTAAGGTGACGCCTGGTAAGCGCCCACACGGTAAAAATGTCATCATTACCGATGTCTACATGTATTGTAGATACTGGCACACCCAGTAATGGGTAATATGCCGTGATTATATATGTTTTTTTATGTAAACGTAGTATTATATGACGTCATTACTTTAGAAATATTATTTGATGACGCAAATCTTCTGCCTACCATAGAATCTGTTCATAAGGCGACATATGTTGTAACGCAATTTGGAATTGTTGAAACATAGTTGGTATATTGGCATAATTTACTAATAAAGCCATAAAAAAAAAAACTATCGAAAAGGGCTAGAATAATTTGTCTTGTTTACATGTGCGTTTCTTGATGCAGAAAAAGATAGTTACCTAGTAGGTATCACCATCAGCAAAGATTATAGAGCGAATTGACCTATCTATAAACGAAATAATATTGCGCATTGGCATTCGTACGTGAAGAATACTCAGCCACAAATCTCCTTCTAATTTAATTTATTTGATTATAAGAAAATTATCGACAACCATTCTCTCCCCTATGCTCTTTCGGTATCTTCCAATCATCATCTGTCAATCACCCCTGCGGTCTTGCGGGGAAGTAATGAGCACTGAAAGCCGCGTTACTGCCCGGAGTTTCCGGGCCGCGACCTGGAGTACGACTCCGGCAGTCTCCGGAATCAGACTGCTTACTCCAGGCGCCAGCTGATCGATACGCGTGTCTACCCAACCGCACACAACAATATAGAATGGCGGAAGAAAGAGAAAGTGAAGAAGAAGGACATAAGACAACGCAAATGTGAGAGAATGTAAATATAATAATTAATGAGGGAAATGTAATCAAATATATATATAGGGGAGACGTGTCAGCCACTTAACAAAAGAACGTATTAACATAATTAGCACACTGGCCATAAATTTAAATTTGATCATGTTAAAATTATTGAC
The DNA here is from genome assembly GCA_943142095.1 of Ophonus ardosiacus. Taxonomy (NCBI): domain Eukaryota; kingdom Metazoa; phylum Arthropoda; class Insecta; order Coleoptera; family Carabidae; genus Ophonus; species Ophonus ardosiacus. The sequence continues at coordinate 3,184,474 of OW964839.1, forward strand.
ACTTTATGTTAACATAAATAAAAACAAATATTTCAATTTCCAAACAGACTTGAAACATCAAATATACAGGGTGTTTCTCAAATACGGGGACATGGCTTAACCATAGATTCCTAAGGCTAAAATAAAACGATTTAACTAAACTTGCTTCTACCGGAAATATGCCATTCCTAACTTTAATGACAATCTCTTAGGTTGGAAATAACAGATTTCATTTCCATCTCTTGGATTTGAAATGTTTATGTAGGGGTTGCTTAGTAACATTGCCATATAATTAAGTAGGATAACAAATTTTAAGAGAGTTGTCAAAAATATTAATAAAATTATAGGTTATAACTCATTGATTTATTTTAAAAATTATTAATTTAAAATAAGAATGATTGTGAATAAAATAGTATACATTATCTCGGTGGGAGTTTCATGACAGCCTCGCGTTTTATCTTATTTACATAAGCCTTCGACTTTAATGAAATATCTCCCACCTCGGATGTAATATACTATTCTATAATGAATTGTATTATTGAGGTATAATTTTGTTCTATTTGTTAGTAATAATCTGAAAATTAAATCTATATGTACAGCGTGTAGCAAACTTTACACGGAATATACAGAAACAGTGAGAAGTTGCATGGTATTATGCAGTATTCTGCATTTTTTTTTAAGCATCTCACATAATACTAGATAGTTTGTTGCATATACTACGAGAATGAAATATTTAACGGCGGACGGAGTATTCTTAATTTTTTTTTTTTAAATAAAATTAGATATTTGGATGAACAATACAATAATTTTCTTTTAAGGTTTTTATTTCTAAAAATTCACTTAGTTGTTCAAATACTCTAAAATTGCGTACCCTTACGTAACTTTGTCCTTACAATCAAATAATATTACTACCAAGTTTATATCTCTACCCATTTTTGAATTATTGCCCCATAAGTCAATATACCTCATATTTGGATAAAAATTTCAAAATTTTCAAAAATCTAATTTACATGTATCTAGATACTTCTCAATGCGCTGATTCCAAATTTTGAAACCGCAGGTCGATATCTTTTTTCGTTCTCGAGATATTTAGGTTCAAAGTTTTGCTCAAAACTGCCCATTTTTGGGTAATAACCCAAAAATGGGTCGAGATATGAATTTGGAGACAACACCATTCGATTCTACAGGCAAAATTACATAAGTATACCAATTTTCATAATTTTTGAACACCGCATACAATTTCTAAAGCAAAATAACTAAAAATGGCCAAAAATCGCAAAAATCTTAAGGGGTACCCCTTACGTTTTTTTCAGATTTTGGCCATTTTCAGAGGTTTTCAAACTTTTATTCATAAGAAATGAACCAATTGGACAAAAATTATGAAAATTGGTACACTTATGTAATTTTGCCCGTAGAATCGAATGGTCGTGTCGCCAAATTCACATATCGACCCATTTTTGGGTTATTACCCAAAAATGGGCAGTTTTGAGCAAAACTTTAACTGTAAATATCTCGAGAACGAAAAGAGATATCGACCTGCGGTTTCAAAATTTGGAATCAGCGCATTGAGAAGTATCTAGATACATAAAAATTAGATTTTTGAAAATTTTGAAGTTTTTATCTAAATATGGGGTAATGTTGACTTTTGGGGCAATAGTTCAAAAATGGGTAGAGATATAAACTTGGTAGTAATATTATACATTTTTACGATGATCTTGTGAATCTGCCCGACATCTTAAAAGATGACTTATAACCATATGAACCAAATTTTATCCAAATCGAATAAAACGTTTTGTTATTATAAGCAAAATTAATTATTTTTTTTTCGAAGAGCCTTAAAGCAGAATACTGGATAAATGGTAAACTTCCCGGTAAAAGTAAGTTTAGTTAAGGGCCAGTTTTTCAAACTCCGGTTAAAATTTTAACTTTTAGTTAAGTAAACAATATTGCAACATTTTGTTGACATCAATGATAAATCTGTCATTTTACAGTTCATTTCGTTTCAAATTTGTTTATTTAACTTTTAGTTAAAATTTTAACCAGATCTTGAAAAACTGGCCCTACGTCGTTTTATTTTAGCCTCAGGAATCAGTGGTTAAGCCATACCCCTTTATTATAGAAACATCTGTATATCCATTTAAGTAAAAATAATTAATTCAAACACACATTTCTCATTCTTCCAAACTCATCTAACCTTAAGTCTTTCTCTGTCAGACAAGCACATAGGCCGGAGGGCCAAGGGCTAAGGGGGTAGGATCCGAACTACCCTTGTGGTGTACCTTCGAAGGGCCAAGCCGAGACACAAGGCTGTAAAGTGACGCAGTCACGCATCCTGAAGGTCTGAAGCGAAGCCTGAAGTCTGGACATGTGATGCTTGGCGCGGTCTGCTTTATAACTCGCGGGGTGATTTTATAGCGGCAAGTGACACCACGAATTAGAATTTGGGAAAAAGGGAAGAAATAAAGGATAGTGAAATGTTGGAACACTCCGGGGTTTCAGGATGATGGCTTGTAAATAATAAATATGGGATGGAGACATATTTGTAGAGAAATACAGGGTGTGCGATATGTAACCAAACTGGACAAATAAATGAGTTGAGATGTTTAAAAGGGAACAAACAACCTACAGAAAAGGTAGGACAGTTTTAAAATATTAAGTATCCCAAAGAGTTTTGTAAGAATTTCTATCCATTTGTTTTGATTTTATAATTGAAAATGTAATTCGGCCGAATTATTACGAATTTGGGCTAGTACAAAAAAGATACTTATGAAAAATTCACGAAAAGTTCGACAGGATTTTAGGTAAGACTGTGTCCGATGTTACACCTTTATCATCCTAATATCTAAATCCTAAATTTATATGCCCTAAATATAATGATTATTTAGGATTTTAGGAATTAGATTTTAAGGTTGTGCAGGAGCACACAACTGGCAAATTTCACCACCGATTCCTAAAATTTAAGTAATGCTTATGTACCCGATGTGCACCACATAGGCATTACTTAGCAAAATTTCGTTTTCACCAAAAGCTAAGCATTGCCCATTTCGATTTAGGAATTATTTAGGTAGGTATCTGTTTTCCGATGCCCAAATCGCTAAGCATTTTTTAACGTTTGACAGCTGACACTTTAAAATGAAAATTGTAAAAGTTTGTTGAATATTTTTATAATTATAACGAAGAAATAGAAAGACATGTAGAAGATGAAGAAGACAGTATAAATTATTATAAATTCTAAGATGAAAAAAGTTTTAAAAAGATTTCCTTTTAAATAAAAGACAGCATAATGAGTTTACATATGAAATAAAATTAATTAGTATTTATTTATAAATATACCGTTATTATTCTTTATTTTAAATTTATCGAAATTACATTAAATATTCACATATAATTAAATTCATAATTTTTACAAAATTGCCAAACAGCCAAGTGTCAGATGCGTTCCGCTTGTCCAATTTTATGTTTTTATCTGAAATCAAAGGATTTAGCTTCTGATTTTGAATTATTTATTCTATATTTTGCCATTTATATTTCTTCTTTTTGTTCATTTTCATCTTTTTAATATATATTTATAGTAAAATATATTTAATTAAAAATTTAATAATTTTGCATACCTCAACGTAATATTAATATCTCTACATAATTTCCAATGTCAATGTGGACAAATACGATTGACGTATGTTATAAATTATAAAAATTATTCATTTATTTCCAGTGTGCAAATACAATATTATAAAAATAACTAATAATCTGATGCATACGTAAGTAATTCCTAACTGGGCATTGCTTTGTTTGGTGAAAACACACACACACACACACACACACACACACACACACAAATATACAGTATGTCCACGGATCGAGTTCCGAAGAGGAAAAACTTTTTTAGGTATGTATGACAGCTTCATATGTTCATGATCCATATGACTTTGATCGTCTTTAAAAAATTGAACTGCAAATTATCTGTATATGTATCATTACTGTTCATTATCCATTTTTAGGTGTACCAATCTGTTGTATTCTCATTTGTTTGTCCGCACGCATTTTTTATAGAGTCGCTTCAATATGCCCTTCACATTCTATTTAACTACCCTAATCGCTACCCCTTTCTTATCTCATCAGATATTTTTTCCCTTGACGGCTATCTCCCATTAGAATATGCTCCACTTGTCCAGGACGCTAATTCCCAAAGGATCACATTCTCTCTCCTCCTCGCGCTAACTGTCCATTGCCTATGCGGTTAGACTGTGACGTCAAGGGAGTTATATTGCCCGTGCGATAAGGCCGCGATAGCCCGGTATTAGAATACCCGCCCGTTGTAAATAGCGGGTGGAGTCCTTATTTATCTAGCTGGACACTAGAGATCTAGGGAAGGGATTAATAGTTTTAAATGAGCGGTATACTGCATGGTGTTAATAGATTTTGTGTATATGGATTGGGTACAGACATGTAGTTGTGGATATTAAATTTTATGGGGCACTAATATTCAAACTCTATTACTGTAGGTACTAATATGTTTTAATAGATTGAACAGTAATACTAAGGCTATGCCCGATGTATTTTGCCATTTAGTTTGTACGATATAAGTCTTCTGCACATAAATACAACTCCGAATGGCACTCTAATGACATCCATTGGTTTGAATGGCAACACTTTAGAACAACAAAATTGAATTATACACTTCGATGTAATTTGATGCTTCAGAATAAATATTAATATTATATTTCATAAAATAGAAGCTAAGAAGCTATTCTTTGATAGTCAATTTGACTTTTTGCACGAATTATAGAAACGAACATGATTTGTTTAATTAGTGCGCATCAACTTCAAGGCTTACCGCCAATCAAAAACTATAATTCCTCTAAAAAAATCTAAATATTATCTATTGAATTTTTTTTACCACAAATATTAAAGAACATAACATTCTGCATTTAAAATAATATTTATTATATCGTCTGTAGACTTAAAGAAAAATAATATATAATGCAATAAGTCGTACAGTCCAGACTACACCAAGGAAACCAGTTATCAAATTCAAATGTTTGTACATACATACATACATACATACATACATACATACATACATACATACATACATACATACATACATACATACATACATACATACATACATACATACATACATACATACATACATACATACATACATACATACATACATACATACATACATACATACATACATACATACATACATACATACATACATACATACATACATACATACATACATACATACATACATACATACATACATACATACATACATACATACATACATACATACATACATACATACATACATACATACATACATACATACATACATACATACATACATACATACATACATACATACATACATACATACATACATACATACATACATACATACATACATACATACATACATAAAATCACGCGTATCCCACTTACAGGCCTATTCTACTAAAAAAAATATGTATCGTTATGACTCGTTACTAGGCGATAAGTCGTTATTATAACGATTTTTGCCAAAACCCTATTCTGTTAATTTATTTATCGTTACATATCGTTATTTCATATCGTTTAATAACGACAAGTTCACATGCATCGTTGAAGTCGTAAAGTTAGACTTGGTTAGACATATTTTGAGAACGAAAGTAAAAATGGCTGAAGAAGATATTTTGTTAATTGTAGCTGAGAAAGAGATTCTGCAAAGATGAACATTTATTCACTTCTGTACACTAATTATATATATATATATATATATATATATATATATATATATATATATATATATATATATAATACTTTTTAGTATTAGACATTTTATTTATATTTCAGAAATATATTTAAAAATTTAGATTTAGATAATATTTAGTGGACGAAGGACTCCAGGCTGTTCTGCATGTTGATAAGGGTAGAAAAAAGAAAAATCCAAGGTTTTTTCGTTGCAGAATGTAAATAATAAATAAATAATTTTCAAATACATTCTGCAACCAAAAAACTTTTTTTTTTCTACCCTTAGATATTATTTAATATATTGATATATGTAATATAATATAGAATATAGATGCACTATCTATGTATTTAAAAATTATGTATTTGTATAGGGATGTCAGATTATATAATCGTACACTGCTTGATACATCAGATCCTTTTACCCGGTCCCACAGAATTTAAATGACTTGTAAGTCTTCTCCATATTTCTTCCAATTCTTCAGTGGACAATTTATGAATTCTTAATGAACTGTTATTTTCCAGTTCTTCAACATATGTTTCGTACTGTCTTTGAGTTGTCCTCGAAGCCCTTTTCTTTATATCCATTGTCAAATTCAATTAAATAAACAAACAATGAATCGATATGTCAAATTTAAATTGAAAAACATATAAAAATTTATTCTGTCAAAATATACATGAAGTTAGATATTATCGTTATAATCCTGATAACGATAATTTATAACGATATGATTAGTAGAATAGGTTTTTGGCATTTGTCGTTATTAAAGTCGTTTAACCAAATGCTTAGCGACAGTCGTTCAGTAACGATATCGTTATACATTTTTTTAGTAGAATAGGCCTGTACGTGGGTTAGCAAAAACTCGAAAAAACATAACAATAGGGAAAGGGATAAAAAAAATCATCTTTCGCCACACATTCTTGTACAAACATACTTCGTTCACAACGTCCCCATAATACTTCAGCTGTCTCTCCATTCTCATAAAACATTCTTACTAACCATACATCTTCACACCACAACAAAATGTTTGTAATTGACAGATAAATGTCAGGGTCAAAAAGTGTCAATTTTAAGCGTACATTACAGCATGAAATTTTTCTTTTCAAGTGACTAAAAGTTTTCTCTCGCACAATAACATGAGTGCAAGAGAAACAAATGAATAGACGTCTCACGAAAATATTTAAAGAAAAACTGGAATATGTGTTAATTTTTCTTAAAAGTCCCTATAAGTTTGACTCTCAAGTAAATGTCAAATGTCATTTATGTTTACATTTTAGATACATTGAAGTAGTGTTATAAGTGATCGATATTTAACTAAAAAATGGCAAAATGGGGTAGAGAAGTAATTGAAATCTTGATGGCTATATTCGAATAATTCAAGTGAGGAAAATTCAATAACAATCTAATGTAGGTATAACTTTAATTTTGACACTTGGATAATTTAATTCACGCAAAACTTATGATCGTGTAAATAAACTTGTAAGGTCACGTATAAAGATACTTTTCAAGTCACTTGAAAATAAAAACTTCATTGTGTAATTCACGCTTTACTAACATTACTGAAAGCTTTTTTCTGGGAAGTACATATAATATTTCTTATAAAATTACTAATTAAATAGTTAAAATTTTAGGTAGGTATGTATATTAATAGTATATACATCCTTCAGAAATACTGTCAATCCCGTCAATGAACTGGAACCATCTTGAACATTTTAGAAGAGTAGGACAAGATTCCTTATAGAATGAAAGAATAGATATAATTAGAATTATTTATGTGTACAAGAAATATTAACTTATGTAAAATTTGTTAAGTAATTTATATTTCAGTGATTTTAACTTTAAATTATAACACAAATAAAATAAAATCTGTACATATTAAATTTTAGGAATCGTAAAATCGGCTATTACAGTTACAAGAAATGTATTGAAAATTAATCCATTGATCGAATCTCTCTCGTTTTCTTATAACGACCTGTTATCCAAACTACTCAATTAAAATCTAACAAAGTAAGCCTCTAAATAACAAGCAGCTAATTACACTGTTCATCCAATCAGGCAATGAAGCGTGACGTAACGTCACAAGAGAAGGGAAACCCCCGAAGTATCACAAAGAAGAGGGATGAACCCTGGCTCCTTTCTTTTATTTTTGTTGAAAAGAAAGTTTCTTCAGTGTCATAATCATAATCTCGGCTCGTTTAAGTTCGCCCAAGAAGGATAATTTAAGGAACGGCCTTGAGGATATGCAGCAAGGATGTGGAGTCGTATAAGGATAATATATTTTGGGGGAAATGACGGGAAGTTGGGAAAAGTTTTGGTTTTTTTTTACGTATATATATTTTTACTCTACGAATCGACTGGTGACAAAATAAAGATTTCTGCCTAAAAAAGGGTAAAGGTACTATTTTTCTAATCACGTCACAAAATTTTATGAAAAAAAATGTCAAATGAATCTTTTCAAAACTAAATCCTTTATAAAATTCTAAATATCAATAAACATTAAAAATAGGGCTGTTGCAAGAATTTTTATATGACTTCTAAGTATTAAATTTTAAATGACATTGTTCTTTAAAGAACCTTAAATTTGAAAATATCACGATATTTTACAATTAATTTTTGAAATTTGGATAAAATTTTGAATAAGTCACGTGACCTGAAACAGAATGTGACGTCAGAATACATACATCTTCAGTGGTTTTAAGGTGTCAAGTGTATTGTCAAAGTTGTCAAACAAGTGTCAAAATTTTAGACTGGTTCAAGTTGTATAATATGTAGGTAATAAAAAGTTCAAAATAAAATGAGTAATTTACGATATTGTATTGTGCCTTCTTACAAAAATACTGTTAGGAACAAATCTACTATAGAGTTTATAAATTTTAGAAAAGATGCGAAGAAAAGAAAATTGTGGCTAGAAGCAGTAGGTCGAAGTGCTGATAATTTGTCAGAAAAATCGTGTCTTCATGTTTGTGAAGATCATTTCAACTTTCATCCACTTTCACGATAACAGTATATTTTTGTTGCTTCACTTATGATAGATCTACATGTCCTATAGCAGATTCAATGTAAGAATCACGACCAGAACTTTAAAGTAAAATATATTATCAATTTATATAGTAAATTCAGTTTTTAAATTTTATTTTACCTCAACTCTTTAACACCCCTTATTTCGGTAGCAGTAAAACAATCGTTCTGATATAAATTCAGCCATCATCCAGCTATCGACCTTCGGTTAATTGTCCGACTTAGCTTGAGTGTAATTTGAATTAGCCATTATTACTTTATTATTCAATTACAATGAGAAATGTCAGCGTTAAATGTCAAATTAAAAGATTTTTTTTTATTAACATGTGACAAATTTTAGCCTACGTTTATTTATATAAATAATATGAATAAACGTAGGTGATGGAAAAACTATTTTCCTATTGGCTATTAATGATGTAATGTATGTGCTTCTACGTCACAGAAGTGGGGGGCAGTTTTTCAGGACGTCAATCTTTTTATTTATTTCCACAAATAACAACAAATTATTAAAATAAAAATTATTACTAAGAAAATCATTCCATAAACTTTCATTTAAAATGGATTTTGAAAAATGTGAAACAGGCTCATTATTCATTCGAAACATATCAAAACAGTTTTTTTGCGACTTCCCAAAATTTGACTTAACTAGTTTTGAAACTAGACAATAAAAATTTATATCCTTTTCCCCACGTTAATTTACCTAACATTTCTCACACTCTTGTATCTCCCGTAATCACACTCTCCTCTCGCATTCTCTCTTGCATCCATATTCTCTCCATCTTCTATCTCTCTTGCTCCCATTCTCTCTAGAATGCATCGTTCCTTCTCGTTGTTGCTTGGCGGCCAGAAGTTTTAAGTTGCCTCTCGGGACACTTTCTCAGGCCTCGGCGTCTTCGGGCCTCTCCGGACGCCTTCGGGAGTCTCCGGGCGTCGCGAGGCGTCGTGAGCGCGGCTTTAAGCGCCGGATGCCAGATTAGCGGTTAACGCAATTAACAAGCACTGCATTCATTGCCGCAAAAATGAAAAGAAAAATAGGGATGATGAAATTATAATAGTTTTGAAAAGATTGTGAAAAGTTTATGGGGCGATAATTAAATGGTTAATAAAACGCGTAAGATATCATTGTGGAGAAAGAATACGTATTATTAAATAGGTATTAACTAATAAAAAGTAACACCTAACATTGGAGACTAGAAATTTTTAAAAACGATCCTATAGCTACAAGGCAATAACTGCGCTCAAAAATATGCAGGTGATTCAACTACAGTCCAGAAGACACAGTATTGATACGTCCCCTACTGTATACCTGATGTAGAGAAGCGTAAAGGCTGTAGTGGTAGCACGCACTTTAGAATTCTATCATAGAAAGCAGGCGAATACGTTTTTATTTTTACGAATATTGGTAGCACGCACTTTAGAATTCTATATTCACTTTTTGATTAGGAAATTATTGGATTTTATACTATTAAAATGAGAAATATTATGACAGTTGTATATAATAATTGTATAAATTATATATAAATTGGCTTTGAATAGAACTGTGGCAAAATAATGACGTTACTTTGACACTTTCGCCTCAAGTCGTACGCTTGCAGGCGAATATTTTGAGACACGCATGCTACCAAATTTTCGCTTCGTGGCGAAATGCGAAAACAAATGTCTCATTTGATAGAATTCTAAAGTGCGTGCTACCACTACTACCAATATGGCCAGGCCGGTAATGTCACTTTTTGTAAAATCGACACGTCTTTTTTATTATAAATATATCTATATTATTCATGGGTCCCGTGGCCGCGTGCCTGAGTGTCTGGTCGCGAACCTGGGGGAACCGGGTTCGATCCCGACAGACGCCAAATATTTCCAATTTTAAATGGCACAAAAGTGACCCCTGTGGTGCACTCTCCACACCAGCTATGAGTGCCCGTGAGGTCACACCCACATTATTGTCAAAATCATCACCAACTTCCTTATGCTCTAAATCGCAATCTGTGTAAATTCTTCGCCGTACATTATCCATTTCGTAAATGTGTAGTTGCAAACTATTATTTGACACTTTGAAATCACGTTCTTATTGAGAGCTGTTTGATATATAATGCTGCAAACATCAAACTTAAATCGAATTATCCTGTATATCTAATATTTATGTATGATGGAAAATATATTATTTTTACAAACCTTAATTTCATTAGAATCATATTTAAACTACTAAATTCTTCTTAACGCGGTTTTTGTTTGATTCTGGGGACATCAAAACGTGCTTATTCACTGAAATCTTTATATCCGATTTTTAGCACGATCCCTATACCTCCCTTACCTAGGGTAGCAGGAGGTAAAAACTAATGACTTCAAATTAATAATAGTGACATTTTAAAAAGAAAATAGTAAATAAAGCAATAGTTATATGCAATGGAACAGTTTGCAGCATTAGTATATACGGAGGTATGTATTTAAATTAATAAAAATTAAATAGCGGGAAGTTTTGTGTTGGCCATATCAGATTTTTAGTCAAGACAATGTAACGAAAATAATCATAAATAACAAAATGATAACAAATGTTAAAATGACAGTCGTAAAAATCTCCAGAATCAAGCTGTTGTCCACGAACATATACTCTTCTAATTGGTCGGCATTAGCATTATGACTTAAAATTTAGAAATTGTCATATTCTAGGGTAATGGCATAATGCTAAGGTTAAGTTGAATTATTAATGCAGAGTGATAATGCTAATGCTAAGGTAAATTCTTAAGTTTACAGTTTACATAAACCAGCCTTTAAAAATGATCTTTCAAAGAGCATAAGTTTTATTTTAATCTGAGATCTAGTTCCTAAAAAAAATCAAAACTCTGAAATAGTCGATAAAATAATCCATAAACGATTAATAGAGAAAAAAAACGACGCTAGTCAAATGCTACCTAACCACCTCTGAGTAGTTTCTTGTGCGAGTATTTCATCCCAAAATCTTTAAATCCGCAAAACATTCTGTCGTTTTTACGTTGGTAACATCGTATTGTATTTTGATGAAGATATCTGTTGGTCCAGGTGTACCAACGTTGTATGTCTGATAATCCCTGACCATCCGGCCAGTAATCGGATCAGGCAGATCACCGAAGCGGCTACAGAACTTCATTAGTTCCTCAGCGAGTAAATAATGCACATGGCCCTAAAGGATTACTCTCAACTACTCGCCACTATCGAAAAGTGATGAGCGATTTCTATGAAGAGCAAATAGTCTACGAAAGAGTAGAAATTAATTTGTAACATACAGGAATGCAGTTAATTTAAATACATACATACATATATACATACATACATACATAATATCACGCGTATCCCACTTAGGGTGGTTTTCACCAACGACAGTTAAATCTATGGTTACCTGACAAAGCAATAAATTAAAACGGCAGAATAAATTAACTGTAATTTCACCAAATAATTTTAGCACCAGTTAGCTATCAGCCGAATGTCATATTTTAACATTACATTTTGAATGTTCTACTTATTGATAGATGGTTCTACTGATCATTTTTTTAATTTTATCTTTGATCAATTTACCACAAATATTGAAAATATATTGTTGATTTAATTATTCTTGACAAGTAATACATCTGTCATTGACATTGTCAATGCGTGATGCGTACTAAAAATATAAAATACATGAGGGAAAAAAACTGCAAAAAGAGGGAAAGGTGTAAGAATTACACAAATGGTGAAAGAGAATTTTTAAATATTGTGGAAAAGTATATAAGCGTCGTAGAATATAATAATAATAAAAAACAGATAAACAGATTCTAAAGTCAATATCATAATACATCAGTAAATGATTATTTCTCTCTCTCTCAACATTCTTGGACGTTATAGATATTCTTCATCAGAATCAGAAGAAGAATTACAGGACTTTATAGACACAGATAATGACGACGACGAATTTGATGCAAACGATGACGAAGAACTCACTTTTTACACTTTTTTAAACTTGAATACGACAAAATGTCAAAAACTAAATCCTGAACTAAATTATTATAATTTTTTTCTATGTTTGTCACTGTCACCAGGGAAATAATTAAGATAACGGCCCGATAAATATTTAACCCTAGAATATTCGTCGGTCAGTTTAACAAATGATTTACTGGGTTGATAGACTTGACTGTAGTTGGTGAAAATGAAATACACTGTTTAACAGCTTGTTAAATTTAACAAGAGAATAAATTGTTTAACTGTCGTTGGTGAAAACCACCCTTAGTGGGTTAGCAAAAACCCGAAAAAAAATATTAACAATAGGGAAAGGGATAAAAAAAAATCATCTTTCGCCACACATTCCTGTACAAACATACTTCGTTCACAACGACCACATAAAACTTCAGCTTACATTTCCCTTTCTCCATTTTTAAAATCTATTTATACAGTCTTTATATGAACAAACAAGTCTTCCCGATTCTACCTTCTTCGTTTTTTCCATTTCATTAGAAACTAACGCCACTTCTAAAATTCACAAACAGTTCACAAAATGACATATGTCAAAAGTGAGAAGATGTGTTTGGTTTGCTTGAATTAGCCGTAACTCTAAAATACATGGGCGTGACAAGCTGAGGCAACAGCTTTTCCAGAATATGTGAAATATAATGATTTTCCTTATGATAGCGATTTTTCTATTGTTTGATTTATTTATTTATTCGAGTCTAATCCATAAAATAAATTAGAAATAATACAATAATAAAAAGCAACATTAAAATAAATATGTAAATAAATATTAAAGATAATTATAAATAGTTGCTCCAATATTGCGCACATGCGACAGCGTTCGGCGTAACTTCAAACAGATCCTTTTTTTGACATGGATGCATCATTGCTGGACATACTAACAAATGATCCATTGTTTGTTGGCTACCACACGAACAAGAATCTGTACCGAGGCGATATCCCCATTTTACCATATTGTACCCACATCTTCCGACTCCTGAACGAAGGTGGTTTAAAGACCTCCAAATATTCCAAGGTTGAGTACACCCCGGTGGAAGTATCTCTTTAGGTTCGGCTGCTAACTCTCCAAAATCAATTAATGTCTCTTTCCACATGCGAACTCTTTCATCTGATGTTTTGTTTGTAAGTGGTTTTATATTCTGTTTTTTTTTTATTGTTTGATGAAAAAATAACATGTTTGTTCTTATTAGAAATCAATTTGTTTTTCTCAATATATTTTTATTATTGACCCCTAACGGAAAATGTTCACGTCGAGATAATGAAAAGAAAAAAGAATCGTAAGATACGAAGATATGCCGAAACAATCCGATTTTATCCGATTAGCCCTTTAAATTTGTTGGCATACTCTTTCTCTCTCTAATTTTCGTTTCTCTCTCTGACTGTCGCTTCTGTATAAATGTTTATTATGTGCTTCTATCATAATTTTGACGTCAGATATATCGATTTCAACTCCTAGTAATGCAAATAAAAAACCTTGACACCTAAATCAATGAACAACTCTCCCTATAATTATTTCGTTAATCACTTCTTTAGCTATATCTTAATCTCTCATTGTAATCTCTCTATCTGCTTATCTCTCTACAACCAAGTCTGCGTCGGTGTACCTGTTTGGCGAAGATTTACACAGCGGTGCAGATTTATCGCCAGGCAGACAATGGGCCGACGCCGCTGCGAAACCACCGCGACGCCAAGCGTCTCGACGCTAGAGAACTAGTCTCTCTTCCGCTTCAAGGGAAAAGGGTGTTTCATTAAGGGAGATTCAAAGAGTTGATGTTTGTTGTCAATTATGTGGTTGATTGAGGTAGGTTTTGAAGAAATGATGTTGCCACTACATCATTAATGTCCAGTTTGACAAATAAAGGTTTAAATTTTAAGTGGTCCTTCAACAAAAGATGTAGATCAAAATTTTGACTACTTATATATGTATAGTTATGAAGATTACATGACGGACACTATTTTGCAACAAATAATATATTTAGAAAGTTTTTTTAAATACCGCTTGCATTTAATATTATTAGAAAAAAATCTGTTGTGGCCAGCATAATACCTCTCGCCATTTCCATTTTATGCTATACCGTGAGTATTTTTTAACGTTTTTCTTTTTAAATTGTTTTATTTGCTTAATAACTCTGAAAATTGTGTAGTTATATTCGTAGAATCGATTGATGATTTTTCCAATTTAATATCTCGACCTAATTTTAAGTTACAGTCCTAAAAAACATGGGTACCCATTTGCAGCTATAAAAACAAAAATTTTAAAAGTACAATTTTTATACTATTTGATACTCCTCAACGTGCGGATCGCAAATTTTAAAACCGCAGGTCGATATCTTTATCCGTTCCAGTTGTGTTTAAAGTTGGATCCCCGAAACACCCATTTGATATATTATCCTAAAATTATCATAATTTTTAAACAATGTATACAATTTTCAGAACAAAGTAACTGCAAATGGTCAAAATTTGAAAAAATCGTAAATTAATAAAAAAAGGACAAACTGCAACGTAATCCCAACTGTATGGATAAATATCCAATTGTGTATACATACTGTATGTATAAATAGCCACATTCTTTTAAAATAGTGTTCATTTTGTTATTTTCAGATAGAGAAAACTGTTTGCTTTTATACTGGAAATTTGTAGAACACCGTATTTTTTTGTTCTGTTTGTAAGCTTAACACAAAGTCCTCGAATAGGATTCATTTTTCGGTTCGCTGATTTAACACGGTTAAGACATCTGTAAACCAGGAAAAGTAATCCAAGTGACCCTAGGATTTAATGTTCCTACAACTTAATTTAAAGCTAAAATGTTCTCAATTAATATGCCCTTTTAACTGACGTATTTAAATTCGAATTAATCTACAGAAATAATATTATTATTATTAATAGAAGCAGGAGTATAGGGTTAAATTATAACTAAAAGTAATAATAATAATAATAATAATAATAATAATAATAATAATAATAATAAACACATAACCCTACCGCACGATAACGCTGTTAGTTACAAATCAAGTAATAGCATTAAATCTTTATTAGGTAGGTAACCCTAAAGATAAAAACGGTATTAACAAAAAATCTGGTATTTATAAAATTACTTGTAATGATTATAATAAAGTTTACATTGGCCAAAATAAAAGACAAATTGACGCTCGGGTTAAAGATCATCTTTATTTCTAAGTAACTTCTGTTCTATACCTTATAGATCATCGACCTTTAAACTAATGGACCAAGTGTTTCCTATTCTTGTATTGTTAGAATAATGCTCCAACATAAAAGGATAGAAATATATATTCTGTCCTTCAACAATACGGAAGTTCTCAGTTAAAGTATACTGCGCATACGTTCGTACTCATTGTACATCTTTTTCAGCCATATGTAAACCCCTATACATCGCTCTCTATCACTAAATAGTTGTCAAACTCTACATTTGACGTTTCGTGACTGTTTGTGTATTATTTACTTTTTTTGGAGAACATTTATAATTATTTCTGTCAACACATACGTATATGTGTTGTGAGGTGTGTATGCGACAAAATAATGGGGAAACGGTGTATTTCGTACAATCAGCAGTACGTACGCGGTTCAGCTGTGTCATTTCATATATGAGTTCTTATTAATTATTACTTGTTAGCCTATAATATAATATGTATATAATATATTGTATTAAAAATATATAATAAAACTAATTATACACAAAAAAATTAAATCTATACTCAGCGATTATGCACCAAGTATAACAAGTTAGGGACAAATCAATCTTTTTATTTTGCCGCGTTTTCTTAACTTCCGTATTGTTGAAGGATAGAGATACTGTGTCTGCACCGTTATGGCGGGACAAGCGTTTTGCTCGTACGCTGCGTCTATTAGTTTAAAGGTCGATGTTATAGATATTACATAAAAAATCTTCAAAGTTTAGTAAACAAAATCACCTGCCTAAAAATACTAAAAAAATTGAGAATTCAAATAATATTACTAAGAAATATTGTTGCTCTTGCCTAGTTCTATCACTAGATAAATTTAATGTACTTAATTTTATTTCTGTTACAGTCTGTATCATCCTAGTTGTTTCCCTTGCTGTTAGGACCTCTGTCATTTTTTCTATTATTTATTTTTTTAAACCGTTCAACAGGATTAAATCCTAATTACTGAGTAGGTCTACATACACAAACATCCATGCTTTAGAGGGATTCGAACCTAGAACCCCGAGCATACTCATGACTAAGAGGCCTTGCTCTAACCAATGAGCCACTGGAGCCAACAATAGCTAACATGTTGATTAATTTTGGTATTTTTTCTTAATTTTGTACTGTTGATGATGAAAACTTAATTCTCGAAAAACATGTTTAGTTCTATTAAAATTATTTTAAGGTTACGGTGTAATTTTATTATTTTTAGTAACAATATTCTATCAATGAAATGGAAGTGCAACAATTATATAAATATTTTAATTATCCTTCATATCCTTAGTGATAAATAAGTTATCCATTCGTTCTCCGTATTATCCGTGAGCTTAAATCAACCTTTTCACTATTGTAACTCAACCCAACCCTTTTGGATTGTGAACCTTGATCCAGAACATTATCCTTTAGGATAAGACAACGTGGAAGGAAAGATAAAGGACTTACCTTCCGTGGGCGCCGAATCCTGGCACAGGACACTCCTGCAGGTCTTGTACCTGGAAGGATAACAAAATGTTAGAAGGATAGTACGAAACATCAAATCAGGGTGGATTTCTACCTCGAAACAAAGTTTCTAATACATTTATGAGGCTAATAATATACAGGATTGTCCGAAAAGATATTACTGGCTATATGGTACTACATAATTTTAAATTTTCATTTGTTGCAGACTAGATTTGGCCACCCGACTTAATTTGGAAGAAAGAAGAAAGGTAGCAGCTTGAATGGAAGTATTTGAATCACCCTCAATAGCAAGAAAAAAGTGTGCACACATTTTTTATACAGTCGACGGATAGTTAAACGGCTTGGAGGTTCCTTACCATTGATGAATTTTTTTTCTTACTATTGAGGGTGACCCAAAAATTTCCATCCAAGCTTGATTTAGTATTAGCATTATGACAAACAGGTCGGTAATGTCATTTTTGTAAAATCGACACGTCTTTTTTATCATAAATATATCTACATTGTTCAATTAACTGTATAATGCCCAATTTTATAAAAGATGGATAAGTAAATTACTAGCAAAGTAAAATTTATTCTCGAAGTAAAATAGTTTATTCCAGAGATTTTCGTTTTATAAAACAAGAATAAAAATACTAGCTAAGTAAATCTATGGAATAAATTACTCCATTGATTTTCGAGGTATTTTATTTTGTAGAATAAATTTGACACATGTCAAAATTAATTATTTTATAGAGAACGCAGAAATTTATAGAAACCGAAAAGGATGGTTTTCTGTGAATTGCCAAATGGTATGTTCAGCAAATCTAAAAATAACAGATGTTGTTGCTAGATGGCCTGGTTCCGCACACGACAGCAACATATTTAACAATTCATTAATAAGAGTTAGGCTTGAAAACAGAGAATTTGGTAATTGCTACTTGTTAGGGGATAGTGGATACCCTTGTAAAAATTACTTATTGACACCTGTACAAAACCCAACCACTCCAAGCCAACATAAAAACAATGTGTCATATAACATTTTCATTTGAACACTATTCCGGGGACCTATTTGTGAAACTGCATTAAATTCTTTACAAATCTCATCCCATGCACTATTTTTGCTTTTGACGCTTGCTACGTCTGTCTGCTTGTTTTCAATATTACTAATACATTTTTTTTGTTATCTCTAACATGTTCGCTTTATCTATTTCAGTATAATTCTTTCCCCATTCTCTCTTTCTTCCATTTTTAATAAGAACTGACACTTTATGGCACTTTATTTTGACGTTTGAATAATAACATTCAATATTATAACATAAAAATAGGTGTAAAACTCAATATATACTGACAAGAATACTAGGTTCGTAATGTCCTAATAGAACCGGGATAACTTATTAAATTTTACTTATACCTACATATTTTATCATCTATATTCTATATAAACGAAAATACGTACAAAAGAAACAAGAAAATAAAGAAATTCCGCCTTTATATTAAAATCGGAATATTCTTCCCTTGAAATTCTAAAATTCTTACATATCTCGAATGATTCTTAATTAAAATACATTGCTTATGGATTCCAATTTAAATTTGAGGAATGTTGGAATAAAACAGGGCGGATTAAGAATTTTCGGAATGATCTTGCAGATATTTTATAATTAGTATTTAATATTAAATAATGTTTAAAACACCCTCTCCATTACCGGTATTTGTATACAAAGCAAATTGGTACACCCAGTAATGGGTAATATGGCGTGATGATATATTATTATACTCGCCGTCAAATGATTATGGACTGATGTTCAACTTTTATCCCTTTCCTTTACAAACGGATATTTTTTTGTTAGTCTTGTTTGTGAATTATATCTAAATTTAAAGTAATTATACTATATTTATAATTCCAATAGTATAAATAATTAAATTATATGTGTATTTGTAACTCAAAAGTGTTTGGTTAGGTTAAGTGTGCCAATACAAAGTTGTTATTAACACGATTTGTATTAATATGTTTCTCTATACTAAACAACACAACACAGTTAATATATAGTAGATATAAGTAAAAACGGATATTTTTTTATTCTCGTTATATTGAAATAATAATTGTGAAGGTAAGATCTTTTTTATTTTTCTGTTCTGCCGATATTGAATTTCCCTCATTTACTATTAAAATTTAGTATAAAATAGTAAAAGAAATATCCTGCCAAACGGATAATTTTCTGGCATTGTTATTTTGCAAATTAAAACTATAAAATTGTTGATTACAACAAAGGATGTTGATTATAACCAAATAATGCTGATTACAAGAATGAATCTAACAAAGGAAATTTCATCAATATTTTAAAACTAGCATTTTTCGAAGAATCAAAAGTATAGTTTAAATTTTAAAGCTTATGTTAATTTTCAAATGGGGGCGTATGTACATATTTATTATTTGTATGTAAATATTTGTATAATTAGAGATGAATTATACAAAAATATCATATAATACCTCTATTTGTAATTCAGTGCTGTATTTTTGTAAAAATAAATATTTTGTTTCCATTTAAGCTCTTTCAATAATTGTTTGTCGAATTTTGTTTAGATATCACATCATATGAATTCAAATTTCCCGCGCATTTTGCCTAAATATGGCGGCGATTGGCCACACTATGTATATACAGTCACTATTGGCGATTCAAATTAACTTTTCCCGCCATTTTATATCAGTGTTGTGACGTCACAACACTATACGAGCTGTCAATCTGTCACTGATATAATGAATTTTACGCTTTTTGAAAAAGTTTAAAAACATGAAACTTGTGTTATAGGGTGTTTTAAATACCCTGCAATCGCTAGAAAGTTTCTGTGAAGAAAAGGAAATAATATATTTTAGATATTTTTTAGTTCAAACTTTGCCCACCAGGTAGAGTTTGCCTAACTTGAATCGCGAATAGGTATAAGTATTGTAGTATAGTTCAAATAAAATCTTATTTCTCTGTGACACGTTTTAACTATTGTTTCATTTTGACACATGACATTTCATAATTATGTACTAATACATCTTATAATCTTGAAATACTATTAAAATACAAAAATACATATTTAATACTAATATATGTAACCATATACTTTATATCATGATATTTGGAAACATATTTGACATATACGATTGACATTTAGTGTGTACACTGTATCATTATGAAGGATAACACAAATTCTACCTGATCCTGGTGTCTCAATTCAAGGTCCTTGTCACTATACAGATTCCTCAAGTTGTAAGTGACCGCTTCACCATTTCCACACGTCCTGTAATCCTGGTTCTGCCACATAATATACATACACTAACAAATTGCTACCCGAATACACTATAGAGTAGAAACACACAAGAATTTTACTAGCTACCCCTGAGGACAAAATTGTTCAGACACACTAAGTATATCACATAGTAAGAGAGAATTATACGGAAAATTACAGAAAAACACAAAAGAAGGAATTTGGAAATGTCTAAATCATTACTGAAAATTTTGTTTACAAAAAACAAAATAAACGCAAACATAAACACAGCAATTTTTCCATGGAGATTGCTATGACTGAGGTGAAAATCTGGGATACGAAATTTCATAAATTTCGGAGCATTTCTTTTACCATTTAAACCGTAAAGATTCAAAATGGTTCGTTATATTTTTGACAAATAGAATCAAACTTGACAAATAAAATTTCGATTTTTCTTTCAATGTCGACTGTGTTTATTCGATAAAAATTATAACGAACCGTTTATGAATACGGGCATTAAAGTATAGTTTGTGCAGATATCTATCGTTATGGCCCTCTTAGCAGGTCTACTGTTTGGGATTTAAGCTTGTTTTATGGCAGGAAAAAGACAGGAACATAATAAATGTTTTCCTAAAAAAATAAAAAAAATATATATATCACGGCAATTACCCATTTCTGGGTGTGTAGACATCGGTAATGATGACAATATATTTTACCGAGTGGGCGCTTACCAGGCATCACCTCACGGGCACTCATAGCTGGTGTGGAGAGTGCACCACAGGGGTCACTTTTGTGCCATTTAAAATTGGAAATATTTGGCGTCAGTCAGGATCGAACCCGACATACAACAGTGTTGCTTCTGTTGACGTTAGTCATGTATATTCTGTGCTAATATGGAAATGGCGAGATGTCTTGTGCTGGCTACAACACATTTTTACCTCTCGCTAAGAGAGGTATTGGATTCATGCTAAAATTCGCATATCCACATTTTATTGAATAAGCACGATTTAAGGTCCCTAGAATCCGATTATAACATGTCTGTGTGTGTGTGTGTGTGTGTGTGTGTGTGTGTGTGTGTGTGTGTGTGTGTGTGTGGATGTGTGTATGTGTGTATGTGTCTGTGTGTGTGTATGTGTGTGTGTGTGGATATGTGTATGTATATATTTAACTGCAGTTTCCTCAATCTGACATTCCTGGGAAGAGCTGAAAAGGTTTTGGTAACAATTGAACAACCGAAAGTAGTAGTTTCTTAGAAAAATTCTTCTAAATATAATTTTTTGGGAGGTTTTTTTTATTAAAAATTGGAGAACATAAAATTCTCCATCTAATACACTTAAAAATTTTATTATATCTTGTATAGATTTAAAGATAAAGACACTATAATTTATAGAGTAAACTAATTGTAGAGGCTAAGGCACTAAGGAAACCAGTTGACAAATTCCAATGTTTATAACATAGTTTGTAAATGACACATGTCATTGTCAAATATCAACAGTTTTAATGGTATTCTGATAGCTTTTTCTGGGAAGTATATTTAATTTTTATTATTGTTTTATTAATTAAATATTTGAAATTATAGGTAAAATTGTGGTAAAATGGAACAATCTGTGACATTTAGAAACTTCCTCATACAATGAAAAATAGATATAATTAGAATTATATGTGTGCAGAAGACATGTTAAATACAATAAAAAACAATATTTGGGTAAAGTTCTGTAATATTTTTTTATAAAACGACGGTTCGAAAGCGAAGTGCAATACAATACTTATATAGCCTAATATGGAAATGGCGAGAAGTCACACATATTTCTGATTGTTCTAATGTATGTAACAAAAGTTTTGACATAAAGACCTTATTTAGTAATCAAATTAGGAGCGTAAAATTTTTCTCAAAACTTTTGTTGCGTACGTTATTAATAAAAGTAGAAGTTGCAGCTGTTTTATACAATTTTCAAGAAATGGCACTTCAGTTATTTATTATTAATACCATTGTAATCTCCTCATCCTTTTGGTAACACGTCGTTTACGTGGTAGCATAAAAATTGTATTCTCCCTGTATCGCCGATTCATCCAAAACGTCAATATCAGATAAAGTAGAGTAAGAGTAAAACAACCTGTCATTCAATCAATACAGTATTACTCCCTGTTGGCTGTACGTGTTCTTGGAAACGTATAGATGCACAATAAAATACGATAAGTACGCCTAAATATTTAAAGAGGCCTTCGCTTCCATGCTGCAGCTGCGTATGTTCACAAACTTAAAGCCTTGCGTGACCAGATACACTGCACAGTATGAAGAACATCGGTTTGTTACGGTTTTAATACTTCAGAAGATAAATACATACATTACGGAATTGTGTCACGACGTTTTTTATCCGTAATCCTGTTCTTATACAGGGTGTCTCTTAAATAGAGGGACATGGCTTAACCACAGATTCCTGAGGCTAAAATAAGACGATTTAGCCAAACTTGCTTCTACCGGAAAGAGTACCATTTAGCCAGAATTCTGCTTCAAAGTTCTTCAAAAAAAAATTAATTTTGCTTATAATAATCGGACGCTTTATTCGATTTGGGTGAAATTTGGTATGACAGTTTATATAGTTATAAGTCATCTTTTAAGGTGATACTTGTTATTATTAGTGAACCACTAGTGTATGAAACGTAGGTGTACCAACATTAATTAGACCGTAACTTTTTAATGGCAATGCCGAAAACGTGAAATTATTTTTTTTCAGAAATATACATTCAATAGTAAACTTTTCTCTCTCTGTGTAATTTGTGATATCTGTTACGGTTCACACAGAAAAAAATAAAATCTGAGTGTCTGCACTGCTAAATTTTTAAAATAAATTTAATCTAACAGTCTATCCAAATGTCAAACAAGTAATTTTTAATGACAGTAACAATTGTTTTACGAGTTGTCAAAAATTTTCTTCTTAATATTCTAAAATTAGTAATATCCGTTTGTTCGGCCTAATAATATTTAACTACCATTATTAGGCCGAATAAACGGATATTACTAATTTTAGAAAATTGCGAAGAAAATTTTTGGCAACCCGTAAAACAATTGTTACTGTCATTAAAAATTACTTGTTTGACATTTGGATAGACTGCTAGATTCAATTTATTTTAAAAATTTAGCAGTGCAGACACTCAGATTTTATTTTTTTATGGGTGAACCGTAACAGATATCACAAATTACACAGAGAGAGAAAAGTTTACTATTGAATGTATCTTTCTAAAGAAAAATAATTTCACGTTTTCGGCATTGCCATTAAAAAGTTACGGTCTAATTAATGTTGGGACACCTACGTTTCATACACTAGTGGTTCACTAATAATAACAGGTATCACCTTAAAAGATGACTTATAACCATATGAACTGTCATACCAAATTTCATCCAAATCGTATAAAGCGTTCTGTTGTTATAAGCAAAATTAATTTTTTTTCGAAGAACTTTGAAGCGGAATTCTGGCTAAATGGTACACTTTCCGGTAGAAGCAAGTTTGGTTAAATCTTATTATTTTAGCCTCAGGAATCTGTGGTTAAGCCATGTCCCTCTATTTAAGAGACACCCTGTATACTGTAGTAGACCAGGCAGTAAATAATTTTAATAAATAATTAATAATAGAAGAAGTGCAGGATTAAATTATAATTAAATTTAATAAAATTCCACTCTGTCTCAATGATATAGTTTGGACAGAATTCTACCGTTATGGCTTTTGACTTACTAACCCTGTGGTCCACCGGGCACAGCTGGGGGTAGCACTACCAGTCTTCTACGGTTGGACTCCAAAAAAATTAAATTTGCAAATCTCTGTATACATTTCGTATTTCAAAATTGATGAATGAAAAAGGGTTTATTTCTTGGCTGGAAATGGTGATGTAAATAAAGGAATTTCTGGATATCAGCCACTAAAATTTATTCAGTCTCGACCGTTTCGACCCCACATGGGTCTTCTTCAGAAGATGAACATTGTAAACCAGTAGCAATACATGTAGTGTGTAATGTAGTTTAAAAAATAAATAAATAAATTAATAAATAACATGGAAATTCATAGATTAAAATTGTTAAACATAATATTTAACACTGAAAGGTTTTGGTAACAATTGAACAACCGGAAGTAGTAGTTTCTTAGAAAAATTCTTCTAAATATAATTTTTTGGGAGTTTTTTTATTAAATATTAAAGAACATAAAATTCTCCATCTAATACACTTAAAATATTTATTATATCTAGTATAGATTTAGAGATAAAGTCACTATAATGTATAGAGTAAACTAATCGCAGAGCTATGGCACTAAGGAAACCAGTTGACAAATTCCAATGTTTATAACATAATTTGTAAATGACGGTTTTAGTGACATTCTGATAGCTTTTGCTGGGAAGTATATTTAATTTTTCTTATTGTTTTATTAATTAAATATTTGAAATTATAGGTAAAATTGTGTTAAAATGCATATATCCATCAGAAATACCGCCAATCTGGTTAATGAATTTGAACAATCTCTGACATTTAGAAACTTCCTCATACAATGAAAAATAGATATAATTAGAATTATATGTGTGCAGAAGACATGTTAACTACAATAAAAAACAATATTTGGGTAAAGTTCTGTAATATTTTGTTATAAAACGACGGTTCGAAAGCGAAGTGCAATACAATACTTATATAGCCTAATATGGAAATGGCGAGAGGTCTTGTGCTGGCCACAACAGATTTTTTTTTTGTATAATTGCACAAATTATAAATATTTTTTTCCATCAAATCATAAACTCCATCTCGATGGCTTGTACCACGATCACGGTTTTAACTAAAACACTGTTTTAAGAAATGTCAAATTCAAATTTCTAACTGTAATCGATTTATTTAAAAATATTTGTTTGTATATAGTACATATATATATATATATATATATATATATATATATATATATATATATATATATATATATATATCAAAATCAAATCAGTTTAGTTCAAATATTTTTATAGTAAATCAGTTTAGTTCAAATAAATATTTTTATAAGTTTTACAATTTATCTGTCCCATCGTTTATTTTACATCTTGTAGCGGCTGACCCCGTTACAACTGGTGACGATGGTAGCTTGATCGCTACATATATAATGAAATTTGACATTTTTTAAAACAGTGTTTTAGTTAAAACCGTGATCGTGGTACGAGCCGATATGTTTCCACATCATCATAGTAGATTTACCCGATTTCCCAGTACAAATTCTTAACAAAGCCTTTACCACCGGCCGCTAGATGGGAGGGCTGATTAGATTCCTCCGGATATTGGCTACGTCACGCTACTTCCGGTCTTGGACCTTCGTTTGTATGGACAAACCTCAGACATGTGTCCCGGTCCTTTTAAATTACTCCACCAACAGCTCTAGCCATCAAGAAGCCAACGCAAGAGATCAATATAAAGGGCAAAGGGCCTGAGAAAGAATAGGGGTTGGTACTTCGCCAAGAAGAACGAATAATAGTCGGTTTTAACATTTGCGAGAATAATGCTTTTATGAATGAAATTATTAGGCGATCGAATATCACGGACTCTTATAAATTCATAATATATGTAAATACATGCAGAAAGTATGTCCCTATAATATAATAATCTAGTTTATTCTGTCCCAATCAGTGTAGCCTAGTTAGAACCGCATGGCGACCACTTAATCTCCGCTTTCGCTCCAGTCCCGGTCCCGGAGCAGACTTCCGGCCCTGGAGTCCGCGAGTCCGACTTCCGGCTGCGGTCCGGGGCTATTTCCTCACCCCACCGCCACTTCCGCTTCCGGGGAGATGGACAGTCTTAACAAAACTTACACAAGCAATGCTAAATTAGATAAACGGGCAGATTATTCCAGAGAATATAATGAGTTAGTTGATGATCAAATACATAAATGTATCATAATGGATTTCAGTACGAGAACTTCATTATCTCAAAAGACCTTAACACTTCCAGCCCGATTCACAAAAAGGTATAAGCTAATCCTCATTTTTGGATCAGCGAATTCTACTCTAATTTTGATAATTTATATCTTAAAATAGAGTCTAACCTATTCCTAGTATCTACCTTTATTGACAATATCATGAAAATTAGTTTTTAAATACGGAATAGAATAGAATTCACTACTCCAAAAATGGGAAAGCTGAATCCAAATTTAAGCCTATTCTATAACACCAAAGACCAATTTAACTACGTATTCCTTAATCTGTCATTAATGGGAAGAGCTAAAAAGGTTTTGGTAACAACTGGACAACCGGAAGTAGAAGTTTCTTAAAAAAAAATCTTCTAAATTTTATTTTTTGGAGCGCACCACACCCAACAGCGCCCTTTTCTAAACATATTTCGTGTCTCGGGTACTTTTACTTATGTACATATGATGCAAGCTATCTCTGCGACAAATATCGAAAATCTGCTAACGGTTAAAACTTAACTATAGATACAAAGATAAAAGAATAATTGAAATCATCCCTTATTGTACCGTCTTGAGGAATGATTTTTTAAAAACGCTAAAACACTCTTCATTTCTTACCAAAAGCATAAATATGAATATTTATATCCCTAACTTGAGAAATGATGGGTTCTCCATACAAATTTTCATCCCCTATTTCACCCCTTCAAATTTTATTTTCGCGATAAAAGGTACCTATATCTTTCTCCAAGGTCCAATCTATCTCTATACCAAAATTCATAAAAATTGGTTAAATGGAAGAAATGATGGGTTCTTCATACAAAATTTCATCCCCTATTTCACCCCCTTCAAGTTTTATTTTTGCGACAAACAGTAGCCTATATCCTTCTCCAAGATCTAATCTATTTCTATTCCAAAATTCATCAAAATTGGTTCAGCAGTTTAGGCGTAAAAACGTAACAGACAGACAGACAGACAGACAGAGTTACTTTCGAATTTATTATATTAGTATGGATTAAACAAGGGTCAAAGACGTAATTTGATTTTGCAAATCAATTAAATATCAATTTTGAATGTAAATAAAGGAATTTCTGGATATCAGCCACTAAAATTTATTCAGTTAATGTTTATTCAATAAAATCTGGAAATGCGAATTTTAGCATGAATCCAATACCTCTCTTAGCGAGAGGTAAAAATAAATCAGCACAGATTGTCTGCCAATTTTTAACTCTCGCTAAGAGACGTATTGGAATCATGCTAAAAATCGCACAGGTATCAGTAAATTCTTCTAAATATAATTTTTTAGGAGTTTTTTTTATTAAATATTGAAGAACATAAAATTCTCCATCTAATACACTTAAAATTTTTATTATATCTTGTATAGATTTAGAGATAAAGACACTATAATTTATAGAGTAAACTAATCGCAGAGGCCAAGGCACTAAGGAAACCAGTTGACAAATTCCAATGCTTATAACATGACACATGTCATTGTCAAATATCAACATTTTTAGTGACATTCTGATAGCTTTTTCTCGGAAGTATATTTAATTTTTCTTATTGTTTTATTAATTAAATATTTTAAATTATAAGTAAAATTGTAGTAAAATACATATATCTATCAGAAATACCACCAATCTGGTTAATGAATTGGAACAATCTTTGACATGAAAATGATATAAAATAGATATAATTAGAATTATATGTGTGCAGAAGACATGTTAACTACAATAAAAAACAATATTTGGGTAAAGTTCTGTAATATTTTGTTATAAAACGACGGTTCGATAGCGAAGTGCAATACAATACATATATAGCCTAATATGGAAATGGCGAGAGGTCTTGTGCTGGCCACAACAGATTTTTATATACAGATATCCAATCTACGATAAAATCGCTCAAAAACAAAGAAATTTGATAGCATTACCTCATAATTTCGCTATTCTCGTCTTTAACCTTTGGCATTGTGCCTTTCTGTCAATTTCCCTTTCGTCTCAATCTTACAAATCCAATTCCAATTACACGGCGTCCTTTGTCCAGTGTCGGCGTCTCAATCCGACGCCGGGACAATGAGGAGTAAGGAACAGGAATAGCCGTTGTGAGTCTAGTTAGCCTTGGAGTTACACTCAGAGCATTCTTGCGGACACGTCGTGATTTAATTACTGAGGACACCCAGGAGGCAAAGGTTAAAAGCCTAAGGGGTTGATGGGGTGGTCATTTTATTGGGGTTCAGAATCACAGAGATCGAAAGATGTCGTTTAGTTTAAGGTGTACCCAATTAATCGTATTGTTGAACAGTACTGTAAATCAGCAGTAGCGTTCTATCAAAGTGCTCAAGAGAAAGTCATCGTGCAAATCAACTCGACAATTTAGAATTTTAATGATGATTGTTTGTAGAACTTTATTTTTACCTCCCGCTACCCTAGGTAAAACAGGTTTAAGGATTGTGCTAATAATCGCGCAATAACTAAAGGGGGATTTAATTAAATTTTAGTAGTGTATTTGTGGTTTTGTGAAAAGTTTCTATATTCACATTCGTTATAAACGTAAATCAGTTGATTTGACAGTTGGAAAAGAAACGTGATCGTGGGAAAAATCATATTGATATTGAAAAATATAACCTATTAGATATTGTTGAAGATTATTTTCATATAATTTGGAACGACCCGGTTGCGTAAAATCGTAAGGTTATTACTAGCTGATTCATTGCGGAAATTGACATATTTCTTAAAGTTAGTGGTCTTATATTTCCTTCAATCTGTCCCAATATGTGCAACAAACATTGTTTTGAAATCGAAATCTCTTTTTAAACTCATGGCTCGTACCACGATCATGGTTTTAACAAAAACGCTGTTTTAAGAAATGACAAATTCAAATTTCAAATTGTAATTTCACCCTTATGTTAGAAGAACAATTTATTTAAAAATATTTGTTTGAATACAAACTATGTTCTGCTTTAAAACCATATTTTGATAAATTTCATAGTATTTATTATCATCATTAAATAATGAAATTTGTTATTTTTTATATTTCATATGGATTGTCCTGTTTCGGAACAATTTTGGTAGCATACCTCGTGCAAATATAAATGCATCATCATTATCTGTTTATGAATCCGAGGACACTGATGATACAGATTCTACACATACATTTCTTAAAAAAATATTTAAAAAGTAAATAGATTTCCTATTTCAATTGTTTTAAAATAAACATAACAAAAAAAATACAGTTTGACGTTTTTTTAACAACTGATTTAAATCTAATAGCATGAAATTCCGCAGTTACTTTAATAGGTCGATTTACTTGTCATTAAACTTTTATAATACCCAAATCTTCAGTTAAATTAGTTTAGTAGCTAACTTAATTTTAACTGTTGATTAAATAGTTTTATAAGACCGGACCTTAGATTAATAATGGTAACATTTTAAAAAGAAATTGTAAATAAAGCGATAGTTATATGCAAAGGAACTTAATATTGTTTGCAGCATCAAAATTAAATAGCGGGAAGTATTGTACTGACCACATCAGATTTTAAGTTTGCGGGAACAACCTCTTATTTCAACCCCCGTTTTGTCCAATTTTGCATTTACTAAAGGCTCATTCAATTCATTTAGTTAGGTACCATCTTGTTTTTTGTATACTACCGACTTTATTCCTGGCCATCTCATCTGTTTTCGAAGTTGTATTTCTCGGCACCGCGAAGTGCCGATACAAGATTCATGGTGGAGTATTTGCTCGAATTAAAGTATCAATTATTCAGGGAGGGTCTCGCCTGGGCCGGTAGATGACGTTCGTAAAATCGCGCCACGGCCTTTACGACCTACGCGCGCCGCGAACATAAAACGAAGCGGAAACATGTTCACCAAAAGATGATAAACACAAAAAGCCCAAAATGTAGACACATATACACAAAACCCCTGGCCGCGTGCCTGAGTGTCTGGTCGCGAACCTGGGGAACTGGGTTCGATCCGGACCGACGCCAAATATTTCGAAATTTAAATGGCACAAAAGTAACCCCTGTGGTGCAATCTCCACGTCAGCTATGAGTGCCCGTGAGGTTACGCCTGGTAAACGCCCGCACAGTACAAATATGTCATCACCATTACCGATATCTATTCCATACAAAAAGTTCCTTGGAAAATATTTTATAAATACTCTAAAAATGCGTACACTTACGTAACATTCTCTTCACAATCAATTAATATTACTACCAAGTTTATATCTTTACCCATTTTTGAATTATTGCTCCAAAAGTCAGTATACCCCATATTTAGATAAAAACTTCAAAATTTTTAAAATCTAATTTTTATGTATCTAGATACTTCTCAATGCGCTGATTCCAAATTTTGAAACCGCTGGTCGATATCTCTTTCTCAAGATATTTAGATTTTTGACACTAACATTTATCTGTCAATTAAAAACATTTGAATTTGACAACTGGTTTCCTTGGTGTAGTCTAAACTGTGCAATTTATTGCAACAGATTATTCTATCTATCTCTAAATCTTTAGAAGATATAATAAAAATGTAAGTGCATTAGATGGAGAATTTTATGTTCTTCAATATATGTAATAAGAAAATTTAAAAAAATATATATTTTTAGAATAATTTTTTAAGAAACTACTACTTCCGGTTGTCCAATTGTTATCAAAACCTTTTCAGCTCTTCCCATTAATGTCAGATTGAAGAATACATAGTTAAACAGGTCTTAAGTGTTATAGTTTTTGAGGAATCGTCTTTCCAACATCCATATACACCCATTCACACACACACGCAAACACACACACACACACACACACCATCGCAAAATTCACAAAAATCTGGATAAGTAATTTTTAGCATGAATCCAACACCTCTCTTAGCGAGAGGTAAAAAATCATTCACCATTATATTTTTATATAACATAGCTATTTATTTACTGAATGCATTGACTTTCATTTTGAACATTTGCTGTAAGATTCTTTTTACAATTAAGTATTATTGATCCAATAAAAAAGTAAATAAAACTAATCTATTATTTCCTGTTTTTTTTTTTTTTATAAAATACTCGGTCTGTTAATAAGCACTATGGCACCAATATTTATTAGGATTTTTTCTCGTTTGGTACCTACAATTCACATTCCAAACCTTTGTACTGTTACATTAAACACCCTATACAAACCCTTCCTTTGGCTGTTAGTCAATAGAGAACATCAAATCAATATTTTTCTTCCCTCTGGTGAGTGACGTGCGCCACTGTCCATCCAGTGGCGTGGGGGTTAGGAATGGTCATGCAATATTCAAGGGGTTACGCGTCAGCTTACCACGCATTGCTGTTACCATGACGACCACTGACAGAAATTATTAAAATCTAAAGTGCTCAGGTGTGTCAGTGCTTTAATGTTAATAGACCAGGTTAGCTAAGACGAAAGTACGAATTATGCAGATGTGGTAGAAGAGAATACACAATGGAATGAGATCATTTTGCATATGTATCACTCCAATGTCTATATTTAGTAACTATATAAATATAGAAACAGGCACCTCCACCAAAAGTCGAAGTCCGTGTGAAGTTAGTTGCAGAACGCGAAAAATCCAAAATCAAAATCTAATAATTAAAAACTAAAATGGAGTCATAAGTTAAATAATAATTTAAAAAAAATCTGTTGTGGCCAGCACAAGACCTCTCGCCATTTCCATATTAGGCAATATATGTATTGTAGTGCACTTCGCTTTCGGACCGTCGTTTTATAACAAAATATTACAGAACTTTACCCAAATATTGTTTTTTATTGTATTTAACATGTCTTCTGCACATATATAATTCTAATAATATATATTTTATATCATTTTCATGTCAGAGATTCTTCCAATTCATTAACCAGATTGGCAGTATTTCTGATGGATATATGCATTTTACCACAATTTTACCTATAATTTCAAATATTTAATTAATAAAACAATAAGAAAAATTAAATATACTTCCCAGTAAAAGCTATCAGAATGTCACTAAAACTGTTGATTTTTGACACTGACATGTGTCATTTACAAATTATGTTATAAACATTGGAATTTGTCAACTGGTTTTTTTAGTGCCTTGGCCTCTGCGATTAGTTTACTCTATAAATTATAGTGTCTTTATCCCTAAATCTATACAAGATATAATAAAAATTTTAAGTGTATTAGATGGAGAATTTTATGTTCAATATTTAATAAAAAAAACCTCCCAAAAAATTATATTTAGAAGAATTTTTCTAAGAAACTACTACTTCCGGTTGTTCAATTGTTACCAAAACCTTTTCAGCTCTTCCCAGGAATGTCAGATTGAGGAAACTGCAGTTAAATATTTTTTAAGTCTTATAGTTTTTGAGGAATCGTGACTACAACATCCAGACATACATACATACATACATACACACACACACACACACACACACACATACACACACACCCACAGACATCATTTTAAAAATGTTATAATCGGATTGTAGGGACCTTAAATCGTGCTTATTCAATAAAATATGGATATGCGAATTTTAGCATGAATCCAATACCTCTCTTAGCGAGAGGTAAAAAGGTACGCAAATAGCCCATTGTTGACTCATCATTATAAAACTGTAACGATTTGTATTTCACATGCATTTTCTTTGAATCATGATTAAGGTATAAATACAATACCGAAATATTGATGAAAAAGAAAAATTTAATTTATTTAATCTCTGGGAAGACATCCCCAAGAAATTAGTTTCCTTTAAATAATTAGAATTATTTAGGTAAATTGCCTTGTACACGAATCTGTAATAAACGCGTTTCTATCCTACCAATACCATTTGATTCATATGAACACCAAATTATGACGTGAAACTCAAATGATCATAATCGATGTATACAATTAAATGTAAAATTCTTCATAATTGACAGAACATGACTTAGAACAAAATTCCCCTCTCTGTTCAATTATTTTTCACCCGTGTCTCAAGGACTCATCTCCGAGTCCTTGCAGGACCATTTATCTGGACGGAAGAGTGCGTGCAGTTGACGCCGAAGGACCAAGGACGAAGGACCAGGGCTGTGGACTGCGGACACCATAGTCCTGTAGCTCTTGTCGAATTTAAAAGTAATTTTCTACTTCAATGCTTTTCAACCGTTGGCTAGAGGTAGATAAAGGATTCTTTACTGTAAATTACCGAAGATCCATACAAATACCGCAAGGAGTTTGGATTTGTAAAAACTGGACTGTAATTATATGATAAACAGAAAAGGAGAGTAATATTTTATTTAAAATTGTTGTTACATGAAATGATTAAAGTCCCATTCGGATAGAGATTAATGCAGTTGTGGCGTAGATGTATTATAGTGCAGAAAGATTTATTTATTTATTTATTTATTTACAATCTGGGCTGCACAACAGGAAAAATCCCAATAACAGTACAGCACTAGGAGAATTTAAACATAATAATTACAAAGTTATCAGACAAAAATAATACATATACTTAAAATGAAATAAAGTAGATAAGAATATTACGAGATTGTGGAAAAAAAATTAAATACAAATATTATAAAGAAAAGATTTAAACGTTCTGAGAGAACAACTAAATATGTCAGGAAAATTTGGTACACTTGACATTTTATTGTACGTAGATATCATTCTGAGAAAGGGAGCATTACTGGCAGAATTCGTTCTACAACTCGCCAATGCGAACAACATTTGTGATCTAGTGGAATATGTTGGTATTCTGAGTGATATTTTGTTCAGCAGAACTGGACAATCAATTTTGTTATTTAAAAGTTTAAACAAAAAAGTTAAATCAAATACCACACGGCGAATTCGCAAAGCAACTAATGAAATAGAACGATTAAGGAATTTAATGTTCATGATGAAAATAAATTTACGTTGAATACCTTCGACTCGATTTATATAAATATAGTAAGCCGGAGACCAACATATAGCAGCAAATTCAAGTTGAGAACGAACTAGAGAACAATATAAAGAAATGGGAGTGCGAACATTTCTAAATTTATTCCCAATTCTCAGAATGAATCCTAGCATTTTGTAGGCTTTCTTTACAACAAAATCAATATGCAAATCAAAGATAAGTTTACTATCTAAGATAATACCCAAATCTTTGACATGATTTACACGATTTACATTTCTACTATCAAAAGAATAATTATAATAATAAGTATTTCTGTTCCGAGTGAAAGTAATACAAGAACATTTATCAAAATTTAGTGTTGTCATTCAAAGATAAGTAGTCATTAAGTCTATTAAGGTCTTCTTGGAATGCATAGCAATCTGACAAAGATTCAATAGGCATATAAACTTTTAAGTCATCCGCGTACATACTAAATCTTGCATTATGAAAACATTTTCTAATATCATTAATAAAAATAATGAACAGAAGAGGACCGAGATGAGACCCCTGAGGTACCCCAGAGGTCACGGGAAAGAAATCTGAAGAAAAGCCATTAATTGAAATGCATGCAGATTGTATAGGGACAGTAAATGCAAGCGTTCACATTCAGACTTTCGTGGTAGTGCAGTTGTATTGCAAAAGGAGGCATATTATTTGAATCTGTAGGTAATGTAGAAATCCGAAATGTCATTAAAGTCTATGTGATTTATTTTTGATTGTTGGACCTACCATTGCTAATAAATTGCTAAAATAACTTAATGACATTCTTGTATATAAAAAAGATTTCTCTGTACCTTGTAGGCGCATTTTGTTTAACCTAACCGGTTATGATAATGATCTTGAGAATATTTTTTACCTCTCGCTAAGAGAGGTATTGGATTCATGTTAAAAATCACATATCAAGATTTAAGTGAATAAGCACGATTTAAGGTCCATATAAACCGATTCTAACATTTTTACGATGATGTCTGTTTGTGTGTGTGTTTGTGTGTGTATATGTGGATGTGTGTGTGTGTGGATGTGTGTATGTGTGAATGTTGGAGGGACGATTACTAACAAACTATAAGACATAAGACCAGTTCAACTATGAATTTCTTAATCTGATATTCATGGTAAAAGCTAAAAAGGTTTTGCTAACAATTGGACAACCGAAAGTAGTAGTTTCTAAAAAAATTCTTCTAATTATTATTTTTTGAATTTTTTATTATTTTTATTATTATCTTCTATAAATTTAGAGATAAAGACACTATAATATATAGAATATCGGGATGTATTAAGTCGAGTAGGCTAAAATACACTAAGAAAATCAGTTGACAAATTCAAATGTTTATAACATAATTTGTAAATGACAAATATCAAAAATCCAAAGGTTTAGTTACATTCTGAAAGCTTTTTCTGGGAAGTACATTTAATCTCTCTTATTGTTTTATTAATGAAATATTTAAAATTATAGGTGACATATCCATTAGAAATACCGCCAATCTTATTAATGAATTGGAAGAATCTCTGACATTTAGAAACTTCCTCATGCAGTGAAAAATAGATATAATTAGAATTGTATACAGAAGACATGTTAAATACAACAAAAAACAGTATTTGGGTAAAGTTCTGTAATTTTTTTGTTATAAAACGACGGTTCGATAACGAAGTGCAATACAATACTTTTATAACATAAAATGGAAATGGCGAGAGGTCTTGTGCTGGCCACAACAGATTTTTTTTTATATACCAGTGACGACGTTTTGTTCTTCTTTTCTTAAATAATAGTAACATAGAGAAACATTGTTATTTGACATATTGAATATAGTTTATAATATAATATAAATTCAGTAGGCGTGTCTACCCTTTGACAAAAACTATCTATCTCTAAATGTGTTAGTAAGACAAAGATAAAAATATTAGCCACGCGTATCATAAGTAAGACAGAGTTAAATAAACACTGACGAAGCTCAAGTGATAAAAATCGGTATATAGTGTGCTATAAGGTTTGCAGGATGACAGTACAACAGATATTCTATGAATTATGGTCCATCTTTACTTGCATTTTAGTTAAGTATCTAAAGAAACTACAGCAAGCAATGTGCCAGTTTGAAAGAAGTATTTTCAATGCTCTACTTAGAAGTTAAAGAGTTCAATCTACAGACTATATTAAAAATATCCGATATTGATTTTATCGGAACCAATTTCGAGAGATTATAAGAATCATGTTTACTCCGCCGTTTTTAATAAGTTGTCAGATTAAGAGAAAAACGATTAAGAATAAGAACCAGTGAACGCAAAAAGTATTAGCCAGAAAACGTAAAAGAATAAGCAAACTTGCTTGCGAACCATATAGTCAAGATAGAATAAGCACAGTTAATACTTGGATGGGAAATCACTTTTATTACTATTTGCTGTTGCCCCATGTGACAAAATAACCCTGCAAGCCACTGTGTCGTTGATTTGGTACCAAATAAAAAGACAAGAAAAAAAGAAATAAGCGAGTACATATACATTTTAAAAATACATTAATTATTATTTATTTACTTTCATTATTATGCAATTCTTACTACACCGCCGATAGCTAGATAGCCTATATACTGACGTGTGCACGTACCGATATGCTGCTAGAAGCTAGGGCACAAATGTTTCTGCCCCGGTCTCCCACTATTTTTACTCGAATTTTGACCAATAGCAGCGAAGCGCGCGAAGCTGCATATGACTGCATTACGCCTGTTCCGGGCACAGCCCAATTTAAACGAAGATGTCCGAGTATGTCCGACATTTTCCGAGGTAATCTGTTATTGTTGAATTGTAATCGTCTAGTACTCATTTAATTACGAAGATGGCTTCTGTATCTTAAAGATTAAATAATTTAATATACTCTTTTTACTTTTTTAAATTTTTGTGCCCTATCATACAAAGATATCACCAGCCGCCACTGACTTTAAGTACTTCAGTACAAAATATAACATTGGCCTGCCGTCATCTGCAACTGTTCATGATTTGTACCAAACACACCCAAAGTTTTATCGCCTGTAACAATATTGAAGGAAGGGAGAATTTATAAGACGCGAACACACATTTTTACAAGGGTTCAGACAAAATCGTAAATGATCATAAATGTTTGTTGGAATGTTTTTAACAAAAATGTTTTATCACATATTACTCGTATATATTTTTAAGAGTAGATTAACAAAATATAATGGTTTTTATAATACACAACACATATTTTTATATAATGTATTCCATGCGAATGTTAAGGATTAATTTTAATCCTCAATTTTTTTTTAATAACAGCTTTTTATATTATTTTTACTAATTATATTTTAATGGTTCAGTTCAGTTATCCTTGGATTGGATTTTTCACAAATGTATGTTTAATCAATAATTTTACAATATTTTAAATAATTAAATAATCATAGAAAAAGTTCCTTGACTGGATATAGTGATGAGGTATTAAAAATTTCTGGATTGCAGTCACAAAATTTTTATTTATATTCTCGGGTCGACCGGTTTCGAGCTCCACATGAGCCTTCCTCAGGGGATGAAAATTAAGAAAATTTTTGATACATGGCAACAAAATAAAAACGTAAGTGCAACATAAAGCACATGGATTTCGTCAAAAGATAAAAAAATAAATAAAATAAATTATATAAAACTTTTATAAAAACTAAGAACAAATGTTCTACGAAGAAATAATAAGTTGTCTATAAAAGTTGTGCTAAATGAATTAAATATTAGCAAAAATTGCACCATTTAATTCTACGTTTCTATTACAGTGTATCAATTTTTATTTTGTTTGCCTAAATGGCCTAAATTTTGAGTGAATTAGTAATTATTAAAACAATATATATTGGAAAATGCTAAATTTATAACAATTGTAATTAAATATATTGAATTATTGCCCCAAAAGTCACTATACCCCCATATTCAGATCAAAACTTCAAAATCTTCAAAAATCTAATTTTTATGTGTCTAGATACTTTTTAATGTGCTGATTCCAAATTTTGAAACCGCAGGTCGATATCTCTTTTCGTTCTCGAGATATTTAGAGTTAAAGTTTTGCTCAAAACTGCCCATTTTTGGGTAGTAACCCAAAAATGGGCCGAGATATGAATTTGGCGACTCGACCATTCGATTCTACGGGCAAAATTACATAAGAACACCAATTTTCATAATTTTTGTCCAGCCGGTTCATTTTTTATGAATAAAAGTTTGAAAATAGCCAAAATCTGAAAAAATCGTAAGGGGTACCCCTTACGATTTTTGCGATTTTTGGCCATTTTCAGTTATTTTGCTTTAGAGATTGTATGCGGTGTTCAAAAATTATGAAAATTGGTGTACTTACGTAATTTTTCCCGTAGAATCGAATGGTGGTGTCGCAAAATTCATATCTCAACCCATTTTTGGGTTATTACCCAAAAATGGGCAGTTTTGAGAAAAACTTTAAAACTAAATATCTCGAGAACGAAAAGAGATATCAACCTGCGGTTTCAAAATTTGAAATCAGCGTATTAAAAAGTATCTAGACACATGAAAATTAGATTTTTGAAAATTTTGAAGTTTTTATCTAAATATGGGGTATATTCAAAAATGGGTAGAGGTATAAACTTGGTAGTAATATTATTTGAATGTAAAATATAAAATTAAAAAATAATTGGTTTTTGTACATCATCTTGCCTACGAGTCAAACAAAAGATAATATTTTAATAACAATTTTGGCATATTAAACAAATGTCACTGTCAGGAAGCAATTACATTAAAATTAATAATGAAACTGTGTTAAGAAGATTGTTTTGAATCTAATGAAATTAAGGTTAGAAAAAATAATATATTTCCCATCATACATAAATATTAGATGTACAGAGTGGTCCGATATAAATTTGATATGTTTGCAGTACTAATAATCAAACAACTGTAAAAAAGTTTGTGTTATCAAAGTGTCGAATATTAGTTTACACATTAACGAAATGGATCATGTAAAGCAAAAGATATATGCAAAGGAACTTAATATAGTTTGCAGAATATGTAGTTATGTATTGAAATTAATAAAAATTAAAAAGCGGGAGGTATTGTGGTAACCAAATCAAATTTTTTTAATTTCTTTTTATTCATGATATAGTCTATCTGTAAACAATTCGACAGTAGAAAATTCTCGACATATTCATCGAGTTGCCTTTTAGATATACAACTCGATCTTCGGACTTGTGGTGGTGGTACTATATGAGAATAGAGCCCCTGTTTCTGAATCAAGTCACTACATCCATCAACTATTTAAAAAAATGACATATATTTTTCAAATCATATATTATTTATTGACAAATGAATTACAAAATCCATTTTTATAATCGTATGCGCGCATGCATACTTTACTCACCCTTGTATTTAATCTAGTTAAAATATCATCCCTCTATATATTGTGTCCCTCTCCGACCAAATTCCTGGTCGTTCTGGCAAATTAAAAACACGCAGCGGCCACAAAGCATGTCCCGAGGGCCCCATTACGCAGCCCTAGGCTTCAGCCCCATACGCGCGGTCAGCCCGTATTGATTGCTGTCTTCGGTGCATCTCTGCCAATCAATACGTAACTGGAGACGCGAATTAAGACGACAATGAGAACATGTTACATGGTACATGGCCTCATTAACTTTATTTTATGCACGCACGTATCATAATTTGACAATTATACACGAATTTCTTTGACATAAACGTCATTTTATATCCCGGCGGGGCGTCAAACCAAATTATAACCTACAATATAAACAATTTAAACAGGCAACATGAAAAGTTTTTATTACAAATCGAAAATTTTTATTTTCTTGAAAAATGAAAATTAATTTTGTGATATTTATTTGGAAAGCACGGGATACACAAAATAAAACTCAAATAACATAAATAAATAAACAAACAATAAACTGTTGTTCTCCGCTTTCATAGCAACACTATTCGCCTTTTTTGCAAAGACATTACCATAATCGAATTATGTGGATATCTATAATTAAATATAGAAATAAATTTTCTTTGGATATTCTCGATTCTGTTTATGTATACATTGTAGTATGGTGACCAACAAATAGTAGAGAATTCTAATTGCGATCGGACAAGAGAGTAATAAAGAAATAAAAAAGTCTTGTAATTGCTGAAACTCGAACTAATTCTAAAAATGAAGCCAAACATTTTAAAAGCTGTTACGAGAAAAACTAATGCATAAGCATTTACCAAAATTGAGAGATAAATCATTCATTTTAAGGTAAGAACATAGTTTGTCAAGATCTTTCTGAATGGCTGAAGAGTCAGATGTCGTTTTGACAGATTTGTATACTTTAAGATCGTCAGCATACATAATAAATTTAGAGTTAGCAAAGCAATTCTTAATATCATTAATGAATAGGAGAGGCCCGAGATGTGATCCCTGTGGAACACCAGAAGTAACAGAGAAGTACTCCGATGTGTGTCCATTAATAGCTACACATTGTTATCTGTCAGTAAGATATGAT
The DNA here is from genome assembly GCA_943142095.1 of Ophonus ardosiacus. NCBI lineage: Eukaryota > Metazoa > Arthropoda > Insecta > Coleoptera > Carabidae > Ophonus > Ophonus ardosiacus. The sequence goes on from OW964839.1 coordinate 3,225,354, forward strand.
TTGCACCACTGTAAAAACTGACCGTGTACACCGTACATCTCTAATTTAGAAATAAGAATAGAATGAGTAATTCGGTCAAACGCCTTACTAAAATCGGTGTAAACTGCGTCTACCTGTGTTTTATCATCCATTGTATGAAAAATAAAATCTGTAAATTCAACAAGATTTTAATCAGCAGAACGGCCTGGAAAAAAGCCATGTTGCTCTATATTTATAATATTTTTAAATGAAGCAAATAAAGTTTAGTAAATTATTTTTTCAAAAACTTTTTCAATAATACAAAGTTTAGATATAGGTCGATAACTTTCAACCAAGTTTTTGTTGACATTTTTAAAAATGGCTTTTAAATATTATTGTTATATTACTACTGAAAATTAGAAGCTATCCTGGTTTCATATAAAAATGCCGAAATATATACCGGAGTGTTTAAATGCAACCCGGTTACTTCCGGTTAAACATGTTCGATAAATATTCTTATCTGCTATCAAACTTTCCAGCAAAATATGTTAAAATATTGGAAAAGTACGTTAGGATATTCAAAGTGTACAATAAATTCCGGGGGTCCCTGTAGACCTAGACAACATTACAGTTTTACTACATATGTGCGATATTCCGGTAAAGTGTTCAACTTGCGACAAAAGCGAAGAAGAAGAAGTATTTTCAACTTATACTTTACAACTTTTAGCACTTCTTGTCAATTTGTTGATTATATTTTCCTCATTTTTACATTGGATCCCTCACGGGTATCTATCCAAAGATTAACTATACTTTGTACTTAACCTCTCTTGATTTGGAAAGCAAAAATCTAATAACGAGTAATGGATAAAGGAACCATTAAATTATAATTAAGAAAAATAATATAAGCTGTTTTTAAAAATAAAAATGAAGGTTAGAAACAACATCCTTCCGTCGATGTTGTTACAGGCGATAAAACTTCGGGTGTGTTTAACACAAATCATGAACAGTTGCAGATGACGGCAGCCAATGTTATATTTTGTACCAAAGTACTTAAAGTCAAGACCAAGTGAACGACACAGTGCCTTGCTACATATTGTTGATGAATTGGAGGTTTAATAATTTCTTACTCGTTGGCACTTCTTTTCATTGTACAATGTCGTTTTTTTAAAACCTCTCAACAAGATTAAATCCCAATTACTGAGTATAGGTTTTTCTGGAAAAAACGCAGTTAAATATCAATTTTCGGCATTTTATGATCATTAATATGAAAGAAAATCTTATTCTCTATATAATTTGATTATACATTTTCCTACATATTCAATAGATATAGAGTTATAGAGATATTAAGAGAGGTTAAATTTCAAAAATCAGTCAGCTGTGCAAAAATTATGGAAACAGCAGATATATTTAAAAAAATTCTAATTGACAGATGTCAGTGTCAAGTGCAAAACCAAAGTGGAAAGTATAGGATCAGAAAGTAACATAAGTGACAGAGTGTCCCTCGCAAGTGACTTGCAGTTTCAATGCCGGAAGTACGAGGAAGGCCAAAGAGAAGATGGAAGGACTGTGTAGCAGAATATTTGAGAGAGGACCTGTTTAACTATGAATTCCTCAATCTGACATTCTTACGAAGAGCTGAAAAGGTTTTAGTAACAATTGAACAATCGGATAGTAGTTTCTTAAAAAATTGGAATTTTATGTTATTACAAATATTGAAGAATATAAAATTCTTCATCCAATGCATTGAACATTCTTATTACATCTTCTATAGATTTAGAGGTAGAGAATTGTAAATACATAAAATAATCCATTGTACAATGAATCAAAGAGCTCATGGAAACCAGTTGAAAATTTAAAATGATTGTAATTGACAAAAATGTCAGTGTCAAAAATCCAAAGACATTACTGAAGACTTTTTCTGGGAAGTACATTTAATATTTCTTATTTTATTATTATTATTGTTTATTGAATCTCGCTTGTATATTTTAATGAGAATTAGCAAGTGTAGTATTTCTGTGCTCCCTTTAATTACGATATCCACCCTATATAGTACTTTTCAAACAATGCAAATACGAAAAAAGCTACGTGATCCATCGGAACAATAGACCAGGGGATTCTCTTTGAATCTCCACTGCTCTAAGTAATTAATATTAATGGTACAGGTGAAAACAGCAGACACACAGATGTTTCTTTCCCATTGCAACAAACAACAAATACAAAGCACACTAGATACAGGGAAAAAAGTACCAATACCAATCTCCAGTTTAATTTATTATTTGCACGATAGTTTTTTAATGTCTACCGATAAGGTTTCCAAAGTAGTAGGCTGTATTTACAAATTACTAATCGGTAAGTGACGTAATCACTTACCAATCAGGAGGCGGAGGCGGAAAGTAAAATAAAATAGCGTTCAAAGCTTGCTAAAAAATTTTTAATACGTCAAAATAATTTTCAAATCTTACTTTTTCTATTTTGCGTCTGTAAAAAATCTATTACAGCACCCAAAGAAGATCGTTAATAGCTCATTCGAGTGATATAATAGACTATTACAATTTATTATTATAAGGTTCGTGGCTAAGAATTTCAAAAATATCAAATATCAAATCTCGTTAAATAAACGAACACAAAGGATTGTTAAGAATTTTATTTAAGTATAATTTTGAATTTAAAATTAAGAATAAGAAGAAGAGAAGAAATAGAGATATCTGTTACGGTTCACACAGAAAAAAATAAAATCTGCGTGTCTGCACTGTTAAATTTTTAAACTAAATTTAATCTAGCAGTCTATCCAAATGTCAAACAACTAATTTTTAATGACAGTAACAATTGTTTTATGGGTTGTCAAAAATATTCTTCGCAATATTATTAGTAACATCCGTTTGTTCGGCCTAATATTATTTTACTACCATTATTATAAATAAGACGATTACATATCTCAGCTTACTCCTAAACAAGTTGTGAAGATTGACAACTCGTTACTGTCATTAAAATTAAATGTTTGGCATTTGGACAGACTGCTAGATAAAATTTATTTTAAAAATTTAGCGGGACAGACACTCAGATTTTATTATTTTATGTGTGAACCGTAACAGATATCACAAATTAAACAGAGAGAGAAAAGTTTACTAAAGAATGTATCTTTCTGAAAAAAAATAATTTTACGTTTTCGGCATGGCCATTAAAATGTTACGGTCTAATTAATCTTGGGGCACGTAAGTTTCATACACTAGTGGTTCACTAGTATCAGCTTAAAAGATGACAAAAAATCATATAAACTGTCATACCAAATTTCATCCAAATCGAATAAAGCGTCCGATTATTATAAGCAAAATTAATTTTTTTCGAAAAACTTTGATGCAGAATTCTGGGCAAATGGTACACTTTCCGGTAGAAGCAAGTTTGGTTAAATCGTCTTATTTTAGCCTCAGGAATCCCTCTATTTAAGAGACACCTGTATATTCTTTGGTTTTTGGGCGACATTTCCAAATTTTATTTTCGTAAGATTTCTCAAATTTTTAATTGAATTTAAATTATTTTATTAAAATGGAAAACTATTACATGCCTTGTTAAGATGTACGTAGTTGTAGGTATATTTTAAATCATACGGTCCATTAAAAATAATTCAATATTTTAATTGAAAATACAAAACAATAGTAATTTATTCTACCCACATTTAGCAATTTTGTTTCGTTGATTTCAAATTAAAAAATCAATTTATTCAATAATTACTTTTTATTTTTATCGATTACTAATTGATGTTCTTGTATTTATAGAAGTGAAATTGTTTTTTTCTCAATGTTAAGCAACAATGACTTGCTTCATTTTGTTTTTAGTGACTGTCACAGTTTTCCAAGCCGTTCCCACAGGTAACTTTATATACTTTTTAAATATCTGTTTTGTTATATAACATTTAGAAATGATTCAAATATAAATACGAAAAAAGATTTTTTGTAAAAAATAAGACGATTTAACTAAACTTAGCCTTATTCGAAAGTACACAGTTTAGCCAGTATTCTGCATCAAAGTTCTTCTAAAAAAAATCATTTTGCTTATAATAGAACGCTTTGTTTTCTTTAGACTAATGCCCTTTAGTGTCTCAGTGTGCAATTTCTTTGCTCCTAAAAGACTATGTCTGCTTGCCATAAATGCTTCGCAGTGACATACTAAGTGTTCAGAGGTTTCATCCTCTTCTCCACTTCCTCTGCATGTTGGTTCTTGTTTGAGGCCCAACCTATGCAAATGTTATTTAATTGACAGTGTCCTGTTACCAGTCCTGTTATTAGTCTGACATCTTGCTTGCTGATTACAAGTAAGTTGTCTGTTCTTTTCTTGGAAGAGCTTGAAATATCTTTGGCCTGATGTGGCTGTCCAATGCCGTTTGTGCCATTGCCAAAGCAATGTATTAAGTTCTTGCTTAACTGTTTACGCAGTTATTCCGCAAGCAGGTTCTGGTCCTATAAAAGGTATATTTGTCCCATCTTTTGCAAGATGGTCGGCTGCCCGGTTTCCTTCAATTTCTGAATGCCCGGGTACCCATATCAATCTTAATTTATTCGGCGCTCCTAAGGCATTCAATCTGTGGATACAGTCTAGAATTAGTCCTGAGCCTACCTCACACGAGTTTAGCGCCTTAAGTGGGTCTCGGCCGTCTGTTACTATGGAGATTCTTCTATTTTGGTAGTTTTTCTCCAATAGTAATTGCACGCTGGTTAAAATTGCGTGTACTTCTGCTTGGAATACTGTTGCATTTGTCCCAAGTCCAACCGATTGGTTGTGTCTTAGTCCCTTTGCCCCATGTATTCCAGCTGCTCCGGTTCTATTGGTTGTTTTGGAGCCGTCTGTATATATGACTATGTCGTCTCTTTCCACTGGACTTTGAGAGTGTTCCCATGCATCCCTTTCAGAAATTATTATCCTGTAAGTTTTGTCAATGGTGCACATTTTATTGATTCTATTAGGCACCAGTTGTAAAATGGAGTGCTTGTTCATCTCTGTGTAAATTTTAGTGTCCATTTCCGCATTTATCCTCTTTTGAAAAAACTTTTATCCTATATGCTTCGCTCATTGCCCTTGATTTTACCACTAAGTGTGGTGGGGGCAAGCTTAACAGAGTTTCCATTGCCGATGTTAGTGTGGTTGACATAGCTCCTTTAATCCCTAAGCAGCCACCATGATCTTACATTAAAGTAATAGTCACCGGCTACCATTTACTTTCTTCAAGGAAACCGTAGGCAGCAGTTTAGGTATTACCTAAATCTTATTCTCCAAAAAGTAGTTCCATCAAAAGGTTGTTAATCTATACATATTATTTAACTGTTTTAGAATCACGGGCTGTACGAATGAAAAGAATAATAGAAGAACCAACATGGGAGGAAAACGATCTTTTAACATCACGGGAAAAATCTTACCGAATGGGTAACGATGAAGAAGATAAAGATGCTTTCAGAATCGACAACAGTGAGGCAGACGAAGATGATTTAAGGATCGGCAATGACGAAGATCAATATACTATAAGATTCGGCGACAATGACGCAGAAGAAGATGCTGTAAGAATCGGCGATGATGAGGAAGAAGAACAAGATGATGTAAGAATCGGCAATGATGAGGAAGAAGAACATGATGCTTTAAGAATCGGAAACGAGGCAGACGATGAAGAAGCTTTAAGAATCGGTGACAATGAGGCAGAAGAAGAAGATGCTGTAAGAATCGGCAATGACGAAGAAGAAGAACAAGATGCTTTAAGACTAGGCGACGACGCAAATGAGGAAGAAGCTTTAAGAATCGGAGGCAATACGGCAGATGAAGAAGATGCTGTAAGAATCGGAGGAAATGCGGCAGATGAAGAAGATGCTGTAAGAATTGGAGGAAATGCGGCAGATGAAGAAGATGCTGTAAGAATTGGAGGAAATGCGGCAGATGAAGAAGATGCTGTAAGAATCGGAGGAAATGCGGCAGATGAAGAAGATGCTGTAAGAATCGGAGGAAATGCGGCAGATGAAGAAGATGCTGTAAGAATCGGAGGAAATGCTGAAGATGAAGAAGATGCTGTAAGAATCGGAGGAAATGCGGCAGATGAAGAAGATGCTGTAAGAATCGGCAATGATGAGGAAGAAGAACAAGATGCTTTAAGAATCGGAAACAAGGCAGACGAAGAAGAAGCTTTAAGAATCGGGGACAATGAGGCAGAAGAAGAAGATGATGTAAGAATCGGCAATGATGAGGAAGAAGAACAAGATGCTTTAAGGATCGGAAACGAGGCAGACGATGAAGAAGCTTTAAGAATCGGCGACAATGAAGCAAAAGAAGAAGATGCGTTCAGAATCGACAACGAAGACCAAGGATCAGATGATTTAAGAATCGACAACAACGACCAAGGTTCAGATGATTTAAGAATCGACAATGAAGACCAAGGAGCAGATGATTTAAGAATCGACAACAACGACCAAGGTTCAGATGATTTAAGAATCGACAATGAAGACCAAGGAGCAGATGATTTAAGAATCGACAACGAAGACCAAGGATCAGATGATTTAAGAATCGACAAGGAAGATCAAGGATCTGATGCTTTAAGAATCGACAATGAAGATCAAGGATCCGATGCTTTAAGAATCGATAACGAAGACCAAGGATCAGGTGCCTTAAGAATCGATAACGAAGATCAAGGATCCGATGCTTTAAGAATCGATAACGAAGACCAGGGATCGGGTGCCTTAAGAATCGACAACGAAGACAAAGGATCAGATGCTTTAAGAATCGACAACGAAGATCAAGGATCAGATGATTTAAGAATCGACAACAACGACCAAGGTTCAGATGATTTAAGAATCGACAATGAAGACCAAGGATCAGGTGCCTTAAGATTCGCCAACAAAGCTCAATCAGATGATTTAAGAATCGACAACAACGACCAAGGTTCAGATGCTTTAAGAATCGACAACGAAGACCAAGGATCAGGTGCCTTAAGAATCGACAACGAAGATCAAGGATCAGATGCTTTAAGAATCGACAACGAAGATCAAGGATCAGATGCTTTAAGAATCGACAACGAAGATCAAGGATCAGATGATTTAAGAATCGACAACAACGACCAAGGTTCAGATGATTTAAGAATCGACAATGAAGACCAAGGATCAGGTGCCTTAAGATTCGCCAACAAAGCTCAATCAGATGATTTAAGAATCGACAACAACGACCAAGGTTCAGATGCTTTAAGAATCGACAACGAAGACCAAGGATCAGGTGCCTTAAGAATCGACAACAACGACCAAGGTTCAGATGCTTTAAGAATCGACAATGAAGACCAAGGGTCAGATGATTTAAGAATCGATAACGAAGACAAAGGATCAGATGCTTTAAGAATCGACAACGAAGATCAAGGATCCGATGATTTAAGAATCGACAATGAAGACCAAGGATCAGATGCTTTAAGAATCGACAACGAAGACCAAGGATCGGATGCTTTAAGAATCGACAACGAAGACCAAGGATCGGATGCTTTAAGAATCGACAACGAAGACCAAGGATCGGATGCTTTAAGAATCGACAACGAAGACCAAGGATCGGATGCTTTAAGAATCGACAACAAAGCTCAATCAGATGATTTAAGAATCGACAACAACGACCAAGGTTCAGATGCTTTAAGAATCGACAACGAAGACCAAGGATCAGGTGCCTTAAGAATCGACAACAACGACCAAGGTTCAGATGCTTTAAGAATCGACAATGAAGACCAAGGGTCAGATGATTTAAGAATCGATAACGAAGACAAAGGATCAGATGCTTTAAGAATCGACAACGAAGATCAAGGATCCGATGATTTAAGAATCGACAATGAAGACCAAGGATCAGATGCTTTAAGAATCGACAACGAAGACCAAGGATCGGATGCTTTAAGAATCGACAACGAAGACCAAGGATCAGATGATTTAAGAATCGACAACGAAGACCATGGATCAGATGATTTAAGAATCAACAACGAAGACGAAGGATCAGATGATTTAAGAATCGACAACAATGAAGCCGAAGAGCAAAATGCTTTAAGAGTTGGCTTTCTTGAAAATGGATTTAGATTTGGTAACAATTACGATGGAGAAATAGATGTTGAACCGACTAGAGTTCACAAGCCTTTGTAAGTATTAATATCAAGTATTTGACCACACTCGAACGCATATGTTAATCCAATCACAGTACTAGTAACAATTGTGCGAGTAACAGTAAAGTCAACAGTTTTTTGGAAGCAGTATACTGATCTAATTAACCGTGTTATAGTTTCTTCGTCCTCTTGACCTGAATTTGAGCTGCGAAATATGAAAGACCACTATTTTTTTTTACCTCCCGTTACCTAGGTAAGGGAGGTATAAATTGCATATAGAGATTTTAATGAATAATCACGTTTTGATATCTCCAGAATCCGATTTTAATAATTTTATAATGATGTCTGTATGTATGTATGTATGTATGTATGTATGTATGTATGTATGTATGTATGTATGTATGTGTGTGTGTGTGTGTGTGTGTTTGTGTGCGTGTGTGTATTCTTTTGTTGAATCTGCCTGTAAGACTACGGGTCCTTCTTCCTCATTACTTTTGATTTCTCCATACTTATTTTTATTAATTCATCTTCTACAATCCCATCTAAACTTCCATTTCGCATTGCTTCCTTTATCATTTTATCTGCATATATGTTAAAAATACCGATAGAACATTTTTTTTTTTTGTTTTTAGGTTCAACAAAGAATCAAGGGATGAGATTAAAATTCTTCTAGATGAATACAGAGACCAAATGAAACAAGTTGTCAAACAAATGCTTCAAACCCATATGCAGCACAACGTAAATTCAGCTGATCCAGCCTTCAGTGGAGAAATTAGAAATTTTTGGAAAGCATTTCATTCTGCTCTTAAACATATTAGAGAAAAACTTGATACTACATACAATGTAAAATATGTAGCTGCATAATTAGTATTAATATAATTTGCACTTTTTGTGTCTAATATGTTTGCAATATGTATTTGAACTAATAAATAAAACATTTAGAATTTAAGAATTTTTTTTTATAATACTTTAATCCTTGAAAATCGTTTCATTATAAATAGTTTAAGATATATATCGTCGGCCGACTATTGGAATGTACTATGTCCACAAATATTACTTTCGAGAAAAACATTTTCCTCTTTATAAGAAATTTGTTATACAGGGAATTTATTTTAACATGCAACATATGGCGAATCACTTCCATGGTTACTCACTATTGTCAAAAAATGACAGCAATGTAATATTTGTCCATTTTAAAATGCAACATACAAAATTTGTAGTTTTGTATTATCAAAACTAATATCCAATAAATTAGCCTACATACGATTAACAAATAATCAAAACATGAATGTTGTACATCTTAACAAAGTTTAGCTTACAAAAATTCATAATTTTCATGTAATAAATGTTAAAAAATACCCCCAATCACTCTGAGGCAATATTCTATTCGGTCGTAATAAGAATTGACACCATTTGTGATGTGTTTTGGAGGTATCTCCTGTGCTGCAATACTATTTATAATGTTGCATTTTAAAATGGACAAATATTACATTGCTGTCATTTTTGACAATAGTGAGTAACCATGGAAGTGTATAATGTTGCATTTTAAAATAAACTCTCTGTATTATAATTTTTAAATATTTTCGAAATATAAAAAGACCTAGTAGGACATGGTTCAAAATTCAAAAAAAACGTCTTAAATTTATATAAAAAAAATTCAATAAAGAGACTTTTTGTACCATGTCCCCACTTTTACTAGTTGGAGGAAAGTTGTTCATAGAATGAATTGAAAAATAAAGAATAGGTGTAATTAGATTTTTTTCTATAGATTTAGAGATAAAGAAAATATAATATATAGAATAATCTGTTGCAATAAATCGTATAGGCCAGACTACATCACGGAAGCCTGTTGTCAAATTGAAATGTTTGTAATTGACATATAAATGTCAGTGTCAAAAATCAACAGTTTTCTGACATTACTGAAAGCTTTTTCTGGGAAATACATTTAATATTTCTTATTGAATTATTAATTAAATATTTAAAATTATATAATATATTAATATTAATAGTAGTACATATATCCTTAAGAAATACCGTCAATCCCGTCAATGAATTGGAACCATCTTGAATATTTTAAAAGAATAGGACAAGATTCCTTATAGAATGAAAGAATAGATATAATTAGAATTATTAGTATGTACAAGAAATGTTAAATTCGATATTTATATAACAAGATAGAAATGGCGAGAGGTATTGTGCTGGCCACAACAGATTTTTAACTATATTACAGAACCGAGAACTATTTGTGAATTATAGACGCATTTTTAAATTTCAATGGGGCACTATTGTTACCTCTCGCTAAGAGTGGTATTGGATTCATGCTAAAATTCGCATATCCAGATTTTAGTGAATAAGCACGATTTAAGGTTCCTAGAATCTGATTATAACATTTTTAAAATGATGTCTGTGTGTGTGTGTCAAAAACTATAAGACAAAAAATATTTAACTGCAGTTTCCTCAATCTGATCTTCATGGGAAGAGCTGAAAAGGTTTCGGTAACAATTGGACAACCGGAAGTAGTAGTTTCTTAGAAAAATTCTTCTAAATATAATTTTTTGGGAGTTTTTTTTATTAAATATTGAAGAACATAAAATTCTCCATCTAATACACTTAAATTTTTTATTATATCTTGTAAAGATTTAGAGATAAAGTCACTATAATATATAGAGTAATTTAATCGCAGAGGCTAAGGCACTAAGGAAACCAGTTGACAAATTCCAATGTTTATAACATAGTTTGTAAATGACATATGTCAGTGTTAAAAATTAACAGTTTTAGTGACATTCTGATAGTTTTTTCTGGGAAATATATTTAATCTTTCTTAGTATTTTATTAACGAAATATTTGAAATTATAGGTAAAATGCATATATCCATCAGAAATACCGCCAATCTGGTTAATGAATTGGAAGACATATAGGAACTTCCTCGTACAATGATAAATAGATATAATTAGAATTATATGCAGAAGACATGTTAAATATAATAAAAAACAATATTTGGTTAAAGTTCTGTATTTTTTTGTTATAAAACGACGGTTTGATAGCGAAGTGCAATACAATACTTTTTCTATTATTATTATTAAAAGGCTATGCTTTTATAAAAATATAATTTTTTGGGAGTTTTTTTTATTAAATATTGAAGAACATAAAATTCTCCATCTAATACACTTAAATTTTTTATTATATCTTGTAAAGATTTAGAGATAAAGACACTATAATATATAGAGTAATTTAATCGCAGAGGCTAAGGCACTAAGGAAACCAGTTGACAAATTCCAATGTTTATAACATAGTTTTTAAATGACACATGTCATTGTCAAATATCAACAGTTTTAGTGACATTTGCATAGCTTTTTCTGGGAAGTATATTTAATTTTTCTTATTGTTTTATTAATTAAATATTTGAAATTATAAGTAAAATTGTGGTAAAATGCATATATCCATCAGAAATACCGCCAATATGGTTAATGAATTGGAACAATCTCTGACATTTAGAAACTTCCTCATACAATGAAAAATAGATATAATTAGAATTATGTGTACAGAAGACATGTTAAATACAATAAAAAACAGTATTTGGGTAAAGTTCTGTATTTTTTTTGTTATAAAATGACGGTTCGAAAGCGAAGTGTAATACAATATTTATATAGCATAATATGAAAATGGCGAGAGGTCTTGTGCTGGCCACAACAGATTTTTTTATTGGTTCCTATAAAGTCGCTCTGTTTTTTTTGCATTTTTAAATTAAGAAAAATAAATAATTTTATGTGTACATATACCATCTAAATGTTTTTTCTAGTTTACGCAAAAACGTTAATAGGCATTATATTTTGTAGCATTATAGAAATGTATAAAAGAGATAAAAATGATCTCAGAAAACAGTGAACGCCTTAAGTGTTTCTTGGGGGCCCTTGTGGTGTACTTGACCAATCAGCTAAAGTGCCATTTTTAGCAAATACATAATTTTACTCTTATTTTCGATGTTTCAATTTTTAATAATTCATTTTATAATTTTATAATTATATAAAACTTTATAGAATCCCTACTTTAACTGAAGGTTCTACGTACTAAAAGGATAATTGACAATTGTATAAACTCAGATTTAGTAAATTACTCTTACCGCAAACTAGGAGCGATTCTGATGCATGTACTTACCTAGAACAATAAAGAAAAATATATTAGTACCTACTATTAATCGTAAAATTTAATTTAATTCTTATTAACAAAAAGTCATAATATTTTATGTGGTCCCGTGGCCGCGTGCCTGAGTGTCTGGTCGCGAACCTGGGGGAACTGGGTTCGATCCCGATAGACGCCAAATATTTCCAATTTTAAATGGCACAAAAGTGACCCCTGTGGTGCACTCTCCACACCAGCTATGAGTGCCCCTGAGGTGACGCCTGGTAAGCGCCCACACGGTAAAATATATCGTCATCATTACCGATGTCTACATGTGTTGTAGATACTGGCACACCCAGATATGGGTAATATGCCGTGATGATATATTTATTTTATAATTCTCGGGCACTCATATCTCTTAGGGAGAAGTGCATCGCATTGATTTTTTCTAAAATTTGAAATAATCTTCGATATAGGGATTCGAATTTGATCTAGAAAAAACAGCCATTTGTCGCACTCAGCCTTGCGCAATATAAATGCAATTAAAAAAAAATAATTAAAGAATTACGAAAAATTCAATTTTAAATACAATATTAGTAATCCATGAACTAACGAAATAATTTCATACCAATTTTTTTTTCAATATTACTTCATTTAAAAATAATTTTCCGCGTTTAAAAACAATTTTTTTGTTGAGAAACAATGAACAATTTAAAAAAAGTTATGTCTAATTTGTCGTTATTTATAATACTCGTAATTAAAAAATAAATAAGGTATTTTTAAATAATCAATTTTTTTAATTGAAAATTATTTGAATTCTTCATTTTTTTTGTATATAAATAAAATATTTTGTACCAAACTTTATTCAGTTGAAGAACTGCCACAAGACTTGAAAATGAAGTGCCAGTATCTCATCTTGGTATTTTTCTTCTCCTCTGCCTGTGATGGATTTGGTAATTATTTTCATTATTATATATAAAAATCTATACTTGCATTTTGTATAATATTTTTTCTTTTTGTAAATAATTAACTCTACTTACTGAAGCCTCGTCACTAAAGCAACACTTTAATGACGAAGGAATATGGGAAATTAACCAAGTTTTATAATACTGTTGGCTTAATTAAATTTAAAAACAATCCGCGTAAATTTAAAAAGAATTGTACTACTTAAACATATGAAAGTCTAAATTAACAATCATAGTTAAATAATAAACACGAAATATTATTTTATGTTCTAGGACGAAAAGTAAAACTTTAAGGTACAAAACATGAGTCACAAAACATTCAAATATGTTGAAATATAATGGAAATTTTTTTTTATCCTATAAATTCAAAAGCAAGTTGTTTATTTGCGAGTACCTTAGACACTTTTTGTCTTAGGTACGTACAATAGACAGTTGAGAAGTATTTAAAATGGTTTTCGGCAACTCTGAATAAATTTAAAACAGTTGTTAAGTATTTAAAATAGTTTCCGGCAATTCTGAATAAATTTAAAACAGTTAAGGTATATTTAAAATACTTTTCGGTAATTCTGATTAGATTCATTCACCCATCCCTATGTAATCTCAGTTCTCTCCCTTATTTCTCAGAGTTGTCTTGACCTCTGGCATGGTTGACATGTTGAGTAATCTTGGCTACTCTGTTTAATTTTCCTTGTTGTACTAGTGATGATGAGAACTTAGTTCTCGAAATACGTATTTAGTTTTATTAAAATTAAATTTTAAGGTTAAGGGGTAATTTTATTAGTCTTAAATTTAAGACAGTTATTAAGCATTGAAAATAGTCTCCGGCAATTCTGAATAAATTAAAAACAGTTGATAATTATTTAAAATAGTGAAATTTGTACCATCAGGTACTTGAGTAAATTATGACGTCACTGATGTTTAAATGTACCGATCAACCATAATCCCACATCAATTACGTAACATATACAACCGAATTCACCATCCCTGAATCAAATTTGATTCTCTGATCAAGAAAATTTGACACTGTTGCTTTGTGAAAACTGTTGATCTCCAAGGTAAACCAGGAGTGGGATCACGTAACTGTGAAAACGATATTGCGACTGTCGACAAGTGAAAATGTGATCACGTAAATAATGAAAACCGAAAACGATATCGTTTTAGACTGAAAAAAATGTAAATTCTAGTCAACACTCTCAAAGCATGTGAAAACGATAGTCGTTTCTTACGTCTCTTTTTATTTTATACATTTGGGTATAGGTATATCCTTTTCTTATTTACTTGCACTTAGGTAAAAGAATGTAGTGAGCAGTGAGTTGAATTTGACGTTTTGGAAAGAATGAAAGAAATGTCATTATAAATTATTTAAAAATAAATTAATATTTTAAATTTGAAAGGTATTTTTTATTATTTTATTTAGTAAGGCGAAAATGAAATAATTGTGATAAAATACGATAATTATAAAATGAAAATTGATTACAAGAATGAATCTAAGAAAAAAAATCATGATTATTTTAATAAGCATGTTGCGAAGAACCAAATGCTTATGATTTACTATATATTTTTACTCTTTTAAAATCTATGATAGAAAATTGAAATCTTGGTGATTAGATATTTTCTTATTTCTACTGAAATTTCCCTGATTTACTATTAAAATTTAGTGAAAGAACTACCCAAAAGAAATATTTTCGGGCAATATTGATATTCCAATAAATGTAAAAGTGTTTATTACAACAAAGCATATTTTGATTGATTACAAGAATAAATCCAAGAAAGAAAATTTTAATAATATTGTTTTCTGCGAAGCATCAAATATAACGATTTTAGCTTGTGTTTTGTGATTAATATTTTGTAGTTTTTACATAAAATTAAAATTTGTGAATTGATCATTTTCTGCAGCCCGTCGAAGATTGTGCGCTGTTATTTAAATGTGGCCCATACTTTATTTATTTGAAATACAAAACTTAATAAAAACTGGATTATTTTAAAATAACAATCTTGTATACTTGCGGTCTTAAAAGGTCTCTTGAAGTTTTAATTATATATTTAGAAATGTTTTTGTTTACTTCATAAATTTTTCTTCTGGAATATCAAAAGGAACAATATTAGATGATGGCATCTGTAACTAATTGATAATTTAACTTGTATCCTTCTTCATTGCTATTATGAACGAAATAAAAACGAAGGGCGAGAATAATACTTTTTGACATTAGATTAAAAATTTTAATGACATTCATATAAATTATCTGTCAAAACTACTATTTAATACAAAAACATTAGTCTGTAAACGATATCGTTTTCATAAAAAGTAGTCACTTTACGGAAATAACCGAAGTTGAAAACGTAGTGAGTGATCGCTAAGGAAACGAATGTCGTTTCCACTTCTTGATAATCGCAATATCGTTTTCACTTTTACGTGATCCCACTCCAGAACTTGATTTACAGATCAGTGTTGATCAGAGAATCAAGACTTGATTAACGGTTGGTGAATTTGATGGTTAGAGAATCTTTTCACTCTTAACATTTTAAGTGGAAGATAATGTGAGCCATCGGGTAGTGTCCGCCATAGCTCAGTTGGTAGAGCGCTATCCCGGTAAGACAGTGGCCCTGGATTCAAATCCCGGTGGCTGACATCTTTTCACTCTTTCCCAATTTATTCTTAATAAAAGTTATAAAATAATTCCTAATTTATTTCCTCTTTTCTATTTAACAGGACTTGGACTCGGGGGTGGTCTTAATATGGAGGCCGGTCTTGATCTCGGTGGCCTAGTATCCGGGGTAGCCAAAGGCGTTTCTCAAATTGGATCTTCTATAGGCAACTCTGTATCAGGAGGACTAAGTTTTGGTGGTTCAGCATCGGCAGGAGGAGACGGAGAAGCAGGAAGCGGAGGAGGAGGAGGAGGAGGAGGATCAGTCACACTCACAAGAGTTCAACCTCAAGTTGACGTATCTTATGTACGCGAATCGGCTCCGCCACCAACAGAGTAGGTTTCTTACAAACATATACTAAGTCGTTACACCCGAAAATGGTATGGTAGAAATGAAATTTCAGAAGACTTACGTCATCAAAAAATATCCCTAAAGTAATGAAGTCATATACTACTACATATATTTTAACAATTTTTGACATTTGCGTAAATACAAAAAAAAAATCTGATGTGGCCAGCACATGACCTCCCGCAAATTCCATGTTTAAAATAGTAATGAGCTTTAAGTAAAGTATCTTTTTCCGTACCGGTTGATCGTTTATAAACAAAATCTAATTTGTTGTTTTAATAAATAGAAGTCTGTAATACGAAATTAATTTCGTGCCAAAAATAATCGATTATAATGGGCCTATAGCGCTCACCATCAACTATAACAGTTCGACCTTCATCATTTTCGAAAAAGTAAGTTCCAATGACGCCACCTGACCATAGTGCGCACCAAACAGTCTCATTTGGACATGTAATGGTACCTCGTAAATCACATGAAGATTTTCCTCTGCCCATATCTGGCAATTTTGCTTATTAACATATCTAGAGAGGAGAAAATGTGCCTCACCAAAGAAAAAGATAATCCGCGAAAAATCATCATTAACTTCCAAGTGCTCTAAAAACGCAATCTGTGTAAATTCTTTGCCGTACATGATCCATGTCGTAAATGTGTAGTTGTAAACCAATATTTGACATTTTGAAAACAAGTACTTATACTGACAGATTTATATTTACAAATCAAATATATTTCTACTTAATTCTTCTTAATACAGTTTCATTATTAATGTAAATGTGACAGTGACATTTGTTTAACTACGTCAAAATTTTATTAAAGTATTATGTTTTTGTTTGACGCATGGGTCAGATGATGTACAAAAATAAATTATTTTATAAATTTATATTTAAAGTTATTTAAAGTTTTTTAAAGTTATATTATCGTAGAATTGAAGATTGTACCATTTGGGGAACGAATGCAACAGAAGTATTATATTTAAATATTGTAAGAAATTAAGCCGAATCAGAAAACCACCCGGGCACAAGGTGCACACTATATTTTTTCTACAACTAATTTTAATTTAGAATGCAGGCATAATTCTTTAAACAAAATTAACCTCTATTGACGTCTTATCAAATGTCAAATTCGTTCCCTATGTTTCATTTTAAATGGAACGGGCAGATACATTGCTGTCAATCAAATGTCAAGTCGTAACTATGGACACAGATTATCTATACTACCGTATTAAATCAGCCAAGGTTTCGCCTAATGATTTAAGGCTTCAACATAAATGTACAAATTTTGAACAATAATATCTATAATGTTTAAATCCAAAATATGTAAATTTTTGACTTATGTTTTAGTTGAAGATTCAATAAAAGATCTACTCATATACAAAAACATGACAATATTAACTAAATGTTACAATTTAGAAGATGAAATAATGTCAGGAACTTTAAAATATCCTTTTTTTAAAATTGTCACATGCTGTATTTTAAAAAAATTATCTACATGTTATTTTCTAGAATCGTCATTAAAGAACAAGCACCCCAACAAAAGGTCCAATATTTAGTTGAAGCGGAAAAACCTGCAGCACAAGTCCAATATGTAGTTAAGGAACCTGCACCTCCGCCAAAAGTCCAATATGTACTTAGAGAACAAGCACCTCCACCAAAAGTCGAATATGTAGTTAAAAAACAAGCTCCAGCACAGCAAGTCCAATATGTAGTTCAAGAACAGGCACCTCAACCAAAAGTCCAAGTCCGCGTGGAATCTGATGCAGAAATGTTCGTACGAAAGATGAACCTCTCTATTAAAAAAGAACTTGAAGATGCACTAAAGGTTCACATACAGAATGGAGGTACAAGTAAAGATGCTTTTACTGTTGCGGCTTCAAATGTCTGGACTGATATTAGCGGATGCATGAAGGCCGTGGCGGGAAAGTATGCAAAAGCGGCATCACAAGCTCAAAATCAAAATGTTAATGCTAACACCAACAGCAACAATAATTGAATGTATTGTTAAAGATCAACAAAGTTGATGGTATATTTTTTTGATGTATTTGTCAAAATAAAGTTTGGAACATATAATAAAATAAAATAGTCATATACTATTCCTTTCCTTCAATATTGTATTGTTAAGCCTCATATCCACCGATTGTCCTAATGCGTAAGAGCTATAGTTAATAACTAAGAGCAGTACGTAATAGTTATTTATGTATTAAGAGAGTAAGGAGGCTTTTATGGCCTGCGGCCAAATTTTGAGCCCAAGACGTAAGCCGAGGGATAAAAACACGTCAAAGGCCATAAAAGCAAGTTACTCTCGTGGTACATACAAAACTTTATGCACGGACGAAAATTTTCAAATTATATTGAAAATAATTTGTCCTCGTACATCCAGTATCTAGTGTTGCTATTGTAACAAGGTGAGAATAGTGAAATAACAAGTAATAACTTTAATATAAACTCTTCTAAATTATAGTTTCAATATCAACATTTTAATTCTGTTATCTTTGTAAGTCAAAATTCTGTTTAGAAGACTGGACCCTGATTTTCGCTACGTTTTGTTCCAGTTTTTCTTTTAAGGTTTTCATTTCTAAAAATTCACTCTGTTGTTAAAATTCTCTAACAATGCGTACACTTACATAACATTGTCTTTACAATCAAATAATATTACTACCAAGTTAATATCTCTGTCCATTTTTGAATTATTGTCCGAAAAGTCAATATACCCCATATTTAGATAAAAACTTCAAAATTTTCAAAAATCTAATTTTGATGTATCTAGATACTTCTTAATGCGCTGATTCCAAATTTTGAAACCGTAGGTCGATATCTCTTTTCATTCTCGAGATATTTAGATTCAAAATTTTGTTTCAAACTGCCCATTTTTGGGTAGTAACCCGAAAATGGGTCGAGATATGAATTTGGCGACTCGACCATTCGATTCTACGGGCAAAATTACATAAGTGTACCAATTTTCATAATTTTTGAACACCGCATACAATTTCTAAAGCAAAATAATTGAAAATGGCAAAAAATCGCAAAAATCGTAAGGGGTACCCCTTAGGATTTTTTCAGATTTTGGCCATTTTTAGGGATTTTCGAACTTTTATTCATAAAAAATGAACCGGTTGGACAAAAATTATGAAAATTGGTGTTCTTATGTAATTTTGCCCGTAGAATCGAATGGTCGTATCGCCAAATTCATATCTCGACCCATTTTTGGGTTACTACCCAAAAATGGGCAGTTTTTAGCAAAACTTTGAATCAAAATATCTCGAAAACGAAAAGAGATATCGACCTGCGGTTTCAAAATTTGGAATCAGCGTATTGAAAAGTATCTAGATACATAAAAATTAGATTTTTGAAAAATTTGAATTTTTTTTCTAAATATAGGGTATATTGACTTTTCGGGCAATAATTCAAAAATGAGTAGAGATATAAACTTGATAGTAATATTATTTGATTGTAAAGACAATATTACGTAAGTGTACGTATTTTTAGAGTATTTGAACAACTGACTGAATTTTTAGAAATGAAAGGCTTAAAAGAATACACAATACCTCCCGGTATTTAATTTTGATTAATTTGAATACATACCTATATATTTTCTAATCCCGCAAACTATATTAAGTTTCTTTGCATATATCTATTGCTTTATAGGTTAAATTTCGTTAATATGTAGTTGTAAACTAATATTTGACACTTGGCTTATTGACAGCTATTTAATTCATACTGGTGCAGACATAGCAAACTTAAATCGGATCATCCTGTACTTCTAATATTTATGTACGATGGAAAATATATTATTTTTATAAACCTTAATTTCAATAGAATCAATACAATCTCCTTAATACGGTTTCATTATTAATTTTAATGTAATTGCTTCCTGACAATGACTTTGTTTAAATATGTATAAGCAAGATGATGTACAAAAATAAATAATAATAATATTCCGTAACAGTTTTAGTCAATGCCCACTAGTTTTTTAATTCACCCATGTAAAATACATGGGAAAACGCATTTTTTTCTAAAATCAAGTTGCCTTTGCTTTGTGCGTTGTTTCTGTGATTTTGTTTCCTCAGTTGTCAAATTAATAACTAATAAAACGGATAAATAATCATTTTTATTTTTTATTAATAGTGTTAGAGAAAGTATAGTCTAAAACTCGTATGGAATAGTATATCTATTCCATACTAGTTATAGAATATACTATTCTGGTTCATAATCATCAAAATTATACGTGTACAGATATTATTGTATAATTAATCATTTGAAATATATCAAAAAAGTTTTTTGTGCTTTTCCAAAATTTGATCTAAGTGGATTTTCCGGATTTTGGAGCTGAATTCTCATAAGACCTTAATTGCTTTTCGAATAATTTCCCATTTTAATTTCATGGGTATACCAACTATCAAATTAAATTAATTAATTTTTTTAATTGAAATTACCCAATATTTCTTCCAAAAATTTGAATGATATCAGACCTATGACTTATGTTGTTTATTAATTTGTAGTCAAAACAAATTAAACTTTTAAATGAAACCCAAACCAATTTAAAAAACAATTAGATTGCATTGTTTGGTTATCATTATTGTTCGCTACACCTCATATCAAATGGTATAAAATGGGATCTTAGAAATATATGTAATTAAGTTGTGTGCCAGACTTCAAAAATGCGACCACAGTGCTTGTTTTTCTTCGTTATTGTATTAATCTTTCAATTCACTTCACTTGGTAAGAATATTTTTTATATAAATACAGACTGTTTCTAAAATAGGGGGACATGGCTTAACCACAGATTCCTGAGGCTAAAATAAGACGATTTAACTAAACTTGCTTCTACCGGAAAGTGTACCATTTAGCCAGTACTCTACTTCAAAGTTCTTCGAAATAAAAAATTAATTTAGCTTATAATAACAGAACGCTTTATTCGATTTGGATGAAATTTGGTATGACAGTTTATATGGTTATGTCATCTTTTAAGATGATACTTGTTGTTATTAGTGAACCACTAGTCTATGAAACTTAGGTGCCCCAACATTGATTAGACCGTAACTTTTTAATGGTCACGCAGATAACGTAAAATTATTTGTTTACAGAAAGATACGTTCAATAGTAAAATTTTCTCTCTCTCTGTGTAATTTGTGATATCTGTTACAGTTTACATATATAAAAAAAAAATATATCATCACGGCATATTATCCATTTCTGGGTGTGCCAGTATCTACAACACATGTAGACATCGGTAATGATGACGATATATTTTACCGTGTGGGCGCTTATCAGGCGTCACCTCACGGGCACTCATAGCTGGCGTGGAGAGTGCACCACAGGGGTCACTTTTGTGCCATTTAAAATTGGAAATATTTGGCGTCTGTCGGGATCCCGTGGCCGCGTGCCTGTGTGTCTGGTCGCGAACCTGGGGGAACCGGGTTCGATCCCGACAGTTTACATAGAAAATATTAAATCCTGAGTGACTGCACCGCGAATTTTTTAATACAAATTTAATCTAGCAGTCTATCCAAATGTCAAACAACTAATTTCAGTGACAATAACAACTGTTTATGAGTTGTCAAAAATTTCCGTCGCCGTATTCTAATATTAGTAACTTACCTTTGTTCGGCCTAATATTACTTTACTAACATTATATAAGACGATTACATATCGCTTATGTTTGGGGCTATATTCATTCAACGGGAGTACGATAATTAGTAATTATTGCAAGAATGAATAGCAAAGGTTACCTCGACATTTTAAAAGCAAATTTAAAACAAAGTACCGAAAAATAGGGCCTTAACAGACAATTTTAATTTCATGCATCAGAAAAATTCGACAAATAATTCGCGCCTTATAAGGATCTCCAGACTTTAACCAGATTCAGAAAGTGCGGAAAATTCTTAAAACAAATAAGAATATAAACCAAAAAAGATCTTAAAATTACAAGAAAATTGGCAGAATATAATGCCACAGGTGACCAAAAATTTGGTAGATTCAATGACTCATCGCTTAGTTACTGGTAGAAAAACCAAAGGAAAACCATCCAAATATTATATTTCTTTATGAAACATAAATAAATGGTTTATTACTTAACAGCCCGATTCACAAAAAAGTTTAAGCTAATCCTCATTTTTGGATTAGCGAATTCTACTCTAATTTTGACAGTTTATAACTTAAAATATAGTCTAATCTATTCCTAGTATCTACCTTTATTGATAATATCATGAAAATTAAATTTTAATTACCAGAATAGAATAAAATTCACTAATCCAAAAATGAGGAATAGCTTAAACTTTTTTGTGAATCAGCCCGATTGTAAATGTTTTGGTTATTGTACGGAGACTTTTTTGTCATGAAATTATGAATACTTTCAATGTTTACCCCATAATATAAGTATGTTAAGTATATTATTTGTTTATTTTATATTTATAATAACGTAATATACTGCGTTTCATTTTGGATTAAAATAAAATTAAATATATTGGGTTTTAGATCGCTATTTTTTCTAAAATACATTAAAACTATTGTCGTAAGGAGACGTACACTTCATATAACGTCAAGTCTTAAGGGCAATACGGTTCTTAAGGGTTTTATGGCTAATAGGGGTTTGTGGTTCTTACGAATAATATGGGTCTGCTATTTTTATGGCTCTTACGGGTCTTATGGGTGCAGAATTGACTCCGATCCGTATTCCATTTGGTCCGGGTAGGTGGGAATTTTCCATTTAATTAAATACCTAGTTCGAAGTCTTAGTCCTACTAATTTCAATTGCTAAGTTTATAATTCATTCAGAAACCATCGTATTCGTTTGATGAGTTTATATTTTAAAATCTAAATTATGTATATATATATATATATATATATATATATATATATATATATATATATATATATATATATAATTGCTAACGCTATTACAGACAAGTATTATTTTCAGTGCAGGCCGCCGAATATGGAAAAGCTTCATCAATAGCTAGCAAACTACAAGGCGCCATAAAACATGCCATGGTAGACACCATAGAAAGCCGTCTGTTCAGTGGAGACGATCCAGGTGCTGTTCTTATTCAAGAATCAATTGGAATCTACAAATATTTTTTAGATTTTCAAAAAACTTTGAAGAAAACTTTAGAGCGGATTTTACAAACTGGAAATGAAGTCCAATTAAAAGCTGAAAAATTAAAACACGAACAGCAAATGATAAAAGATTTGGTGGAGTCATACGAAAAAAAAATATGGGATTTGTAAGTCAGTTAATAGTACTCTATAATTTGATTGATTGAATCCGTCGTTGGATTTTAATAAGGTAAAATAATTAACACTTGGCTAAGTTTCACAAAATAAAGTTTATTATCTTTACCGCGATTTCGGCTTTTACGCCATCTTCAGAAGACTGAGAAATGTACAATAGAACTACATGAATATATATACAAAGATACAGGTATAAGATTATAAACTAATTTGGTGGAGTCTTGGGAATACCATCTTAAGGGATCAACAAAAATTCCCTTTCGATAATATTTTTGAAAACAACCACAACTGTTCAATAAAAAATTTAAAAATTTTACATTTAGAAAAGAAAGGTTCGAAATTAAATTTCTTGGAAACATTTGAAATAGACAAAGCCATTAAACGCAATGAGAAACTGATGAATGACCAAACAGATGTTCTCCACTCGGATATTTTGGAAATATTATCGAAAGGGAATTTTTGTTGATCCCTTAAGATGGTATTCCCAATACTCCACCAAATTAGTTTATAATCTTATACCTGTATCTTTGTATATATATTCATGTAGTTCTCTTGTACATTTCTCAGTCTTCTGAAGATGGCGTAAAAGCCGAAATCGCGGTAAAGATAATAAACTTTATTTTGTGAAACTTAGCCAAGTGTTAATTATTTTACAGTACTCTATAAGTTTGTTTGCACAACAGTTACAAACAGTCAGAAACCATTCTGACAAACGCATCAGTTTAAAAATGTTTCACAACAGAAATTTTAAATATACTATTAAAAATCATTTGTTCGGTCAGCAAAATATTTCAATCCCAGAATAGCCCGCGGGTTCTAAATTATTAGCAAGCATTGTTGTTCCTAAATGTAATTGTACTAACCAAAGCAACAAAAAAATAATATTGACACTGGTCAAGTTTCTTTATTCAAGAACTATTCATACGTTGAATTCCATCAGAAATTGAAAATGACGTCGCGATGAATAGCTGATGGATCCGATGGATATCCGCTGCGACCGAATATAGAAACGGGTTGCTGAAAAGTACGATGAATCTCTTAACCTTAAATATCAACTGACAGTTAACCACCAGTTAATAGATATGGAAAGTTTTATAGTTAGAAGAATCGTCGCTCTATTGCAATCATCAGATTCTTCATCGAACAATGAAGAATCTGACGTGGAAGTCATAATGATAGTTTTATTGCCGGACCCAACAAAATCAATTTTTATGAGTATATTCACCGTTAATCAATTGTCATACTAACAAATATTTTTAAATATTGGTCCGTATTACGAACACGCTTTTACATTATATTCTTACGAGGTTAAACGTCACTTTTATTAAAAGTAACCTATAGAAGTGGGTTCGCATTACGGACAAATAATATATTTTTTATCAGATATTTTAATAAAAGTTTTTTTTTCAGGAAACATCATGGAATAAACTAAAAACTGAAATGTAATATACCTAAATAAAATTATGTAAAACATTGTATGAAAACTATTTTTGTTGTAAAAATTAAAAAAATAAAGATATATATATACATCTTCAAACCCCCTGTTTTAAGGCGACCATACTTTCTTCTTTCATAATATGTATAGCTTGCATTGAATAGTTCAATAGTGAGGGCTGTAGCATTTCGTACGAATCTCATATTTTACATAATTTTGAGGAATGCAATAGTATCGTCTTAACCTTTAACCGACTAAGTGGGGTAAATTAGTGACCCCAGGTATACATTTTACTTGATATTTCTTTTAATTTTTTTTTTCTTATGTTGAAGTTTCATGTAATCCTCCTTACCTACGAACTGTAAAAAAAATGGTACGGAGTAAAATAAAAATCTCCATAGTAACAGACAGCCAAGCCGCACTTAAGGCACTAAACTCGTGTGAGGTAGGCTCAGGACTAATTCTGGACTGCATCCACAGATTGAATGCCTTAGGAGCGACGAATAAATTAAGATTGATATGGGTACCCGGGCATTCAGAAATTGAAGGAAACCAGGCAGCCGACCATCTTGTAAAAGATGGGACTAATATACCTTTTATAGGACCAGAACCTGCTTGCGGAATAACTGCGCAAACAGTTAAGCAAGAACTTAATACTTTGCTTTGGCAATGGCACAAACGGCATTGGACAGCCACATCAGGCCAAAGACATTCCAAGCTCTTCCTGAATGAGCCATCAAAGAAAAGAACAGACAACTTACTTGTAATGAGCAAGCAAGATGTCAGACTAATAACAGGACACTGTCAATTAAATAAACATTTGCATAGGTTGGGCCTCAAACAAGAACCAACATGCAGAGGATGTGGAGAAGAGGATGAAACCCTTGAACACTTAATATGTCACTGCGAAGCATTTATGGCAAGCAGACATAGCCTTTTAGGAGCAAAGAAATTGCACACTGAGACACTAAAGGACATTAGTCTAAAGAAAATCCTGGAGTTTACAAAACATATAGGGCTCCTAGAATAGAAGGAAACACGGAGGGTACAATAGACCAGAAAGGTCGCAGTACAGGGGCAAGAATGAACCACCTCCCGACAAAAATAATAATAATAATAATAATAATAATAATAATAATAATAAAATAAAAATAAATAGAGCAATTCCACCACCCGCACCGCCAGCCGCCAATAGAAAGAGGGGTAGGTTCTTTCTCTGCACACGACAGAATGACTAAAAATTACGCTCAGATGCTCAAAGTGTCAAAAAACACTAACAAATTAAAAAAAAAAATTCTGAAAGCTGTGCCAATGCAGATTAATGTTTGCAGAGTTTTTCTTTTTCTTTTCGAGTTGATATTAGTACACAATAAATATGTTTTAGTTTATGAATGAAGCTTTAATAAACCTATCAATCATATATTTTAGGTTCATACATGTATTAAGTAATTATTGCATAAGGGGTCACTGAGTTACCCCACTTAGCAGTTTACGTCGAGTAGAAACACTCAGTTGCTTAATATTTACGTAATACCTTCTACATCTATAAGGGAGTTCAGAAATTTTTTAGTCGTAATACAATCTATGGAAGTTGTATGGATAGGGACAGCTTTTATGTTAAGTCGAATAGAGTAAGCTCTTCTCCCGGGAAATCACAAAAATCGAAGCTGATCGGTGCATGTGGAAGTCACCCCAGAGACTGCACTGGCCTCGGAATTAAAATTATAACATGGAAAATTAGTTCGCCTTCTTTAATAAATTGCTTTTCAATCAAACGTTACGTCATGAACAAATTGCCTTCTCTGCTATTTATGTAAACCTGTTACGGTTAATTTAGAGGGGTCTACAATATTTATTGTAAACAATTATTTTTTCTTAGGGTTATCGCTCAAATGCAGCTGTAGACACGTGTTTCGCTCTTATTAGAGCTCATCAGTACAGAATAGCTAGTTATCCACACAGGGTGTGGAAATGCTGACCGAGACAACATAGGTGTATTTGGCTGCTTACTGGTGCTGTTACAGTTTTTTTTATTACTACCTCTAGTTAATGTCCACCTATTAACTAGCTATACTGTACTGATCAGCTCTAATAAGAGCGAAACACGTGTCTACAGCTGCATTTGAGCGAATAATAGGAAAAAGAATTGTTTACAAATTTTGCGCTCAAGAAATATTATTGTTTTCGAATATTTATTGTCTTTAACATAGTAGGCTTTAAAATACTGTCTTCATAACACAGCAATTGTTTATTGTTTATTTGTCAAACAAAGTGCCAACTTTGATTATTCTAGTGTTAATAATTTACAAGGCTACATAAGATGTCAGCAAGATGGGTACCCCGAATGTTAACGTCCGAACATAAGTAATAGATAGTCACCTCCTCAAAAGCCCGTTTGGCAATGTTTAATCAAAATCCAAACAGCTTTTTGGCTTGGATTGTTACAGTTGATGAAACGTGAATTTATCACTTCGATCACGGGTCGAAATTTTAAAGTTTGGAATAGCGACATCGAGGGTCTTATGCCCGTATTCATAGTCGATGCTCAATCTCGTACTTGAGTATTACTTCGCCAAGCATTACTCCGATCGATCTCGATCTCAAGCACATTATATGTTTCATAGTCGAAACTTCGTGAATTCTCGGTTTTCTAGGAAGGATTTTAAAGAATTTGTAATGACTATGTTGGTATATTTGTAAATTTTAATATTTTTCTTTCAAATCGTATATTTGACATCTACATAAAAAATATATGTCACAGGTTACAGATACATGAGTCATATCACGGATATATCTTCTTGAAGCAATCCTTTTTCATTGTTATTATTAAGGGTTCTTCTACTATATCTACAAATTCTAAAAATTGTTGATTATCTTCATGATTTATTATTTAACTTAGATGTCACATGTGATGGAAATGACAGTTTGATAGTTTTTACCTTCCGTCACCTTTAGGTAAGGAAGGTATTGTCTTTGGTCAAAAAATTCGGTGGTGAGTTTTTAATGAATAAGCACGTTTTAGGGTCCCTACAATACGAATATACCATTTTTAAGATGATGTCTGTATGTGTGTGTGTGTGTCCGTGTGTGTGTGCGTGTGTCCGTGTGTGCGTGTGTGTGTCCGTGTGTGTGTGTGTCCGTGTGTGACAAATTTTTCTCCGACGATAACTCCAATACTACAATTCTAAAAATTATAATTCTTTCGTATTCCTCTTCTGTACATCCATATGAAGAGTTGATTAGATTTTGGTTATAATTGATCCACCGGAAGTACCCTTATTTGAAGTTTTTAACACTTTTTCTTAAAAAAACGCAGTTAAATATTATTTTTTGACATTTTGTTATTATATATATTAAAGAAAATACTCTTCTCTATACAGTTTGATTATACATTTTCCTTCATATTCAATAGATGTAAATTTAAAGCATTATAAAGAAATTAATTTTCAAATATTAGTCAGCTTTGTTATTTATCATGGAAACAGCTGACATAATTATTCAAAAAAAATTAATTGACAGTTGCAAGTACAAAACCAAATATGGAAAAAAGTACAAGATCTAAAATTGGTATGTCATAGAGTTGCTCGCAAGTGACACGCAGAGAAAGGCCAAAGAGAAGATGGAAGGACATTACTTAGTGTAGTTTATGTTATAATTTTATTGGATTTATAGAACCTTTTCAAATGAACTTTTGGTATGGAATTTGTAAAAAATAGTATGTGTTTTTACATGATATTATATAGAATCTGTTGCAAGGACCTTTTGGTATGGGATTTGTACAAAATACATGGAATTGACGGAAGGTCTTGTGCTGGCCACAACAGATTTTTTTTAAATACTGATCAAATCTACCTAATTTTTTTGAAAAAAGCATCAATCAGTACTTGAGCATTACTCAAGGTTGCTTGGAAACCTTCGATCGAAGTACGAGTGAAGAAACAAGTAGCGACTATGAAACGAAATCTGGTACTCAAGGCAGTATTTATTTCTCAAGCTAAGAAAGTATACGAGCAAAAATTTTAAAACCGACGAAACTGTTATGGCAGCAGTTCAGAACTTCATCTGCGATAGACTCCGAGTTTATTCAATTAACTCTTTTTTATCTGAAATTAGAATTAATAATCATTTGTCAATATTTCAAAGCTAACTAAAATTGGCATTTTTTCGTAAAATCAAAAATAAATTTTTTTATCCTCTTGTAAACTCAATCCGGAGACATACTGTATATAAAACCAATAGTAAAGTTTTAATAGTTTGCTAGAAATTAAGTTAGAAATGAATTGATATGTAGTGTTAAAGCTTCAGTAAATTTAATTATCACAAATTACAAGAAGACGTATATAGTAATTTAATGGCGATGCGAATTGTCCTTGCCTTGTTGTTTCAGGATTTAGTGTGTCATTGTATACGGAAGCTAATGAAGGGACTAACATTAATACACGCCGTAGATGTTAAATTGTAGAATACCGGCTACTCTACAGTAGGCTCCTTATAATTTAATGCTTTCAAAACTATATATGAATCGCCCAGTTTCACGACAATAATGTCAGAATTTAAATTAAAAAAATCTGTTGTGGTCAACACAAAACCTCTCGCCATTTCCATATTAGACTATATAAGTATTGTATTGCACTTCGCTATCGAACCGTCGTTTTATAACAGAAAAATTACAGAACTTTACCCAAATATTGTTTTTTATTGTAGTTAACATGTCTTCTGCACACATATAATTCTAATTATATCTATGTATGAGGAAGTTTCTAAATATCAGAGATTGTTCCAATTCATTAACCAGATTGGCGGTATTTCTTAAGGATATTTGCATTTTACCTATTTTTAAATTTTTATATATTTAATTAAAAGAACAATAAGAAAGATCAAATGTACTTCCCAGAAAAAGCTTTCAGAATGTCACTAATTTTTGACACTGACGTCTATCATTTACAAACTATGTTATAAACATTTGAATTTGTCAACTGGTTTCCTTAATGCCTTGGCCTCTGCGATTAGACTATTCTATATATTACAGTGCCTTTATTTCTAAATCTATATAAGATATAACAAAAATTTTAAATGTGTCGGATGTAGAATTTTATGTTCTTCAATAATAGTCATAACAGAAATTTTCAAATAATAATATTTAGAATTTAAAAAAAAAACTATTACTTCCGGTTGTCCAATTGTTACCAAAATCTAATCAGCTCTTCCCAGGATTGTCAGATTGTGGAAACTGCAGTTAAATATTTTTTAAGTTTTATAGTATTTGAGAAACATACAGACACACTCACACACACACACACATACACACACAAAAAATTATAATATTTTTTATGAAAAACCATTATGAGCTTCAAGTAAAGTGCCAATAATGATGACAGATTTGTGGAGAGTTCACGAAAGAGATCACTGTCATTTAAAATTCGAAATAATTTTGGCATCGGCTGGAATTGAACTTGGATCTCCAGATTCATGACTAGACATTGATAGAGATAAATACATTCATATTGTGGGAGGATTTGAATGCGAGATTTTTGGTGTACGAAGAATCAATGTTACAACTGTGCTACTTTTGTTGTTAAAAGTATACAATCAAATAATTTTAAATCCTGCTAACGTTATACCAAGTTCAGCCCATTTCCTGCACGAGAGAAGAGAGAAGTAAAACCCTTTACTTAAAGCTTATTAAATATTTACATGAGAATTTGAACATCTGTCAGGTTGCTCTATAAATTAACTTCATTGTCTGACAATAATTTATACTTATAGTTTCTATAAAAATAAAGTTCCCTGTTATTAACTTTGCGCTAAATTCATAAATGGTTCACTTTACTATCGTAATAACGCAAAACATTTTCACTTTATGGGGTCCCATGGCCGCGTACCTGAGTGTCTGATCGCGACCCTGGGGAACCGGGTTCGGTCCCAACCGAATTTTAAATGGCACAAAAGTGACCCCTGTGGTGTACTCTCCACGCCAGCAATGAGTGCTCGTGAGGTGACGCCTGGTAAGCGCCCGCACGGTACAAATGTATCACCATCATTACCGATATCTGCGATAAAGCAGATTGTGGCACACCCAGAAATGGGTAATATGCCGTGATGATATATTTATTTATTTTCAGTTGTCGACATGTTCAATAATTATTAAAACAAAAAATATTACACATTCAAATGTTTCTAAACATAAAATAAGCTACACAGTTCCAAGCAAAAGTTTCGGACCTAACTTATTTTATCTTTTGGAAAAGAATATAATTTTTACCTTCCGTCACCTTTAGGTAAGGAAAGTATTGTCTTTGGACAACAAATTTGGTGGTGTTTTTAATGAATAAGCACGTTTTAGGATACCTACAATACGATTATACTAATTTTGTGATGATATCTACATGTGTGCCTGTGTGTGTGACAAAAATTTCTCCGACGATAACTCCAATACTACAATGAGCCTGTTTCACATTTTTCAAAAACTATTTTAAATGAAAGTTTATGGAATGATTTTCTTAGTAATACTTTTTATTTTAATAATTTGTTGTTATTTGTGGAAATAATTAAATAAAAAAATTGGCGTCCTGAAAAACTACCCCCCACTCCTGTGACGTAGAAGTACATACCTTACATCATTAATAGCCAATAGGAAAATAGTTTTTCCATCACCTACGTTTATTCATATTATTTATATAAATAAACGTAGGCTAAAGTTTGTCACATGTTAATAACAAAATCTTTTAATTTTACATTTGACACTGACATTGCTCATTGTAAATGAATAATAAAGTAATAATGGCTAATTCAAATTACATTCAAGCTAAATCGGACAATTAACCGTAGGTCGATAGCTGGATGATGGCTGAATTTATATCAGAACGATTGTTTTATTGCTACCGAAATAAGGGGTGTCAAAGAGTTGAGGTAAAATAAAATATAAAAACTGAATTTATTATATAAATGGATAATATATTTTACTTTAAAGTTCTGTTCGTGATTCTTATTTGACACTTGTTTGACAACTTTGACAATACACTTGACACCTTAGAACCGCTGAAGATGTATGTACTCTGACGTCACATTCTGTTTCTGATCACGTGACTTATTCAAAGTTTTATCCAAATTTCAAAAATTAATTTTAAAATATCTAAAGGATATTTCGTGATATTTTCAAATTTGAGGCTCTTTAAAGAACAATATCTTTTCAAATTTAACACTTAGAAGTCATAAAAATTCTTGCAACAGCCCTATTCTAAAAATTATACATCTTTCGTATTCCTCTTCTTTGCACCCATATGACGAGTTGATTAGATTTTAATTATAATTGGTCAACAATAAGTTCCCTTATTTGAAATTCTTAACAGTTTTTTTTTAAACAACGTAGTTAAATATAATTTTTTAATATTTTATGTGATTATCAATATGAAAGAATATCTTATTATCTATATGGTTTGATTATACATTTTCCTTCATATTCAGTAGATATAGAGTTAAAGAATTATAAAGAGATTAACTATCTTAAATCAGCCAGCTTTGCAAGTACAAATTACATAGTGTATCTTCGTGTTATAATTTTATTAGGTTTATAGAACTTTGTAAGGAACTCTTGGTATAAAATTTGTAGAAAATACTTAGTATATTTTCGTGTTACAATTTTACTGGATATATAGAATCTTTTCCAAAGGACGAAATATTTTCATTTTGTTTCTCAAGTTCTACTGTATGAGGCGAAGAAAATTAATTAGTGAATTTTTTTTGGAAAAGCAGCTAATTGTGTATCTGATACGCTTAGTAAAAAACAATAGCCTTTGCCAAATATATTTAAAACTCTGAAATTAGATTAATGACAGAAATAACTCCACAGTTTTAGAACGTTTTGTAGTAAGCGGTAGACATGTTTAATTATATCAAAGTTTTAAAATGCCGCTGTAAACTCAAAGGCCGTACCGCCAAAATAACATTTTTATTATTGTAATTTATTACAGACATATATTTTTAACTTTGATTGGTCTTATAATAGAACGTGACACGCCCAGAAAATTTGTCTACTACAGAAACAACTCAATGTTTCTACACTCAACAAATTCGGTAATACGTTGGTCAGGATAGAATAATTGATTGGACATACCGGTCAATGGAAAATCTTCATGCTGAATGCCTTTCTAAACATATTTACACTATTAAAATGTTTATATTTCAATTTAAACTTTAATTTGTTCATTATCACTTATTTAAAACACAGATATATAGGTCTTTTCACTGGCAAATAACACAATAAACTACCAATTATTGCAAACAATAAACCAATTTGCGGTTTTGGACTTGTTTCGTTAAGTACATGAACGAACTAATCACAATACAAATCCTATGCTAATATAATAAATGCGAAAGTAACTCTGTCTGTCTGTCTGTTACGTTTTCACACCTAAACCGCTGAACCAATTTTGATGAATTTTGGTATTGAGATAGATTGGACCTTGGAGACATAGGATACCATTTGTCGCGAAAATAAAACTTGAAGGGGTGAAATAGGGGATGAAAATTTGTATGGAGAACCCATCATTTCTTCCGCTGAACCAATTTTGATGAATTTTGGTTAAGAGATAGATTGGATTTTGGAGAAGGACATAGACTACCTTTTGCCGTGAAAATAAAACTTGAAGGGGTGAAATAGGGGATGAAAGTTTGTATGGAGAACCCATCATTTCTCCCGCTGAACCAATTTTGATGAATTTTGGTAAAGATATATATTGGAACTTGGAGAAGGATATAGGCTACCTTTTGTCGCGAAAATAAAACTTGAAGGGGGTGAAATAGGGGATGAAAGTTTGTATGGAGAACCCATCATTTCTTCCGCTGAACCAATATTGATGAATATTGGTATATAGATTGGACCTTGGAGACATAGGCTAGCTTTTGCCGCAAAAATAAAACTTGAAGGGGGTGAAATAGGGGATGAAAATTTGTAAGGAGAACCCATCATTTCTTCCGCTAAACCAATATTGATTAATTTTGGTATATAGATTGGACTTGGAGAAGGACATAGACTACCTTTTGTCGCAAAAATAAAACTTGAAGGGGGTGAAATAGAGGATCCAAGTTTGTATGGAGAACCCATCATTTCTCAAGTTAGGGATAAAAAAATTCTTATTTATGATTTTGGTAAGAAATAAAGAGTAAGGTAGGTAATGATTTCATAGTTATTTACATTCGATTGCGTGTAAGTTGTATTTTACAGCGCGACAGCTTTGTTTAAGGCACGAGCCCTTAAGGCGAGTGCCTTATTAGCTGGAGCGCTGTAAAATACTTCACGCACGAGAATTGTATCAAATTTTTTGGCCGACGATAATGAAAATCACTTTTTTGATGAGATAGGTTGTACTTCTGAAAAGGGTTAGTTTAAAATACTGGGGTTAAGTCAATTTCCAAATTTGATTCATTAGAGTACTTCTTCTAGCGAAAATTTATTTGTAATAATAAACGTTGTTTATGACTGATAATATATTTATTTGCTCATGTTTTCTTCGTAATAAATAATAGCTGGGTATCGAAATTTGACATTTCAGCAATTTTCGCCTCGCGTATTTGACAGGTATATCGATCGGTGACTATGTCGGTAACGGCGGATTTTTACAATAATAACAGATGTCGCTGCCGTAATTTCGGTTTATATAAATTAGTTTTAAATATAGGAAATGTTAAAGTAAAAAAATAACATACGTAGGTAGTACTTTTTTACATGAACTTTATTATAGTAAAGATGATTTCTTTTCTAAATGCCCATAAACGCCCAGTGTATTTTGATTATTTTACCGCATAGTTAGACAAGTTACAACACAGTAACCGTAAAATGTAGGTTACACTTGCTGTGTATACAATTGTAAAGTTCCCATTACACTTCAGGAGGGCAAAAATTATTTTTTCAACTTTGTATCTATAGTTAAGTTTTAACCGTTAGCAGATTTTCGATATTTGTCGGAGAGATAGCTTGCATCATATGTACATAAGTAAAAGTACCCGAGACATCTTTAGAAAAGGGCGCTGTTAGGTACGGTGCGGGGATCGGGTGGGCAGTGGGCGGAGCCTGTTTTATGTACGATGCGAGGCAGGTTGCCGG
The DNA here is from genome assembly GCA_943142095.1 of Ophonus ardosiacus. NCBI lineage: Eukaryota > Metazoa > Arthropoda > Insecta > Coleoptera > Carabidae > Ophonus > Ophonus ardosiacus. The sequence continues at coordinate 3,260,242 of OW964839.1, forward strand.
CTCCCTACGCAGCGCATGTCTCCGAAGTAAATGTGAAAAATTATTGGAACACGTGTAGCTAATCGTTATTTTAGCTTTACCCGTGCGAAGCCGGGGCGGGTCAGCTAGTAATATTATATTTCTTTAAAATGATTTATTTATTTATTTATTTATATAAATATAGTAATTCTAGAAAACATATTAATTAAAATGTTAATGATCAGTTGCACAAATATTTTAATTGGAATAGTATGTAATTTATCCGTATGTAAACATTGATTTTAATTTAGCTCTAATTAATTCGCAATTAAATATTTAAATTATTTAAAAGTAACAGGTAAATACAGTAGTGACAGCTTTATATTTTGGGGGTATATTTTGTAAGCGGGAGTACGAAAATTAGTAATTATTGCAATAATTATAGATAGCAAAGATTACCTCGATATTTTAAAAGCAAAGTGCCTAAAAATATGTCATCATCATTACCGATATCTGCGATAAAGCAGATTGTGGCACACTCAGAAATGGGTAATATTCCGTGATGATATATTATTGTTATTTTATTATTTATTTTTAATAATATTGTTACTGATTACGCGCGTGAACGCATAGTGCAGATCGAAAATCATGTGTTTTCATTTACGACCAAAAGAAAACAAACTATAAAAATTTGTGCGACAAAGCTTGAAAATTTGTAAGCCCCTGAAAGAACAGAAATATCTCAATGTATTATCGGATTACGCAAAACGAAGACGACGCTTCTAAAAGGAAAGAAATACAAAAGAAAATAAATAAAGACAGTGGCATTATCTGGATCCATTTTTGTCTCTCCTTCAGATCTTGCATCTCTCCTAGCGAGCATCCTTCATTCTGACATCCCAACACACAATCTGATAAGAGCAGACAACGGAAATAATTTATCAATTTGCGGCTTTCAAAAAATTTAGAAAAGACTAATATATGATGAATAAAAGCATGGATTCCAATGAATGTTTTAATGCTTAATGCATGATTTCTGCACGAGGTTTATGTCCGGTTTCTCCACGCAAAAATGTCAAAACGTGCGATGTAAATAGCACTTAAATGTGAGTTGAAAAAAATCTGTTGTGGCCAACACAAAACCTCCCGCTGTTTAATTTTTATTAATTTCAATACATACCTCCGTATTTACGAATGCTGTAAACTGTTCCATTGCATATAACTATTGCTTTATTTACTATTTTCTTTTTAAAATGTCACTACAGACATCATCGTGAAAATGTTAAAATTGGATTCTAAGGACCTTAAATCGTGGTCATTTACTAAAACCTCGATTTGTGATTTTTAGCACAATCCCTAGCGCCATTTCCGTTTTGTTAAGTATCGAATTTAACATTTCTTGTACATACAAATGATTCTAATTATAATTACATATATTCTTTCTTTCCATAAGGAATCTTGTCCTCTTCTGACATGTTCAAGATAGTTCCAATTCAGAGAGATATTTCTTAAGGATATGTTATGTACTATTACTATTAATATACGTACCTACCTACAATTTTAAATATTTAATTAATAATTCAATAAGAAATATTAAATGTACTTCCCAGAAAAAGTTTTCAGTAATGTCAGTAAAACTGTTGATTTTTGACAGTGACATTAGTCTAACAATTACAATAATTCGAATTTGACAACTGGTTTCTTTGGTGTTGTCTGGACTGTGCAATTTTTTACAACAGATTATTATATATATTATATTTTCTTTATCTCTAAATCTATAGAAGATATAACAATTTTTTTAAGTGTATTAGTTGGAGATAGGCGTTCGAAATGTATTTTTTTTTTTCAAATATTTCTTTTGTTATCAAACTTTAATTAAATTAGGTACTTTTAGAGAGCAACAGATGTCCTGCAAATTAGTTGTGACTTGTGTGCAAAAGTCGGAAGAGGCATTTTTATTTTTAGAATGGGGCGCGAGCCGTCAAATAACTTAGTTGGTCTTTCTTCACAAGAAGTTATGGGGTCCCGTGACAGAATGACAGCTATTTCATGTACACGACCTTATCACTTTTTAGTAATATCATACGGTTACTAACGGGACTAAAAACAAAAGTGGAAAGATGACAGTCGCCTTCATAAATGGATCAAGTGTTCCTAGAAACATCACAGCATCTTGATGGACAGTTGTCAAGGAGAATTTTTAAATCAACAAAGAAGTTGTTTAGTATGACAGAAAGAGAATAATTTTATTATGATTTTATTATTCCTAAATGTTTAAATTTTATGTTATAACGAAAAATCTTGAACGCGTCAACTTCAAATCATAGTGTGTTCCTACAAAACCCAAAAACTTAAAATGTTGTATTTAGATATTAGGGTGATAAAGATGTAACATAGGACACAACCTTAATATTTGCTTATTTGGTCTAATTTTCACAAAACAAATTATAAATAATATTATAACCACCACATATTGCACCCTTGTATAGGATGAAAGGCTCAATGTAAAAATTCCTGCAATCTATCATCATTCCCCTCCCTGCTCCAATATTATTTCCCCCTATAATCCCCTGTGCAGAGTCTTCTGCCAGAGCCTTCCACCACAATCTTCCATAATCTGATAATGCATTATATTTTTTCTTATTGCTGCTTCGAGTGTGTAGCATAATGCTTTATATTCTTCCCTGTGATAGCCGCTAACTCAAAGCCATAACGGCAACAACAAGGTTGTTTGTGCACTAGATAGAACGAATTAAAGGATTTTTGATCAATTTCCTCAAGGGTAAATTGGCAGATGAAGTGTACACCAGCGAAAATAAGGAGAGACAATTTGATAGTTCATTGTCATAGGAGGTGTGGCCTCAAAATAACAAGATTGATCTTAGAATAATGACAATGAATAAAATTACACAAAAAAAATATTGCGACCTTCAATGTACTCTCCTCCTCGAATCCTAACAAAGCCCGATGCGAATATTCCATTGTTGGAAGCAATGAGTGCAGGCCTTTTTTGTTAGATTGTTCATAAGCCTTGCCGCTTTTTCTATAACTACATCTCGGCCCCGAATTGGTGCCTTTTAACGCAGAATTACAATTTGGGAATAAAAGCAAGTCACATGGCTTTAGGTCAAGTGAGTATTTTGTATTTCGTCAATAATGTCTTGCCAGACAGGGCGTTTTGTTCCGGCGCGTTGTCTTCATGGAGAATCCATCACATTTCAGCCCTTTTTCTTCTCACCCGTGCATGAAGGGTTATCAAAACCTTCTTGTAATATGCTTGGTTAACGAAATGCCCCTCAGGCACCCAATCCATGTTAACAATCACTTGCAGTTCGAAAAAAACAATGTCAGTATTTTCTTCCTTCTTTAAATTTTCTAAATTGCTCGAAAACTTGAGTACTTGATAGACACTTAATACCATAAACATTCTTCAACAATTCGTACATTTCTGTAGTGGATTTTTTAAGTTTCACACAGAATTTCATATTGACACACGATAAAAAATTACATTGATATTCCGGACAAAATTTAGTTAGCTGTATTTTTTTTGTTATTTCAACAATATGTTTTTGCCGTGTATACGAAGAACTTTGTATTTTAAGTTTCCAAAACTAAACAATTTTTGTTGTGTATAAAAAGTATTATTTGCTGTAAAATATTAGTCATGGTAGCAATCATTATTAATAGTACTAAGCAGTCATTTTGTTACTTTGTTCAGATTACAAAATCATTTTGCAACAATTAAAGATATTTAATCTGTTACTGGGACAAATTTTATTTTTTTGTATCCTGTGACATTATATTTTGTAAAGATTACCAATTCTTCTTCCTGCCATATACTTATTTGTACAGGTAACTAAAACTTTTGTGTAGACAGGGTATTCCCTGGTATACAGCATAATTCACTGTTCGTGTTATACAATACTATACTACGTCGTGTCTCATTTGCTTGCGCAGTTAAGTTTAGCCTGTCGAAAATTGTGTTTTAAAAGTGCTTGTTTCTTGTGCCCGTCAATAAAAATGGATAATTTTGTAAAAGATATTTTAAAACAATGGCAATTAGAATTTGAAGGTATGTATCGATTATTGATAAATCTATTATAATTTAAGTGACTATTGTTTCATACGTTATTTTGTTTATATAATATTTGTTACATGTATATAGATTATAATTATAAATAAATAAAATTATTATAATACGCATCGATTTAATTTTTATCTTACTACCTCATTAATGCATTTGTATATCTATCAAAAATTTATTAGTTTCCAAAACAAATTCATAGTTATTAATGGTAACTTATTTTATTTCTTCGCATAACAAATTTATACTTCTTAATGGTAACTTAATTTATTTGTACGTATAACAAATTTATATTTCTTAATGGTAACTTATTTTATTTGCTCGCATAACAAATATCTTTTGTTATATATAACAAAACTGTATTTGTTACCACAACAATTTTTTACCAGCAAATTTACCTAGGTAACTGTAACAAATATATTTGCTGGTCCTATATTGACAAAAAAAAATTGCTGCTGGAACTCATTTTTAGTAATCACAACAAAGTTTTTATTTACCGTGCACTAACATAATTCCGGCGTAGTACGAGAAAGTAGTTAACTTCAGTCAAAGGCTACTACCGAACGGTTTGCCTAGTTATCCTGAAATTTTAACAGTGGATGAAGAAAAGATGACAAATTAATATGTTGCCAAATTTAATTGACAAACTTCGTATTTTAGGTCTTGTGCTAGCCACATCAAATTTTCATATTATAAATGCAAAAGTATTACATATGATTGAATCATAATACGTGGTCCCATTTTATTTCTTATGCAAAAATTTGATTGAGATATGAATAAAAACTTCTTTTCTGCAATCCTTCAGTGTAAGATTGGAATAATAAAAAGTTAGTGATTGATCGTCTTTGATTGATTGAACTCTGACCTACATCAAACACTTATCTCCACAAAATATTCCGCTGGAAGTCACGGAAAATTACACTTGTATTTGATCCAATATTGAAAAATGATTTGTCAGTTGCTGATAAATCGAATAAGCGAACATCAAGTCTTACAGCACAGCCACAAGTCTCTCAGAAAGAGCAGGATATCCTTCGCATATGTTCTACAGGGCGAGAAGGAACAGCGGGATGTGGGGAAGGGGGCGAACGTGATCAAAACATGGAAAAAACTTAAAAATAGAAAAAATTAAAATCGTGCTGTGGTTAAATTCTTGCTTTCAAAAAGCAATGTGTCTCACTCTCTCTTTCTTGCGTGTGACGTCAAAAGTTTAACCCTCCATTAAGTGTTCATGTATCATTTTGTCAAAATTATAGATATTAGTACTATAGGCCTTCGAGGCCCTGGGTGTTTTCTTCGCAACTTCTTTCCATTTCTTCCTGTCTTTAGCTGTCTCTGTCCAGTTCGCCACGTTTTGTTCCACTAGATATTTTTATAGCATTTATCCATTTTTTCTTTTAAGGCTTTTATTTCTAAAAATTCACTCAGTTGTTCAAATACTCTAAACATGAGTACACATACGTAACATTGTCTTTACAATCAAATAATATTACTAACAAGCTTATATCTGTACCCATTTTTGAATAATTGCCCCAAAAGTTAATATAGTCCATATTTAGACAAAAACTTCAAAATTTTAAAAAATCTAATTTTCATGTATTTAGATACTTTTCAATGCGCTGATTCCAAATTTTGAAACCGCAGGTCGATATCTCTTTTCGTTCTCGAGATATTTAGATTTAAAGTTTTGCTCAAAACTGCCCATTTTTGGGTTTCTACCCAAAAATGGGTCGAGATATGAATTTGGCGACAACGCCATTCGATTCTACGGGCAAAATTACATAAGTATACCAATTTTCAGAATTTTTGAACACCGCATACAATCTCTAAAACAAAATAACTAAAAATTGCCAAAAATCGCAAAAATCGTAAGGAGTACCCCTTACGATTTTTTCAGATTTTGGCCATTTTCAAGGGTTTTCAAATTTTTATTCATAAAAAATGAACCGGTTGAACGAAAATTATGAAAATTGGTATACTTATGCATTTTTGTCCGTAGAATCGAATGGTGATGTTGCCAAATTCATATCTCGACCCATTTTTGGGTTAATACCCAAAAATGGGCAATTTTTAGGAAATCTTTGAATCTAAATATCTCGAGAACGAAAGGAGATATCGACCTGCCGTTTCAAAATTTGGAATCAGCGCATTAAAAAGTATCTAGGTGCATAAAAATTAGATTTTTTAAAATTTTGAAGTTTTTATCTAAATATGGGGTATATTGACTTTTGGGTCAATAATTCAAAAATGGGTAGATATATAAACTTGGTAGTAATATTGTTTGATTGTAAAGACAATGTTATGTAAGTGTACGCATTTTTAGAGTATTTGTTTTTGTGTGTATCAGAAATGTGAAATTTGTACAATACTTATATAACCTAATATGGAAATGGCGAGAGGTCTTGTGCTGGCCACAACAGATTTTTTTCTTTAGAGTTGACCTTACTATTTTTCCTTCTAAGGTCTGACGCCCTGAAATTTAAATTTGAACATGTTTTTTCTTTTTCCAAATTAAACTTCACTCATTTAGTAACTTACATTTTTTTTTTTTTGTTTTGCTTAACCTGTTGTTATCAAATGCAATACAGGTAGGAGGAATTCTTTTTAAATTTACATTAGTTTTTTTTTTTATTTCTAGTTGCATCACATTTATTAATGATGAGCGTTCTGAATAGCCAACAATTGGGATCAACACCTATAGCAGCTATTGGAATATCGAAGGAACACCTTTATCATATATTACATGAAGAATTGAACATGAGAAATGTGACCGGGTGCGACTATTTATTTTCAAAAAAAAAAATGTAGTTGAACGAATATTTCCATGACCCTTTTGGAGCTATTTATGTGAAACAAGATGGATTTTTGCATCGATTTTTAAATTTTGATGCTACTTTGATCCACCACTCATTCCTGGGATGAAGGAACAATTAAAACATTGGATTGCTCCTCAAAAGTTTGAACAACAATTACTTGACCTTAGAAAAGTAGTTCTAGATTTTTTCTCACACTTTCCGGTCAGCATGTGACGCTCACTGAGTAAAAATTTTACCAGTTTTTAATACTATTTTAATGTAATTTATATCTGATATTTATATAGTCAAAATTCCTTTTAATAACATGTAAATCATTGTAGAACCTAAACTTTAACAACAAAAAATTTGAATGTTTCTGAAATTATCAATTTGGCAAGTGATTACACCAGTTATAACTATTTGTAAGTACAACTAAATTTATTCTGTATAACTTACCTTCACAAAAGAAATTATGTACATTTTAGTTTCCCTGATGAAGTTACAAAATATGTAACGAAATATTGGAATTTAAATAAAATTAACTACTTCATGGAATAACAACAATATATTTCCTAACAATCACCGCCGAGAAATCCGTTAATACATTTTATCTAATTACTTTTTAGTTGGGTTAATGTTGGAGCAAAAACGGAAAATTTGTATTGATTTAAAAGGTTTTTTTGCTAGAAATAAAAGTGAATTTGATCGAAATAATGCTGATTTCTAGCTTACACTAAAAATGGATCAATATTCTTTCGTATTTTTACTTTTCTTTACATTATTTGTTTGGAATCCTGTCAAATTTGTATCATTTCTGGTTTACCAAACAAGAATTTGTTGATTCAGTGCATAGAAACGCAAAAAGCATTATATATTCCGCAGGTGACAGGAAGATTTTATTGTTTCTGACATTAGGAACGAGACAAGAATATCAATGGTGTTTACATTCCCTTATGTTCTACACCCTTAAGAGTCCTACATCTCAAAACTAAATGCCGAGTAATGTTTCCTGACATGGGCCGGGAATTTTTTGTATAAATAAATATACAATATGAAGTGGACTTCGAATATGAGTTGACATTTATTAAATTTATATGGTTTGAGAAATACTTATGCATCAAATAATAAATTTGTTTTCAAAACTATTTATGTTTTTCCGCACTTTTTGTTCGTCTCCCCGAATAAAAGAATCTTTTGTGGCCAGCACAAAACCTCTCGGCATTTCCATATTTGCCTATATAAATATATACTGTATTTAACATTTCTGGCTCACAAATAAATATTCTAATTACATCTATTATTAAAATATTTTTAATTCATTCTATAAATAAGTTTTCTCCTACTTTTCTAAATGCTCGAGATTCTTCAAATTCATTGACGAGATTGACGGTATTTCTGTTGCGTATATATATATATATATATATATATATATATATATATATATATATATAATTTTAAATATTTATTTAAAATGTACTTTCCAGAAAAAGCATTCAGTAATGTATCTGGATTTTTGAAACTGACATTTTTCTGTCAAAAACAAACATTTTAATTTTTCAAGTAGCTTCCATGAAGTTATTGGGCTGTGTAATTTATTACAATGGATTATTTTGTTCAATGTATCTAATAGAGAATTTTATTTTCTTTAATATATGTAAAAAGATAAATTTCCAAAAAAAATATTTAGCACATTTTAAGGAATAGTAGTTAAATTATTCTTTATTCTTACAGAACCGGGTCTCCAACATTCAGACACACACATACACACCCACACACACACACATCCACACATAAATTATACTTATCATTTAAATATAGATGGTCGGATTTTTAAGTGGGCTGTAGAGTATTTGAAGATACCATTTTTTGGTTTTTCACTTGGTATTACTGTATCAACAGGACAGGTCGGATTTTTAAGAGGGTTACTTGAATATATGAAGGTACCACTTTTATTTAATTTTGCTTAGTATTACTATATCAGCCAGACAAGAAAATTAAAAATTGGTGAACATATGTACAAATGTCCGTAGAATCGAATGGCGTAACGTCCGTGCCTTTATCACTTATCATTCAGTAGCTATAGTCCGCCAAAATAAAAAATCTTGTGAGTTTCCATTACAAATTCTATTTTGGAAACTAAGGCCCAAGGGTTTTTTTTTTACTGTTTTTCCCGTAATAAGTGTGTCCAAATTAGGGTAAAATAATGCTTTTAATTTAAAAACATAGTGGTCGGATTTTGAACTTGGTATTACTGTATCAGCGCGACTCGCAATTTGAGGAAAAAAATTATTATTACAACAATATCAATTACGAAAATGCCAGACAAAACTTTACTTCGCTAAATTAATTTAGAATGATATGGTATTAAATTTATCGCCAATTATAAAACTATGTTTCAATCTAGTATTAGTTGCCAACGTATCTATCACATGCAATTACAACTAGCAATTCGAAGTGCGATCGTCTAAATATACTCGAACTCATTATACTGATTGAATTAAATATAGATTCTGCCTTAATCTAACACAAACATGGATAGTGAACATTACCTCTGCACAGTTCAACCATAATGAAATAAATATTTACTCACTGTGAAGTTATTTAATTATTCCACACTGCTGTAATTTGTAAACTATATAGTTAGAATAGAGTTAGCGTTTCTACTAATGCTGGTTGTTCCTGGATTTCAACAAGGATTATAGATTAGCTATGTATGCGAATTAAAATATATGTTTCGTATTATTCTAAATAGTTGTAGTTAGTTTTACATAAATATTTACAATGGTGCTTCAAAAATTACTAGTCAACTGAGCATGGTACGATTGTCAATATCCTTTCCTTCATTTTTCTGTAGTCCTGTAAAAGAACAACTCCGGCACCACGATAAAATATAAAAATAATATTTATCTTATTAGAGTTACCATCAGGCTATTTTTGGGTAAATAACCAAAACCGAATTTGTCTTCTTCCCATAAACTCCGAATGACACACTATACAGTGTCCCACACTCTATGTTAAGTATAGTGTCTTATGGAGTACCATGTTGCCAAATTTACCTTCTGTTAGTCTACAAGATAGAAAGAGCAAAATATATGCTCAAAAAGAGATCAAATATTCTGGGAAATTCATTGAATGTATTTATGACTGATGTACTTTCAGTGTATCTAAACAGCTAAACAGGTAGCTGAAAAGAAAAAAAAATAAATAATAAACTGGTCAGTTTAACAATTTACAAAAAATATGAAATAATACAAACACAAAATATAAGTAGGGTATAAAAACATAACAAGCGTAGGTAAATTAAAATAACTAACATTTAACTCTTCAATTTAAAGTAAATTATATAAAACATTTTTGTACTTAATTGGACATTTTACAATCTTCGTCAACAATATAATTCCCTATGTTACATATTTACATTCTACGAAAAGATATAGAGCTACATGAAATAATTAACACTATATTTTCTACAGCGCATTTTTGTAACACTATACTTGCCGATTGGAGCAGATAGATATGATGAATTGAAATCCCTAATTTTTTGTGTTCCTCCTACGATGCCTACATTATCCCGTCATATTGATGAAGAATATTTTTTTATGTTTTATGCTATTTATGTCGACATATAATATGATGAACTCATAAAGAGTTAAAATTATTAAGCATTATTTTTTATTTAATTTATATCTTCTTATTTGATAATTTACTAATATTTAGGCTTGATAGAAATACTGCATATATTTTACATAGTTCATAAGTCTTTATTCTTTCTTTATAATCTTCAATTTGAATTTATAATATTATAATCTCTAATGCATTTGATCGAGATTAGTATGACGGGCGGTTTTAAAATATTGTATTGAAATATTACTTATTACAGGTACAAATAGCTTCAGCATGTTTTTTACACCCCGGTTTCAACGCATCTTTTCGCGCCCCTGTAAATAAAACTATTTAGAACTGCAGATAAATTTTGGGTGATTCCAATAAGCCCTTGGGTAAAAAAAGACCCTCATAAAACTTAAATTGTACAGTGTTAACTAATTTTGGTATAGCAATGAAAATTTATGAATGTTTCAATATTACATTACATTGAAAAATTGGCAACATGGTACAGAAAACCTCCATAAGAATAACATTGGCTATCTCTGCTACACTGAAGATAGAGTGTGGGACACTGTATAGGGATATCCATTGTTTGTATGGCAATACTTAAGAACAATAAAAAAGAAATACTCAATTCGATTCGATTTGATGCTTGAAAGTAAATGTTAATATTATATTTCATAAAATAGAAGCTAAGAAGCTATTCTTTGACAGTAAATTTGACGTTTTGCACAAATTATAGCAACAAATATGATTTGTTTAATTAGAGCGCGTCAACTTAAAGGCATAGTGTGCTCCTGCAAAACCCTAAAATCTAATTCCTAAAATCCTAAATAATCACTAGATTTAGGGAATATAAATTTAGGATTTAGACATTAGGGAGGTAAAAGTGCAGCATCGGACACAGCCTAGGTTTAGTAATTGTAACTAGGTCTTATAAATATTTACGGAACAATATCTTAGGAAGGTAAACGAACTTTTCTCCCTACTTTTCGTAGCGATCAATAACAAATGAAGACGACTAATGGGTTACGAATACAATGTCATCATTAATTCGACAAAGTACTATAAATTTCCTATGTAATATTTCCCAGACATGTTTTTCTACGCTATATTTGCTTACTAAGTAAAACCTGTAATTTTCAAACAAGAAAAATGGACATTGTAAATAACTCTAGCATCATTAGTTGGCTGGGTTCGACAGGCCGTAATTACCATGGTCAATATAGTTTATTTATAGAAGAATATGATATTCTCTGTATGAAAGTTTGAACTTTTTTATTTAGTAAATGTACACATTTAGAAATAAAGATATTATCCTGCCCTAATCAAATGATAAATATATGCTGATCTGGACGCTATAAATCATTTTAGTTGGTCAATTTTCTTTTTAACTGAAACAGATGACAGCAGAAATTTGTTGACAGTTCGTTTTTAATAATTGTAATTTAGTTAAGGATCCTCCTTGTTCAGTTCTATAGGTACGGCAATTTTTATTTTGTTGTCCCGGAAAATCTAAATACTTACTTAATCCTGCACCTTTCTACCCTCACGGGTGTAAGGCGTTCCCCCGTCTTGCGGGGGAGGGGGTTGAGTTCTGGTTCGTTGGTCTTCTCCATATTTCTTTCCACTCTGTTCTATCTTGTGTTGCTGTCTTCGTTTCTTCCCAAGTTAGACCTCTTCTTTGCGCTGCCTCCTTTACTAATTCCAGCCACGTTCTTCTTGGTCGTCCTCGTGGTTTCTTTCTTCCAATTTTTGCTTCAAACACCTTTTTAACTATTCTCTCCTCTCCCATCCTTTCTACATGGCCATACCATCTTAGCTGTCCTTCTGCTATCTTATCTTCTATTGCTTTTACTTATAAGTTTTGTCTGTAGGTTGTGTTTTCAATTCTGTCCAGTCTTGTTTTCCCCTCTATTTTTCTCAAGAATTTCATTTCGATAGTCGTAATTTTTTCTTTTTGTCTTTCCGTTAATGTCCATGTTTCAGCTCCGTGTATGAGTATAGGTGTCACTACTTTCTTAAATATTTGTACTCTGGTCTCTTTCGGTATTTCTTTCTTTCCTAAGAAGCTGTGTTTGATGCTATTGAATATTTTGCCTCCTGTTGTTCTTCTTTCTTTTATTTCTTCATCAAATCTTCCATCTTCTGAGATCATTGCCCCCAGGTATTTAAATTTTTGGACTTGCTGTAGATTTTCATTTTTTAGTTGTATCGTGTGGTGTTGTTCATTTCTTCCTAGTATCATGGTTTTCGTTTTTTCTTTATTGATCTTCATGTTTAATTTTTGTAGGGCTTTATCATATATTTCTATATTCCTTGTTAAGGTTTTTTCGTCTTCTGCTATGATGACCATGTCATCTGCATATCATAGTTCTGCTATTTCCATTCTTCTCAATTTCCAATGTCCTATGTGGTATTTCTTTACTTCTTTCTTTGTCTCTTTTATTCCTTCGTCAAGAATTAGCGTAAACAGAAGCGGACTCAAAATGCATCCTTGTCTTACTCCGGCTGTAGTTTCAAATGTATCTAAATAAATAAATATATCATCACGGCATATTAACCATTACTGGGTGTGCCAGTATCTACAACATATGTAGACGATATATTTTACCGTGCGGGCGCTTACCAGGCGTCACTTCACGGGCACTCATAGCTGGTGTGGAGAGTGCACCACAAGGGTCACTTCCTTACCTAAAGGTGACGGAAGGTAAAACAACTTTTTTGTCAACGAATCATTAATTCATGATGAGTTCTTCAACAAGTCCTGCCAATATTTTACAACCCCCTTTCCCTCTATATTCTACCCTTAACCACTGTTAAGGGTGGAAGAGAGAGATAACAGAATGGGGTGCTTCTAACTTCAGTGTACTCGTTATTATCATCATTTAGAAATATCAGGCTTGGAAATTTTTTATACCCCTCCATAAAACCCAGGGGATGAAAATTAGGGCGATACGGGAATATTTTATATTATTAGAAAAATTTCCAGGGGTAGATAAAATATTTGATGATGACTGTAATAATTTTATTTGTGACACTGAATTGATAAGAGTTATTGATTGTGTTATTTATTAACTCCAGTATTGATTAGTTATGTGATAAAAAGCTTATTAAAATAGACTTTCATTGCAGATAATATTCATTATTATTTTCAAAATGATTTATTAATACATTATTGATTTTACAGAGTAAAATACCAATTTAACATTTAACTACCTTAATTTTTGTAAAAAAAATCTGTTGTGGCCACCACAAGATCTCTCGCCATTTCCATATACGGCTATATAAGTGTTGTATTGTACTTCTCTATCGAACCGTCGATTTATAACAAAAAATTACAGAACTTTAACCAAATATTGTTTTTTATTATATTTAACATGTCTTCTGCACACATATAATTCTAATTATATCTATTTTTCATTGTATGAGGAAGTTCCTATATATCTTCCAATTCATTAACCAGATTGGCGGTTTTTCTGATGGATATATGCATTTTACCTATAATTTCAAATATTTCATTAATAAAATAATAAGAAAGATTAAATATACTTCCCAGAAAAAGCTATCAGAAAGCCACTAAAACTGTTGATTTTTAACACTGACATATGTCATTTTCAAACTATGTTATAAGCATATGAATTTGTCAAGTCGTTTCCTTAGTGCCTTAGTCTCTGCGATTAGAATCTGCTACATACTATACTGTCTTTATCTCCAAATCTATACAAGATATAATAAAAATTTTAAGTGTATTAGATGGAGAATTTTGTTCTTCAATATTTGTAATAACAAAAATTTCTAAAAAATTATATTTAGAAGAAATTTTCTAAGAAATTAATACTTCCGGTTGTTCAATTGTTACCAAAACCTTTTCAGCTCTTCCCAGGAATATCAGATTGAGGAAACTGCAGTTTCAAACAAGTAACCAAGGTTACTTGTTGTTTTTGTTATTTCACATATTTATGTCAATGTATCCTCTGAAGAAGGCACCAGTTTATGGTGCCGAAACGTTGGGTTTAATAATAAATACAGAACTTAAACTAAAAAAAAATCCGTTGTGGCCAGCACAAGACCTTCCGTCAATTCGATGTATTTTGTACAAATCCCATACCAAAAGGTCCTTGGAACAGATTCTATATAATATCATGTAAAATCGAACACGAACACATACTATTTTTTACAAATTCCATACTAAAAGTTCATTTGAAAAGGTTCTTTAAATCCAATAAAATTATAACATAAACTACACTAAGTAATGTCATTCCATCTTCTCTTTGGCCTTTCTCTGCATGTCACTTGCGAGTAACAATATGACATAACAATTTTAGATTCTATACTTTCCATATTTGGTTTTGCACTTGCAACTGACATCTGTCAATTAATTTTTTTTTGAATAATTATGTCAGCTGTTTCCATGATAAATTGCAAAGCTGACTAATATTTGAAAATTAATTTCTTTATAATGCTTTAAATTTACATCTATTGAATATGAAGGAAAATGTATAATTAAACCGTATAGAGAAGAGTATTTTCTTTAATATATATAATACCAAAATGTCTAAAAATAATATTTAACTGCGTTTTTTTTATGAAAAACTCTTAAAAACTTCAAAAAAGGGTACTTCCGGTGGATCGATTATAACCAAAATCTAATCAACTCTTCATATGGATGTACAGAAGAGGAATACGAAAGAATTATAATTCTTAGAATTGTATTATTGGAGTTATCGTCGGAGAAAAATTTGTCACACACGGACACACATTCACACACACACACGGACACACATACACACACACACATACATACAGACATCATCTTAAAAATAGTAAATTTGTATTGTAGGGACCCTAAAACGTGCTTATTCATTAAAAACTCACCACCGAATTTTTTGACCAAAGACAATACCTTCCTTACCTAAAGGTGACGGAAGGTAAAAAGGTAGTATTATTCCAATTAATAATATGAGTTCTGAAAGATATTTTAATAATAAATATGAACTCTAAAGTTCACGCTATCTATTTCGACGTTACGTGAAATTTTTCTAATACGTTACTTCGACCGGTATCTTGTATTATTTCCGATAAATATTTAGTAAACAGTTTGTCTGCGAACACAAGTATAATTTATTCATTTAAATTTAGCATCTTACTAATTTTCTCTGTAGGAGGAAAAAATATATCGCTCATATGCCAAAAAATTAACCACACTCATCTGTTGGAATATTTTTAGCATAAATTATTTGTTGTTTCATGAAAGATATTACGCATGCAGAAATAACTTCATAGACCTAAATTCCAGAATTTTTATTCTTTTATTACATCAAAGTTAAACTTAATGCAAACAAACTCCCAAGAAACATGAATTAAATTTTGTACTGTAAACATTGCTTTATTTACTACTGTTTATATACTAGCTCAAATGGTTGTAGATAAAATAATGTGTAATACAACTTAATAAATAAATAAATACAGGATGTTTTAAAATTACGTCTGGAAATTTCACCAATTTTGATCGCTTACAGCTGATTTATGACAAATTTAATTTATAAATTTACATTTAGAATTATTGAAATATCTTTCAGAACTCATATTAATAATTGGAATAATACTACCTTTTTTTAGTTTAAGTTCTGTATTTATTTATTATTAATACCCAACGTTTCGGCACCATAAACTGGTGCCTCCTTCATGGGAAATAATTGACATAAATATGTGAAATAACAAAAACAACAAGTAAGAAGAACATGAAGATTTCGTTTTCACCATATGTTAAACTTCATCATATGTTGAAACAAGTGAAAGACGTCATCCCTCTTCAATCATCAGGGATTTACAAAATTCCATGTGTCTGCGGTAGAGTTTACATCGGCCAGACTGGTAAAACTGTCTCTACAAGATTGAGCGAACATCATCGATCGATCAGATTGAACCAACCTGAGAAATCGTCCGTTGCAGAACATGCCTTCGAAGAATTCCACCAAATTAAATTTGAAGATACGAAAATTATTACAAGACCTACTCGACTTAACAACAGATTAATTAGAGAAGCTATTGCGATTTATAAAACAAGAAATACCAATCTCAATCATTGTGACGGATTGGAACTTAGTCGCATGGCTTCCAATATCAAATAAGTTGTAATTTGTAATACGTATACAATTTTTCTAGACTTTTTCTAACATCTGTTAATAAAGAGTACGGCTGCGGTATTTTGCTACCGATAAAGCGTCTCTGAGTTATACAGATCACTTCTCTGCAAGTTTTTGGGACGGTTTTTCCTCCTGAAAAGATGCATGTTCGCCGTCCAAGTTATTGCCGGGCATGCATATATTGTCTAGAAAATTGTATACATAAAAAAGGTACAGTAAAATTTTTGAAAGAAATCCGATCAAGGCTATCTACGAATTGTATCTATGAATTAAGATTTTGTGCTGTCAAATTTAGTAGCGTCTTTTACTTAGTTTTTATAAGGGTACATAATATCTTGTGTACCTCATAAAAACTATGTAAACGACAATACTAAATTTGGCAGCATAAAATCTTAATTCATAGATGCAATTCGTAGATGGCTTTGATCGGACTTCTTTCAAAAATTTTACTGTAATATTTACGAACTTTTCTTATTACCTTGGTTACCTGTTGTTTTTGTTATTTCACATATTTATGTCAATTATTGCCCCTGAAGCAGGCACCAGTTTATGGTGCCGAAACGTTGGGTATTAAAAATAAATAAATAAATAAATAAATAAATACAGAACTTAAACTAAAAAAAAAGGTAGTATTATTCCAATTACATTTAGAAATTTAGATTTAAAATTTACAATGTTCGATTTTGAAATTCTGAATGTGACCAATCAGTATCTATCACGTGACTTGTCAATGCTTGTCATTTGACGTTTCACCAGTTATCAGTATAACTAAAACTAACCGTTAATGATCACTAATATACGTCCTATGTCTCGGGTATTAGTTTCTTTACTTCTTTTTGGAAAATGTGTATTGACTCAGAAGAATCTATCCTAGAAAATAAAACTGAATTTGAATCCATGTCATCAGATTTTTTACTATTATAACTTCGCTGACTTTAAAATGGGGTCCCGTGGCCGCGTGTCTGAGTGTCTGGTCGCGAACCTGGGGGAACCGGGTTCGATCCCAACAGACGCCAAATATTTCCAATTTTAAATGGCACAAAAGTGACCCCTGTGGTGCACTCTCCACAACAGCTATGAGTGCCCGTGAGGTGACGCCTGGTAAGCGCCCACACGGTAAAATATATCGTCATCATTACCGATGTCTACATGTGTTGTAGATACTGGCACACCCAGACATGGGTAATATGCCGTGATGATATATTTATTTATTTATTTAGAATCCATCCCGAAAAATAAAACTGAATTTGAATTCATGTCATCAGATTTTTTACTATTATAACTTCGCTGACTTTAAAATATAGTTATCTCGATATCCTTTACGAATTATGAGTATTTATCCATTAAATCACGCTATTGAGAACTTTTAAAAAGAGAAATAAAGGGCTGAGTAAAATCGTTATAACTGACCAGCAACCGCACTCTATCTCACTAAAACGTATTCATCTCTGCTGAATTAAAATCCATTAACGCTCCAAATAGGAGCAATACAACTCCAGCTCCAATCCCTGGCTGAAACAAGACTCCAATATATCATAGAATGGAGTTTAAGCATTTCTTTTGCAATCATATTTTGAATTTGTTCAATAGGAAAAAATAGTGAAAAGTTTATTCATTCCTATTGAAAGAAGAAGGTAAAAATGTTATACATTTATAAACAGAAAATTTTAAATATAATAATTAAGGCTAGGACTTAGATTGTGTCCGATGTTGCACTTTTATCAACCTAATATCTAAATCCTAAATTTATGTGCCCTAAATCTAGTGATTATTTAGGATTTTAGGGTTTTACAGGAGCACACTATGCCTAATTAAACAAATCGTGTTCGTTGCTATAATTTGAACAAAACGTCAAATTTGCTGTCAAAGAATAGCTTTTTAGCTTCTATACAATATTAACATACAATTCGAAGCATCAAATTAAATTGTATAATTCATTTTTGTTGTACTAAAGTATTGCCATACAAACCAATGGATATCACTGGTGTGCCATTCGGAGTTGTATTTATGTGAAAAAAACCTAAATACTAAATACCAAAATGCGTCATCGGACCCAGCCTTAGAACTGGGTATGTAGTTACATAGGAAATACCTACCCAAATTACCTAAATAATTTAGTTCTCATATTTTCTTGCACCACTCCTACACGGTTAAAGATAGAATACTTACTTAATCCTGCACCTTTCTACCCTCACGGGTGTAAGACGTTCCCCCGGCTTGCGGGGGAGGGGGTTGAGTTCTGGTTCTTCTTCATATTTCTTTCCACTCTTTCTTCCAATTTTGGCTTCAAACACTTTTTTAACTATTCTCTCCCCTCCCATCCTTTCTACATGACCATACCATCTCATCTGTCCTTCTGCTATCTTATCTTCTACTGCTTTTACTTTTAAGTTTTGTCTGTAGGTTGTGTTTTCAATTCTGTCCAGTCTTGTTTTCCCCTCTATTTTTTTCAAGAATCTCATTTCGATAGGCGTAATTTTTTTTTTTTTCTTTGCGTTAATGTCCATGTTTCAGCTCCGTGTATGAGTATAGGCGTCACTACTTTCTTAAATATTTGTACTCTGGTCTCTTTCGGTATTTATTTCTTTCCTAAGAAGCTGTGTTTGATGCTATTGAATATTTTGCCTCCTGTTGTTCATCTTTCTTTTATTTCTTCATCAAATCTTCCATCTTCTGAGATCATTGCCCCCAGGTATTTTAATTTTTGGACTTGCTGTAGATTTTCATTGTTTAGTTGTATCGTGTGGTGTTGTTCATTTCTTCCTAGTATCATGGTTTTCATTTTTTCTTTATTGATCTTCATGTTTAATTTTTGTAGCGCTTTATCAAATATTTCTATATTCCTTGTTAACGTTTTTCGTCTTCTGCTATGATGACCATGTCATCTGCATAGCATAGTTCTGCTATTTCCACTCTTCTCAATTTTCAATGTCCTATGTAGTATTTCTTTACTTCTTTCTTTGTCTCTTTTATTCCTTCGTCAAGAATTAGCGTAAATATAATAACGGACGATAAAAGACTGAATTCATCATGAAATTCTCTTTCTTTTCATGTAAGCATGATTATTTTACATTACTGGATCTCTTGCTACAGCCTTTCGAAATTACATGATTTTTCATCGAAATTTTGTGTATTTTCAATAATATTTCACACATTTTCATACAACACTCTTAAACGATTAGAGATAGAATAACGGACGACAAATGTCTAAATTCAGTATGAAATTCTCTCTTTTCATGTTACGCATGATTTTTTTGCATCATCGGATCTTGTGTTACAGCCCTTTAAAATTACATAATTCTTACGGGTCTACTGAATAGAGAATGGGTGAGCGGGTAGTCTTTTGGATCCACCTATATTCCGAGCACTGTTAATAATTATAAATAATAAAATGTTGTACTACAGTTTAAAATAATTCGTTTCGTTGAAAGTAATGAAAGCCTGTAAATCTCGTGACATATCTGAAATGAAATCTAAGAAAATTATACATTCAACACTTTAATTTGGTTCAAGGGCCTGCAGAAACCTTTCTTAATTTCCTCTAAATTTTGCGTTGAAGAATGCCTTAATTACTCTTAAGTTTTTAGCCCTTTTATTTCACCGAAAATTAAAAGCCGGCAATTATGTAATGACGTAGCTACTATTAAGGAGTTTTAAATTCAAATGCAGCCTTGTGCAATAAAATAGGTGCAAAATTTTCTTAATTACATAAATTATCTTCAAACGTGTTATGCATGTGTAGAAGTAACACTCTCAATTTTTATTTGTTGTGACATATTATATTATCTAAATTTAATTTATTTTTCTTACCATAGTTTCTGAGTGATTCTTTTCAGCGTTTATATAAAAATAATTTGTGTTGTTGTACATGCAAGTTTCGTGATGAGCGATGAAGTTATTTAGTTGCATGTTCAAATGGGAAATGAGACATCAACGTCAAATTTTCTCGCATATTTCATTATGTAGATTCACACTCAAGTGTCTGCCGGAAATAGAATCGCTAGCTTCATTTTTACGTCCAAAAGACTGGAATACAGCGAACGCGTTAAAAGATATCAAAATTTAAGGAAAATTGTCACTATTATCACGGCTTATATTCATTTCTGGGTGTGGTAAATGCAATTTTTATTTAAATTAACAGCAAGGTTGTCTACGAATTGTATGACCTAAGATTTTAGTCCGCCTATTCTGGTAAATTCATTTCCAAAGAACACATTGATTTTTACTTTTTTTTTTACAAAATTTTGAACTAAGACGTGAGTGGTCAGTTTTAAAGACCTCTGGATTTTGTAGAAAGCATGGTAAACATAAATTATTGCCAGATTTACTCTCCATGGGGTCAGTTCTAGCATGGGTTAAACGTTGTACACTTACTTACATAACACCCTGTATATTATAGTAATAGCATTCAAAATTCAGAACTAAGTCAACTGATAAGTTAAATAGCAAATATAAATAAATATATCATCACGGCATATTACCCATTACTGGGTGTGCCAGTATCTACATCACATGTAGACATCGGTAATGATATATTTTACCATGTGGGCGCTTACCAGGCGTCACCTCACGGGCACTCATAGAGAGTGCAAGACAGGGGTCACTATTGTGCCATTTAAAATTGGAAATATTTGGCGTCTGTCGGTATCTAACACGGTTCTCCCAGGTAAAAGCAAATGTTGATTATAATTAATTGTGGTCCTATCTGAAGTTTATAAACATAGAAATGGCCTCAAAGGATCTAGGAGAATTTTAATAAACGAAGAAAGAAATTATGTCATTGAATATTTCATAATTTCTTCGTTTGTTTATTAAAATTCTCCTTGGTTCTTTAAGGCCATTTCTATGTTTTATTATTTATTATATTTTTTCTTGCCTAACCGGTTCAGAATCTTCATATTATACATATTTTACAATAAATTGTAGTACTCGATGACTTCTTTCATCCAATCTTGTCTCGACGCTATATCGTACAGAACCGTTTCTTTTCTTCCTTCTCTCGGTAACTTCCCAGCATGAAATACTCAAATGCCTGATAGTTTCCTCTTTTCCCCCGCATAGCCTGCAACTCCTCTCACCACTTGATAGCCAGTATTTATTATTTCATCTGAACCTGGCAATCATCTTGATGTTTTTCTTTTCATCCAATAAATATCTTGGTATTGACGTCGTTTGTATTAGTTTATATCTCTTGTTGCAATTCGAGATGTTTAACTTCGTAATGTGTGATCCTATGTTTTTAATAGCAAATGAAAAATAAGATACTGACACAGTGTTAGTGTCAGTGACACTGATAAAAAAATAACGTTAATCGTGCAGCTATAAATCTAAGTAATATATCTCTATTTCAAATAAACTTACGTTACAGCGAAATATTGTCAATAACGAGCATCATTTTAAAATGGAATGTCCTAACTTAGTCGAAACAATATGAAATTTTGAAAGACAAACGTGTTATATCCATCGGTGTCGCACATACTTCTAGTGATAGCAAATGAAAGAGATAAACGTATGCCAGTTTGTTAATTCGTTCACGATATAGATGACCTTGACCGAACATCTTTTAAAATTTTAACTGTAGCCAGAAATATAAACCTGTCAACGCGCTATCGGCGTGACTTGGTTACCGGCACAGACAGATATCAAATTTCACCCCCTCAGATAAAACATTTTAAATTTTAAGCCAAGCTCGTTGTCCGCTTAAATTGGAGATCCTTCTTTCTTGTTATCAACGGGCATTTGCTATTACTTACACCAAAAAATGAAGTCTTGGTACGTTCCTGGAGTTGTGAGTCGTTCACGGCTGATTACTCCCGACACAATGGGTTCTTTGTATGTCGAGGTGGGTGATTTCTATATAATAGGCGGTCATTTGCAGCAGTTCAACTACACCCCACAAAAACCAGCTTCTGGTCTGCACAACGGGTCTCGTTTCTACAGCAGTGTTCGATGAAATGATGGCGTAGGAATGATAGTCTAATAATCAAAATGATGCAAATATATTAGCAATTGGCAGGGCATATTTGTACTCATGATAATACTAGCCTTAACAACCGTATGTTCGGCCACTGTGTTGTAAACTTACACGTCTGCACGCTTACCAGAATTAGCTAAACTTCCTATAACAACTCTGGTTTCTTTGGTTGCCTAGCTGAAATTGTAGGTTCGAACAAGCAAAGATTTGTTATTATTAAATAGTGTTGGTTTATTATATTCACGAAGATCTACATTTATTATATAGTCGAGTCCTAACGTCTAATACAACTTTACGAGTTGACGATATTATTACAACTCTTTTCGAGTTCACGATCTTGTTACAACTCTTTGAGTTGGCGATGTTCTTACAACTCTTTTCGAGTTGACGATCTTGTTACAACTGCCTAACACATTGTATATTCAAAAACGAACACAGTTCTGCCCGTCTGCCGTCGCTTACCCGCGCGTCCATACCACCCAGGCGTGACAGGGCAAAAATGATAATTTAGGGTTTTTAGCGAGGGAACAAAGAAAGTCCCCTGTAAGTCATTTGGAATAAACAATTCTAAGAATGGATGTAGCGAATGCAGATTGAGCATGAACTAAGAACTTAAGGAGTGTAAAATACTGAATTACGTCTGAAAGAATAGTGAAGAACAATCCTAACTCTGAAATTTAGGTTTATATGAATGGCAAATAACTAATACTCGGAATTTACATTATATTCAGCACTTTAAACTACTTTTACAACAAATAAAATATACAGGGTGTCTCTTAAATAGGGGGACATGGCTTAACCACAGATTCCTGAGGCTAAAATAAGACGATTTAACCAAATTTGCTTCTACCAGAAAGTGTACCATTTAGCCAGAATTCTGCTTCAAAGTTTTTCGAAAAAAAATTAATTTTGCTTATAATATTCGGACGTTTTATTCGATTTGGATGAAATGAAAAAAAAAAATTTCTCTCTCTGTTTAATTTGTGATATCTGTTACGGTTCACACAGAAAAAAATAAAATCTGAGTGTCTGCACTGCTAAATTTTTAAAATAAATTTAATCTAGCAGTCTATCCAAATGTCAAACAAGTAATTTTTAATGACAGTAACGAGTTGTCAATCTTTACAACTTGTTTAGGATTAAGCTAAGATATGTAATCGTCTTATTTATAATAATGGTAGTAAAATACTATTAGGCCGAACACACGGATGTTACTAATTTTAGAATATTGCGAAGAAAATTTTTGACAACCCGTAAAACAATTGTTACTGTCATTAAAAATTACTTGTTTGACATTTGGATAGACTGCTAGATTAAATTTATTTTAAAAAAAATAATCACGATGCAGTCACTCAGGTTTTATTTTTTTACTACTTTCCTTTAATTCGATTGAGCCGTAATCCCCCATTAAAGGCTACTGCCGAAAGTTATGCCTAATTATCTTAAAATTTTAACAGGGGATGGATGGAAGATGATAAATTAATATTACACATCCTGAAATATTGCCAAATTTATAGGGAAGCCGAAAAAATAAATCTCGTTATTTTATCGGACACCAACAGTTTTTCAGCAATTTAAAAGAATAATATCATTTTGCTTTTATGACTCCCTAAATTCTTAAAAGCATATTAAAAACAAACTATTGACATCCATCAACCGTAAATGTATTTCAGGTATCGAGTACTTTTATTTGGAATTCAGACATTGGGCAACATTTCAGCTTGGCAGAATCTTTCCGTGATTCTTCCTCGCTTAAACAACTTTCAATCTTTCTTGGGTTACAAACGACGTGTCAGTGGATAATTCCATCGCTTTGTCGGAGTCCGAAGTCTATTAGCGCCCCTTCATACGGCGGGCGATTAGGCAGAATGGCTTCTCCGATTCCCCATTACGAGGGTACCGTGTATGGCAGTAAAAAATAATGTAAGACGGATCTCATAGCCTGCTAGGATTGCAGGGGTAGCCGGGTAATAGTTTTATACGAATTATTAAAGGGAGTATAAGGACCGTAAGCCATAACGGTAGATTGGAAGACAGGGATATTATTTTAGGCTTAAGACATTCAAGAAAATTGATACTGGAATTTTTATTAAAATGTTCAAGACGAGTATTTAATTAATTAATTAATAATAGAATTCAAAATTGAAAGTTTTAAACCCTAAGTCCATCAAGGTGTGGTGGAACTAATTTAAAAAAAAATTGTTGTGGCTAGCCATAATACCTCTCGCCATTCCATTTTATGTTATAAGTATTATATTGCACTACGCTGTCGAAACGTTAAAAAAACCACCGATTTTTTTAACCAAGGACAATACCTTCCTTACCTAAAGGTGACGGAAGGTAAAATTTACAAAACTTTATTTAAATATTGTTTTCTTTTTGCATTTAACATGTCTTGTGCACACAAAATTCTAATTTTATCTATTTTTTTTACCTCTCGCTAAGAGATGTATTCGATTCATGCTAAAATTCGCATATCCAGATTTTATTGAATAAGTACGATTATAACATCCCCAAAAATAATAAGACTTAAAAAATATTTAACTGCAGTTTCCTTAATCTGACATTCCTGGGAAGAGCTGAAAAGGTTTTGGTAACAATTGAACAACCGGAAGTAGTAGTTTCTTAGAAAAATTCTTCTAAATATAATTTTTTGGGAGATTTTTTTATTAAATATTGAAGAACATAAAATTCTCCATCTAATACACTTAAAAATTTTATTATATCTTGTATAGATTTAGAGATAAAGACACTATAATTTATAGAGTGAACTAATCGCAGATGCTACGGCACTAAGGAAACCAGTTGACAAATTCCAATGTTTATAACATAATTTGTAAATGACGCATGTCAGTGTAAAAAATCAACAGTTTTACTGACATTCTGATAACTTTTACTGGGAAGTATATTTAATTTTTCTTATTGTTTTATTAATTAAATATTTGATATTATAGGTAAAATTGTGGTAAAATGCATATATCCATCAGAAATACCGCCAATCTGGTTAATGAATTGGAACAATCTCTGATATTTATAAACTTCTTCATACAATGAAAAATAGATATAATTAGAATTATATGTGTACAGAAGACATGTTAAATATAATAAAAAGCAATATTTGGGTAATGTTCTATAATATTTTGTTATAAAACGACGCTTCGAAAGCGAAGTGCAATACAATACTTATATAGCTTAATATGGAAATGGCGAGAGGTCTTGTGCTGGCCACAACAGATTTTTTTTTTCATTGTATGAGCAAGTTCTTAAATGTCAGAGATTCTTCCAATTCATTAGCAAAATTAGAGGTATTTCTTATGACTATACGCATTTTACCTATAATTTTAAAATTTAATTAATAAAACAATAAAAAAATTAAATGTATTTCCCAGAAAAGCTTCTAGATGTAGAATTTGATGTTCTTTAATATTAGTAATAAAACAAATTTTCAAAAAAATATGTTTAGAATTTTTTAAGAAACTTCTGTTTCTGGTTGTTTAATTGTTACCAAAACCTGTTCAGCTCTTCCCATGAATGTCAGATTAAGAAATTCATAGTTAAACAGGTCTTAAGTTTTGGAATAATCGTTCTTCCAATATTCACACACACACATACACACACACACACACACACACATACACATAATCGTAAAAATGTTAAAATCGGAAGGTCAATTACATCCCAATTTACAATATTTGTTGATTGTTGAAATTTAAATCACAACAAATCCAAAATGTATTATCCTTTCCCCGTGTAAATCTCACCTAATCCTTAATTCTCGTGCCTTTGATTCCTACCGGACCGTCTCTCCGTTCCTATTCCTGTTGGGAACTTTTGTGATTACTGCTCTAGGCAGGCGAATGGAACTTTATTTCTCTTGCGAAATCCTTTTGTCGCGAACTTGTGTTTAAGTTTAATGCACGTATTTTTACAAACGCTGGGAAATCTTTCGAGAATATTTAAGCAAAAGCCGCCCATAGGCTCATGCATATTTCATTATAAGAACGTCCCAAAGGAATGCAATCCGATTAGGGAAGATTCTTCAATGTAATTTCAACGTTAAATAAAGAATTATAAGATATGGATGGTGCTTAATACTTAACAGAATATAATTATACAGAAGAACACTTCGACAATAGAATTTATACTTTTTGTAAATTCTACATATTTACTGATTTTATGCAGTATTCTTGCTAGATGGTTATCCTTTGAGTTTCAGCTTAAATAATAGTAATTTACGTAACAAGACCTGAAAGTGATACTTTACTGGGTGAGCAAGCATATTCCAGAGCGAGCCGTAGGCGAGCTTTGGAAACTTGTGAGCCCAGTATAGACACTTTCAGGTCATGTTGGGTACAATATTTTTTTTGCGATCCTGAAAAAAGAATAAAAAAGTATTATTTTATTTTTTACTGCGAGCAAATAAGAAATAAATAAACAACTGATCTCCATGGAAACATTTAGCTTTACCGGTCCCGGGATCTGTAAAGTACTTTCCGATCCCTTATAGACAACTTTCCGAGCTAGCTCAGCAAAGAAGGACTTTGCGGTCTAAATAGTGATCAGAAAGAGCTCATTTTCTGGGCGATCGCGAAAAAATAAATACATCATCACGGCATATTACCCAATTCTGAGTGTGCCACAATCTGCTTTATCGCAGATATCGGTAATGATGACATATTTGTACCGTGAGGGCGGTTACCAGGGGTCACCTTACGGGCACTCATTGCTGGCGTGGAGAGTGCACCACAGGGGTTACTTTTGTGCCTTTTAAAATTCGAAATATTTGGCGTCGGTCGGGATCGAATCCGGTTCCCCAGGTTCGCGACCAGACACTCAGGCACGTGGCCACGGGACCCCATATGTACAGAATAGGCCTGAATAAATCACTGATTGGCCGATCATTAGTTGTTAGGCCTCGTAATTATTTTATATGATTTTCTGTTCAAATTAATAAAAATTATATTAAACGCAGTATCAATTAATACAACGGCAACTATGTTTGAGTGAGTGCCAAATCATACTGCCAGTGACAAAAAAAATCTTAGCCAAAGACAGAACTAAAAAGACAACGAGAAGTAAGATAGTGTAATTTTCGTTTTTGTATTTTAAGGAAATAGAAATGTTAACTTATATTTCGCCCACAACAACCTCAATATATTATCGAAAAACAATCAGCAGTCAATAACTCAATAGATCAATTACGGGCCCAATTAAGCAGTGAATGTTTTGAACATAGTGAGTAATAGCTGACCAGACCTCGGTCCCTACAGTTGAATACTCTCGTTAGGACGGTTCTCCCTCTTCAAGTCCTTAGAATAGGGGTGGGATTTCGTAATGTGTTCCCAAAGACTAGCCAAGAGACCAGAGGAAAGATATTAGGAGGAGAGACTGCGTGAACTTTGAGGACTCTAGGATATATCAGGAACAAACTTTGAATTCAGATTTGAATTTTCATTGAAGGAAGTTTATTTTAGATAAAAAATCATAACGGCTTATTACCCATTTTTGGGGGTAACACTTTGGTTGTATTCTCAGATATATGGATACACTGTCATCGAAACTCAATGGATCCATAAAGCATCTCATTTAAGTTGACAAAGAAACCCAAATATCCACCCCTCATAAATAAGAATGTGAATGTTGTCACTACTATACACAGACTTTGACTTTCATGACAAAAATATTATGAAACTACGCACTTATTATACAGGGGGTCTCACAACTCGCGCCGCAGACGAAACTGACACTTTCCGACGACAATAGGTTGCCAAAAAATAGAAGAAAATAATTTGCGGCTGCTTGCATAACGGAGTTACAAGACTTTTTAATCCACCAATCCCGGAAGGATATCTTGAGGTGTGATGATATTATTACAAAATAAAACTGGTTGCTAGGTTTCAAAAATACCACTAGTGAGTTACAAAATTTGTTTGACTTACTGTTATTTTGACACTTTAGAGTTGACTTTTCACTGTCAACAAATAGAGGTTAGCGAAGGTGTCATCCGAGATCATTTATATCGTACAGTGCAACGTGTTGTAGCAGCTGTGTAAAATGTGTTAAAACGAAAATATTATTGTCCACATTCTCCGAAAATTATAATCATTTCTAAGTAATCAGCGGCTGAATACATGGTAACAATTTGCCTTTTTTTATTCACCTTGTCAAATTTAATTTGACACTGACATTTTTCGAAAACTACAGTCGACCACACATTTTAAAGAAGATTTGATTTGTATAAAACCATAGTAATGTAAAATTACGGCAAACACACGTAGGTGTAGGTCTCTGATTGGTCAATTTTTAGACGTCTTTTCTCTAATATCTTTTAAGCTAGATTTTTTACCTCTCGCTAAGAGAGGTATTGGATTCATGCTAAAAATCACATATCGAGATTTAAGTGAATAAGCACGATTTAAGGTCCTTATAAACAGATTTTAACATTTTTACGATGATGTCTGTGTGTGTGGATGTGTGTATGTATATATGTGTGGATGTTGGAGGGACGATTCCTCAAAAATTATAAGACATAAGACCAGTTTAATTATGAATTCCTCAATCTGACATTCATGAAAAGAGCTGAAAAGGTTTTGGTAACAATTGGACAACTGGAAGTAGTGGTTTCTAAAAAAATTCTTCTACATATTATTTTTTGAAATTTTTTTATTTCTATTATTGAAGAACATACAATTCTACATCTGATACAATTAAAATTTTTATTATATCTTTTATAAATTTAGAGATAAAGACGCTATAATATATAGAATATCGGGGTAGGTAAGTCGAGTAGGCTAAGGAAATCAGTTGACAAATTCAAATGTTTATAACATAATTTGTAAATGACAAATTTCAGTGGCAAAAATCAAAAGTTTTAGTTACATTCTGAAAGCTTTTTCTGGGAAGTACATTTAATCTTTCTTATTGTTTTATTAATTAAATATTTAAAATTATAGGTAACATTAGAAATACCACCAATCTTGTTAATGTATTGGAAGAATCCTTGACAATTAGAAACTTTCTCATACAGTGAAAAATAGATATAATTAGAATTGTATGTGTGCAGAAGACATGTTAAATACAACAAAAAACAGTATTTGGGTAAAGTTCTGTAATTTTTTTGTTATAAAACAACGGTTCGATAGCGAAGTGCAATACAATACTTTTATAACATAAAATGCAGTCTCGTGTTTCCTCATTCGCTCAGGGGCGCGAGTTGTGAGATACCTTGTTTTATTGTCTCATAAGATATTCAAATCTTTCCTTTAATCCAACCCTGTAAATTGCAGTTATTGTGACAAACCTAATGCAATTTTTAGTACACCGCACTAAACTTTTTTAGTATTTATACAGGTTGGTATTTAAGTTGTTTATTGCCATTTTTTGGCTTCCGATGAGACGGACTATAATGACAATATATCTATATGTTCGAAAGCGTTTACCAACGTTTGTTAAATTTTTTACCTTCGTCATTAAGTTCTACTCATACATGCGTCCTATTTGTCCTCCGAATAAACAGTTCAGTCATTTCTGTTGAATTTTTCAAAGCTACTTTAGTAATTTAAACCGAAATTACAGAGCACGACTACTACGCGTATGTTTGTGCTACGATCATTAAGAGCGATATTTCATGTTCTTTGTCATTGGTTATTTATTCATTTACCTGACATCGGCTAATTCTATATTCTTTTTCTTACAAAGAAAGTTTGAAAAACTAAACGTAACGTAAACAGAAATAACATTGGGAGGAAAAACTCAGATGGAACAGACAGTTGTTTTGAAGTAATTTCATAAAGTAAACATTATAAATACGAGAGGAAGTCATTTATTTTTCATAAATTTTAATTATTTTCTAAGGAAAATAAATAAATACATTTAGATTATTACGTCTGGATGAAAATTATCTCAGAATATAATGCTTTATTAACAATATGAGGTGTTGCAATTAAATAGCGGCATTTTTATTCCGGCTTCCCTGTAATTTGGAAAATTGTAGAATTTCATATTAATTTTTCATCTTTCCTCCATCCACGGTTAAAATTTTCATTTGTTACACAAGTATCGAATTTAACATTTCTTGTACCCACAAATAATTCTAATGGGGTATGTGACTAAATTTTGATTTTTACATATATGATACTAGACCAAAAAATAAAATACCAGTATTTTTTTAAATTGATTAATTATTCGTAGTTCGAGAAAAACTTTGGAGTAGGGATCTGTGACGTCAGTAGTGTAGACTCTGGTGTAAAAATGGGATAAGTACATTTTTAAAAAACTCAGTTTTGTGCTGAAAGTTAATAAATATACTTCACAAATCTCTTTCGTGCGCCGAAACACTAAAATTGCGAAATATAGTTAAAAATTAAGTCATAATAAAAAAAAACAGTATACTAGTTTTATTTTTGTCCTAGAACAAAAATTTAAAAAATAGCTTGTCTTCTTTTTGCACCAAGGTCTACAATTATATATTTTATCTCTAAATCTACAGAAGATATAGTAAAATTTTTGTGTATTACAAGGAGCATTTTATGTTCATCAATATGGGGTCCCATGGTCGCGTGCCTACGTCTGGTCGCGAACCTGGGGGAACCGGGTTCGATCTCAACCGGCGCTAAATATTTCGAATTTTAAATGGCACAAAAGTGACCCCCGTGGTGCACTCTCTACACCAGCTATGAGTGCCCGTGAGGTGACGCCTGGTAAGCGTCCACACGGTAAAATATATCGTCATCATTACCGCTGTCTACAGGTGTTGTAGATACTGGCACACCCAGAAATGGGTAATATGCCGTAATGATATATTTATATATATTTATATTTTAAATCTACAGAAGATATAGTAAAATTTTTAAGTGTATTACAAGGAGAATTTTATGTTCCTCAATATTTGTAGTAACAAAAATCTTCAGAAAAATAATATTTAGAAGAATGTTTTTAAGAAACGACTACTTCTGGTTGTCCAATTGTTATCACAACCTTTTCAGCACTTTCTATAAAAGTCAAAATGAGGAATACGTAGTTAAACAGGCCATAACTACTAGAGTTTTTGAGGAATCGTCCTTCACACACACACACACACACACACACACACACACACACACACACACACACACACACAGTCAGAGAGGGAGAGAAAGAGAGAGACTTCATCAATACCTTTCTTAGCGAGAGGTAAAAAAATAAATGACAGGAGGTACTGCGTTGGGTATATCACATATTTTGATATTTAGTTTAACATATTTATTTTTATAGGCAGTTCATTTATGCAGCAGCATGAGTTCATAATAAACAACATTTATAATTATTAATATATAATAACAACTTGGGCATACTAATTGACAAGCAAACATATTTCAATTTATATCATGAACTAATTCTGTTAATCCTCAGCTTATTTAAAATCGGCTTGCAGCAGTTGAATTTCAAAGTACGTAGGTGTATATTCGTATATTCTATATTAAGGTTTATTCTGTGTGGATTTAACATCCTACATACATATTTCCAGAATGCGTATATTTATCTGTATAGAAAATAAATTTCTGTTTTGGTCGTGTAGCGTATTTTACAAGTACGGTAAGCCTGCTTTTGTGGCAGAATAAAATTAGGTGGAAATTTTACTCTACCTATAATACAGCTACGCTTGTCAGGTGACAACAAATCAATTTAAGATCCTACGGAAAATTATGGATGTTTACAATTTGAAAGGTATTTTCTAAAGCAACTGTACACGGTAAAAAATTACATTGTTATTCCAGACAAAATATAGTTAGCTGTATTTTTTTTGTTATTTCAACAATAACTTTTTGCCGTGTATACGAAGAACTTTGTATTTTAAGTTTCCAAAACTAAACAATTTTTGTTGTATATAACAAGTATTATTTGCTGCAAAATATTAGTCATGGTAGCAATTATTATTAGTAGTACTAAGCAGTCATTTTGTTACTTTGTTCCGATTACAAAATCATTTTGCAATTATTAAAAATATTTCATCTGTTACTGGGACAATTTTTTTTCCTATGACATATATTTTGTAAAGAAATAAATAAATATATAAATATATCATCACGGCATATTACCCATTTCTGGGTGTGCCAATCTGCTTTATCGCAGATATCGGTAATGATGATGACATATTTGTACCGTGCGGGCGCTTACCAGGCGTCACCTCACAGGCACTCATTTTGTAAAGATTACAAATAATTTCTTTTCCCGCCATATACTTTATAAAGGTAACTAAAACTTTTGTGTAGACAAGGTATTCCCTGGTATAAAGCATAATTCACTGTTCGTGTTATCCCTGATTACATAACTAACTAACTAGTTATTTATGTGATCAAGGGTGTTATACACTACTTCGTGTCGTATTTGTTTGCCCAGTTAAGTTTAGCCTGTCGAAAATTGTATTTTAAAAGTGCTTGTTCCTTGTGCCCGTCAATAAAAATGGATGATTTTGTAAAAGATATTTTAAAACAATGTCAATTAGAGTGTCTTATTGAGAAATTTGAAGGTATGCATCAATTACTGATAAATCTATATAATTTAAGTTACTTAGTTAGTCATATGATCTGTTACATGTATATAGATTATAATTATAAATAAATAAAATTAATATAATACGCATGTATTTAATTTTAACCTTACTACTTCATTAATGCATTTGTATATCTAACAAAATTAATTAGTTTCTAAAATAAATTTACAGTTATTAATGGTAACGTATTTTATTTGTTCGCATAACAAATTTATATTTCTTAATGGTAACTTAATTTATTTGTTCGCATAACTTATTTATACTTCTTAATGGTAACTTATTTTATTTGTTCGCATAACAAATGTCTTTTATTATATATAACAAAACTGTATATGTTGCGACAACAATTTTTTACCAGCAAATGTACCTTGGTAACTGTAATAAATATATTTGCTGGTCCTATATTGACAAAAAAAAAAATTGCTACTGGAACTTATTTTTGGTAATCACAACAAAGTTTTTATTTACCGTGTACAAAGGAGTTTCTTAAAACATCACAAAATTGGTATTTTTTTCTTAAAGGCCTCCAGTTTTTGTAGAAAGCATGTTAAATAAAAATTATTATCAGATTTACTATCAATGGGGTCAGTTCTACCATGGGTTAAACGTTGTAGACTTACTTAGATAACAACCTGTATAATTGAGCATACCAAGTGTACTTTTAAAATAAAATCAAGCGAATACTTTTCAAGTAGAATAAAACACCCTCCTTGATTTACTTATTAAGAGATATTCACCCTGTGGAACATCCCTTGGCTCCGTGTATGTTAAACTTGGAGCCATGCGCCGTTGTGCAGTATGCACTAGCGCGCTATAAATCGGCCGCAAGTGCCTGAACTTCCAGACGGTTCCGGAGTAAAGTCCGGACACCGGAGTCGGCCCGCAATTACAACTCCGGGACTACGGAGTTTCGAGGTGTTTATGTCACGTGATATACCGACCGGCTTGCATCGAACCCGACACAATGCAGAGAAGAAAATTATGATATTAGTAATCTATAATAATAATGTCTCGTATAGTGCCGTGCATATTAAGGCGTTATGTCTCTACATATTCAGATCGAATCTGAAGATACTCGGTTCGAATCTACCGGCCGGCTAAGTGCGAAGTCGTTAAAATGTTACAATATCAGGCATTCGCACTCGCTTGAGATGATCTGACCAATCGCCCATGTTAAACATAGATGGTGCTAGCTGTAGAAGGTATATTTCCGATGCCGCACTGGTTGCATAGCAATCAGTGGTTGTCGCACTGGTAAAAAACGTCAACTTCTCTAGTATTATCGGTCTCGAAGAATGAGTGACTACGTCGGATAGGAATACGGTTTCTTCATAATTCAGGAAAACTCGATATAGCGCTCCGAGTAGAACGCCTTCAGAAATGCATTAAGACGAGGTAATCATTTCTTTTGGTTCACTCTGTATTTTATTTTTTACCCACTTGTTAGTCACTTTTATAACCTAAACTTGCAATTGACACTTATTTTCAATACGTACACGATTTAAAATATACTGGTTGCGCCACTCTGCACCAAACGAGGGTCCAAAGCAATACGTGTTTCCTCGTTTTTTCCGCTAGAGGCGCAACGTGAGAACGACCCAACTGACTCCTGTCATTTGCATGTCATTTTGAAAATAATACATGTTATATCTTATAGAAAGGTAAATAAAACAGGTTTTGAAGTACATATTCGTATTATATGTAATGTAATATTAATATTTCGTCGATGATTCTGAAAAACCTGCTATGTGAAAAAGATACTTTTACAAGAATGTCAAAAAACTATTTAGAAAATTAGGTGTCCGTTTTTGACCGCTTTGACTTATAAAGACAATATCAGCATGATATTACCAGCCGCTAGAGAAAAAAATAATAAACATAACAATATAAAAACCTAAAAATCACTAATAATGCACATAGCAGGTTTTTCAGAACCAACGAAGATTTTGTTAAAAGATATTGCAATTAATGCAAAATGAAAAGAAAATTAAATAGAAAATGTTTCATTCCTGGATGTGAAACCGGTTACAAGAAATTCACTGAAAAAGAATCACTGTTTGCTGCTCCACTCGATATATCACTTTTTAAAAAATGGCAATGTGCAATTAGTAGAGATGATCGCGAATTAAGATTGAATGATGTTTGTCGAAAATATTTTCGGGAAGAAGATATTATTACCGAATGGAAATCTGGAAGCGTACGGTTCTATCTATTTATTTAATTTTTCCAATTTTAAATTCTAACAATGTATTGATTCAGGTGTCCATTAAATATATAAATTTACATTAAAAATAAATTTATTATGCATTTCATTTTTTATATTTTATGGAAAAATAGTTTGCTGTGGTAGGGTCGTTCTCACGTAGCGCATCTAGCGGATTATTCAAGGAAACACGTAACAAGCGGTTCATCAAAAACAATGAAAAACATGACAAGTGGCATAACCAGTATATTTTAAATCGTGGATCAATATAAAATTTAATGTAAACTTTGTTATGCCAAAAATAAACTACAATTATTTCAAATAATTTTATATTCTGTAAAAGGAAAAAAGATTGACTTAGAAATACCTATAGCTGGGCATTTTATTTGGTGAAATCCAAAATGGATAATTATCAGTTTAGGCAGTTTTTAAATTTAAGAAATTCTTAGCTATGCAACGGTTTAGGAATCGGTGTTGAAATCGGCCTTAAAATAATTAAAGTGATCTGCAGTATGTTTAAAAGTTGACAACTCCGCTTCAACTTCCATTAATTCTCGTCCAGTATTTCGTCGCTCGTAATTGAATTACCCCGTTTAATCCAATTCTTGTCCAAGTGGCTGGAGCAGATGATGTTATATTTATATCTCCTTCTCAGTGTTTGTCTTGTGTGTAGAAGACGAATGTTACTGCAGCAATGTACATTGTACGAAGTTTGCAAGACGCCGTGGTCCCAGGACTTACAGCGACACCCGGCAATTAGTTTAATGGGGGATTCCCACAGGGTTAAAGTCTTATGATAAAGGGGGGATTTAAATGCTGGGACGAAGGATTTGAATTGGGGACAGAAATTAAAATTTGTGTTAAAACAGACGGAAACTTTTTGTTATGTAATGGATTTGTTGTTCCATTTAATTACGGAAATAGTTATTAACGTCATTAGGGCGATATGAGGGAAACAATGGACGCGGCTGAACCAATTACAAGAGAGAACTAATAAACATCCGTCAGCTGTCTTTTCTGTTTGTATGTTGTTGACATTTTGAAGATGGATTTACAAGAACAAATTGATATATTGTTTTTATGTTAGTAAGCAGTATTCACAAACATCGTTATTTGTACGACAAAGCAGATGCATTGTACAATAGTTATTAATGTCATTAGGCCGATATCAGGCAAATAACGGACGCGACTAAGGTTTCTAATCTGTTGTGGCCAGCACAAAACCTTCCGTCAATTCAATGTATTTTGTACAAATCCGATACCAAAAGTTCCTTGGAAAAGATTCTATATATCCTGTAAAATTCTAACACGAACAAACTATTTTTTACAAATTCCATATTGCAAGTTCCTTTGAAAAGATTCTATAAATCCAGTATAATTATAACACGAATGTACATTCTGAAAATTGCACTTCACACTTCTTCATTCCTATCCAACGCATCTTTTTGACACAGTTCTTCCTCTCTCAAATATTCTGCTACACAGTCCTTCCATCTTCTCTTTGGCCTTTCTTGTATTCCCGGCATTGAAACTGCAAGACATTTGCGAGGAACCCTCTGTCACTTAAATTACTTTCTGATCCCATACTTTCCACTTTGATTTTGCACTTGACACTGACATCTGTCAATTTGAAGTTTTTGAATATTATCTGCTGTTTCCATAATTTTTGCAAAGCTGACTGGTTTTTGAAAGTTAACCTCTCTTAATCTCTCTATAACTCTATATCTATTGAATATGAAGAAAAACGTATAATCAAATCGTAAAGAGATTAAGATTTTCTTTCATATTAATGATCATAAAATGTCGAAAAATGATATTTAACTGCGTTTTTTCCAGAAAAACTACTAAGAACTTCAAATAAGGGTACTTCCGGTTGACCAATTATAACCAAAATCTAATCAGCTCTTCATATGGTTGTAAAGAAGAGGAATACGAAAGAATCATAATTTTTAGAATTGTAGTTTTGAAGTTATCGTCGGAGAAAAATTTGTCACAATACACACACACACACGGACACACACACGGACACACACACACACACACACACATACAGACATCAATGTAAAATTAGTAGAATCGTATTCTAGGTATCTTGAAACGTGCTTATTCGTTAAAAACTCACCATCGAATTGCATATCGGCCGTGTGGCATTCAAGACTTTTCGTAATAACATAAAATTTAAACGTAACACTAAACAACTGTCCATCAAGATGCTGTCTTTTTTTAGGAACACTTGATCCTTAAGTGTAGGCGACTATTATAAAAAATAACGGCCGGTGACCGTTAATTTTATCTTTTCACTTTTGTTTTTTGTCCTGCCATATCATAGGAACAGTATGCTATTACGGAAGATAATTTAGGGTATTGTTTTTGTAGTTCAAATGAAGCCACACGCACTTAGGTATTTATGTAAAGTTTTGTAATAGCATTCCATTGACTATGAAGCTATTTATAGTCAGAAAAATCTCTCGCCATTTCCGTTTTGTTACATAGGTATCGAATTTAACATTGCTTGCAGCCACAAATAATTCTAATTATATCTATTCTTTTATTTTATAAGGAATCTTGTCCTACTCTTCTAAAATGTTCAAGATGGTTCCAATTCACAGCCAAGATTGGCGGTATTTCACTATTACTATTACTATACATACCTACCTACAATTTTAAATATTTAATTAATAATTTCATAACAAATAATGCATATACTTCTTAGAAGAATCTTTCAGTAATGAAATTTGAATTTGGCAACTGCTTTCCTTGGTGTAGTCTGGACAATGCGATTTATTGCAACAGATTATTCTATATATTATATTTTCTTTATTTCTAAATCTATAGAAGATATAATAAAATTTTTATGTGTATTAGATGGAGAATTTTCTATTCTTCAATATTCACAATAACAAAAATCTTCAAAAAATAATATTAGGAAGAATTTTTTAAAAAACTACTAGTTCCAATTGTTATCAAAACCTTTTCTGTTCTTTCCATTAATGTCAAATTACGGAATACGTAAGTAAACAGGTTTTACATTATAGTATTTAACGAATCGTCCTTCTAAAATGCAGACACGCACACACATCCACACACACACACATAATCGTAAAAAATGTTAAAATCGGTCTCTAAATATGCGATTTTAGCATGAATCCAATACCTCTCTTAGCGAGAGGTAAAAATTCATACAATTCCCACTTGGCATAAAAGGACTACAGCCGAACACACGCGAAATAAAACTACTTCAACTTTATGTAAATTTGCTGTTATTACTTCTGTTTTAATATTAAAATTACTCTTTCTCTATTATCATTCTCATTAAACGAGAAGTACTCCCGTACTTTTTTATAATAATAATAAAAACATAGTCAATTTAAAGAACAAACTCAAATATGTAAAATTCATGACAGATTTGTTGACTTAGAAGATTCATACATACACAAGTGCAGCCAAATTAAAAACCAGACGTGCAAAAGCAAACCAGCATTCCGACATGTATATTCCTGCAGCCGTTTTCCTGCTTTCCTGCAGTTGCAGGCGGGGGTTGTGAAATATTCAACGGTCTCAAGGGTAAGGAATTAAGCCGACGGAATAAACGAGCTTAAACAATTTACAGGGCGTCTTTAGCAACGCCAGAAACAGCCGATAGTGAGAAGAGTAAATAAACAATGAAGGAAGGTCGATGACTGCGTAAGGAATTGAAGAATGGAAATAAATAACTGCATACATATTACTTTCTTTCATTTCTTGAGTGGATTTCCACTTGTTTCATTTACAGTTTTACTTGTATTTTAATGAAGGAATAAGGAAGGCATATATTTGGAACCACAGGTCGCTAGCTTTTTTCGATTCCAAGATATTTGTATTTATATCCATGGCCAAAAATATCTATTTCTGGATAATAACCCCAAAAGGGGTAGAAATACAAACTTGGCGACATCATTATTCGATTTTACGGGTAAAATTACCTAAATGTACCAATTTTGAAAATTCTTGAAAAATATATACAATTTCCAGAGCACGATTGTATACACTGTTAAAAAAATATGAAAATTGGTATACATATGTAATTTTGCCCGTAAAATCGAATGGTAATACCGGAAAGTCAGTATTACCATTCTTTTTGGGGTTATAACCCCAAAATGGGCGTTTTTGGGATCATACTTTGAACACAAATATCTCGGGAACGGATAAAGATATCGACCTGCGGTTTCACAATTTGGAATCAGCGCGCTGAAAAGTAGATATATAATAATGTAATAATAAAAATAAATAATAATTTTTTTGTAACTTAAAAATGTGTCGAGATACCAAATCATCAATCGATTCTAGGAATATAACTACATAAATATAACAATTTTCAGAGTTATTAGGCATATAAAACAATTTTTAGAACAAAAATAATGAAAACAAAATCATTTCGAAAATTGACCTTTTCAGCGTTTTTTAATAAAATAATAGGAATATCATATAAAAACAACATTATTTATTATATCATCTATAGCTTTAGAGATAAAGAAGAATAATCTTTTTTATACAGAAACTTTTTGGGCTTTACTTACAAGAAAGATATAATTACAATAATTTGTGGGAGCCTTAAGTGAAAACAATTAAGGAATATTTATTTACATTTGTGTGCGTGTAAAATACTTCACGCACGAGAATTGTATCAAAATTTTTGGTCGAAAATCACTTTTTTTAATGAGATAGGTTGTACTTCTGGAAAGGGTTAGTTTGAAATACTGGGGTTAAGTCATTTTCCAAATTTGATTTTACTTACCTTCATTAGAGTACTTCTTCTAGCGAAAATTTATTTGTAATAATAGACGTTTTCTTCGTAATAAATAATAGGTAGGTGTCGATATTTGACATTTCAGCAATGTTCGCCTCGCGTATTTGACAGGTATATTGATCGGTGACATATGTCGCTGCCGTGATTTTGGTTTATATAAATTAGTTTTAAATATAGGAAATGTTAAAGTAAAAAAATAACTTACGTAGGTAATACTTTTTTACATGAACTTTATTATAGTAAAGATGATTTCTTTTCTAAAAAACGTCCAGTGTATTTTATTATTTTACCGCATAGTTAGACAAGTTACAACACAGTAACCGTAAAATGTAGGTTACACTTGCTGTGTATACAATTGTAAAGTTCCCATTACACTTCAGGAGGGCAAAAAAGTATTTTTCAAAATTTAAGCAAAATAAATTGTAACACTGTTAATTTGTTGATCAACCACTGAAACTAACCAATACGTATGAATCTATTTACATTATGTATATCCACAGTAATCGCTAAGGTCCGAATATTTATTCGAGTAAATAATTCGTGTCTTGTCATTGTTGTCCGCCATATATGTACATTGAAAAATGATGTGGCATTATATAAAAATTGTTGTGAACACTCCACCATGTTGAAAAATGAGCGACCATAATAGCAGTGCTGGAAATACACAGCCGTATTAATATTTATTACCGTGTAACGTTGTTAAATGGTGTTACATCATTAGCATTTGCAATTAATACACGGCTTATCCGCGAAACGGCTGTTTATGCTACACTTTGTTTTATTTATTTTTCCAGCCGAATCCATGAATTTTAATACAGGGTAAACAATATTTAATTTATGAGTTAATGAGTTTGGACATTAATTATTAAACTTTTAATCTTTTGCAATTATTTTATCTTGATATTTATTTAGTTTAATTATGTTTTGACCATAAACATTACAGAATTTTAAACCCACTTTTTATTCAAACATTCGAAATGACCAATTATTCATTATAAATAAAATAAATATATCATCACGGCATATTACCCATTTCTGAGTGTGCCACAATCTGCTTTATCGCAGATATCTTTAATGATGATGACATATTTGTACCGTGCGGGCGGTTACCAGGCGTCAACTCACGGGCACTCATTGTTGGCGTGGAGAGTGCACCACAGGGGTCACTTTTGTGCCATTTAAAATTCGAAATATTTGGTGTCGGTCAGGATCGAAAACGGTTCTCTAGGTTCGCGACCAGACACTCAGGCACGCAGCCACGGGACCCCATATTCATTATTTATTAGTATTTAATTGAGAATTTTAAGCGCTAGTCACTTTTATCGTTGAAAATGCAACACAAAAAATAATCTGTTGTGGCCAGCACAATACCTCTCGCCATTTCCGCTTTGTTACACAAGTATCGAATAACATTTCTTGTGCCCACAAATAATTCTAATTATATCAATTCTTTCATTTTATAAGGTCCTACTCCTCTAAAATGTTCCAGATGGTTCCAATTCATTGACGGGATTGGCGGTAGGATATATATATATATATATATATATATATATATATATATATATATATATATATATATATATGTACTATTACTATTAATATACATACTTACCTACAATTTTAAATATTTAATTAATAATTCAATAAGAAATATTAAATATACTTTCCAGAAAGAAATATCAGTAATGTCAGTAAAATTATTGA
This sequence comes from Ophonus ardosiacus, assembly GCA_943142095.1. Taxonomy (NCBI): domain Eukaryota; kingdom Metazoa; phylum Arthropoda; class Insecta; order Coleoptera; family Carabidae; genus Ophonus; species Ophonus ardosiacus. Next base: position 3,302,032 of record OW964839.1, read on the forward strand.
TTTTTGACATTGATATTTATCTGTGAATTACAAACATTTAAATTTGACAACTGATATCCATGGTCTACTCTGGACTGTGCGATTTATTGCAACAAATTATTCTATATAATATATTTTCTTTATCTTTAAATCCATAGAAGATGTAATATTTTTTTTAAGTGTATTAGATACAGAAACAGAATTTTAAGTTCTTCAATATTTGTAATGACAAAAATTTCCCAAAATTAATATTTAGAAGATTTTGTTAAGAAACTATTACTTTCGGTTGTCTAATTGTTATGAAAAACTTTTCTGCTCTTTCCATTATTGTGATATTGAGGAATATGTAGTTAAATAGATTTTAAGTAATAGAGTTTTTGAGGAATCGTCCTTCTAACATTCAGACACACACACATATCCACAGAGACATCATCGTAAAAATGTTATAATTGGATTGTAGGGACTTTAAAACGTGCTTATTCATTAAAATCTGGATATGCCTTTTTAGCATGAATCCAATACCTCTCTTAGCGAGAGGTAAAAACTGTTTGAAATAAATAAATGGGATTCAGCACATAAGTTGCTTTTTCTTAGTAGTGTAAACGATTAAAATTTGGAATCACTCAGTTTAGTTTTCCAAGAAATATACATGTTGAAACCTATTTATTAGCTTTACAAAATCTCATTCAAACCGCTCCGGCTTTAACACAAAAGTAGTATAGGGTAACAAGATACCCTCTTTCTAAACGTGATTCAGGATGGGCACTAGTAAAACTATTGCACCGTGCCACAGATCTTTGTGATTGGAATGGTACAGAAAAAGGCGACTATGGAATCATGAATAGCATAACATTCTCTTTTCTAAAGAATAGAGGTTTTGTTTATACCAAAATGATTATTGTTAGACGTTTATATTACTATTTCGTGGTGGTTATATAAAGTAAATGACCAAGAACATAATGTTCAAATCAGATGTTATCGTGTAACCAAGTACAGGTGTATTGATTCAAGTATATCAGTACTAATGAAAAAAGTCCATAATAGCAGAATTATAAACACAATAAAAATAAAATGAAAAACCGACCCTCTACTTAATGTCATAAAATTTAACGACTCCATTTACAATAAACATACCGTATAAACAGTAAAATTAAAACCGCAATATTAAATATAATATTTCTTTTATTTCAGTGCACACAGATTTTACTTTTTTTACATTTTCCACCAGATTTTAAATTAGATTTTTTTCTGTACATACGAGCTAAAACTCGTAATATTTCAGCCGGTTTATATTTCAACAAATTATAAAATCTGTACAAAGGGTTAGAAATTTCTATAAAAATATTTCGGCTACTTTAAATATAGACTTATGCGGTGTCTGATGTCGCATTTTGCCATTTAGTTTTTGGAATTTAGATCTGTACATAAATACAACTCCGAATGACACTCTAATGACACCCATTGTTTTGTATGGAAACACTTTAGAATAACAAAAATGAATTATACAGTTCGATTAAATTTGATGCGTTAGATTAAATATTAATATTATATTTCATAAAAAAGAAGCTAAGAAGTTATTCTTTTATAGCAAATTTGGAACGAACATGATTTGTTTAATTAGTGCGCGTCAACTTCAAGATATAGTGTCCTCCAGCAAAACCCTAAAATCTAATTACTAAAATCCTAAATAATGACATTATTTAGGGCATATAAATTTTGGATTTAGGTATTAGGGTGATAAAAGTGCAACATAGGACACTGTGGGGCAATGACTAGTAGTAATGGGTTTACCGGCATTTTAAGGGACATCTCCCATTCCAGATTTAGCTTCTACCCTTTACTTTTGGCACAATAAAAAACATCTTCGTAAAAATCCAGTGCGTACATTAGACCTACATTGCAAGACATATGGGACAATACTCACAGGAAAATTTGCAAGACTTTTACCTAGTTGCACCAACAAGGCTTAAATTTTAAGCTAGGCTTAAACAAAAAAATGAAAATAGAAATTTTGACAGCAATATATTATAATTCATTTGCCATTTCATTTCGATGCAATATTGTTAATAGGGGATTCCAGCTCAATCGAATTAAAGAAAAATAGTAAAAAAATACGAATGTATATGCTGAATAACGAATATTAATAAAAAAAATGAAATGGTATAATTGAGATATTTCGGAAATAAAGGGTTTTTTGTTATATCGCTTCAACACGAATATGAAATCAATATATAATATTTTGATTGGCGACTGAAATACCGCCTATAAATGCATAACAAATAGCTTGTTAGGAGGTGGGGGTTACTACCAATGAAAGTTAAGATATTCAAATTCGAAAGGAGGGGCTAACATTCCTGTACTGCACTTTTCAAACAGTTTTTATTTTAACATAAATTTCTTGCATTAAACTTGATAATTTAAATACACCTGTAATTATAAAGTATGTAGACTTATACAGTGTTGTAATATTAATTTATTTTATGTAAATATAACTTAAAATAGCATATATTTCAGGAACATTTAGGTCCATAATGAAAACAGTTTGATATAAAAACACATAAGCGTGACATCACGTCAATCTTTTCAAAATTCGGGAGACCATAACTCGCTTATTAATAGGAATTTTTTCACCGGATTTTCATCAATAGTCTTAGTTTTCCTAATATTTTCAGATGAAATTATAAAAAAAGGTGGAATACCCCATTTAAGCCAAGTTTAATACTTAAGTTACATTGGTATAACCGGTCATTAGGGATACAATGCCTAATAGAATTATTAAAGTTGACATTACTAATAAAGGCGATGTAACATACATATTCAGTTTTTGTAAGTTTAAATTTATATTTTAAACTAGTCCAAAGAAATTTATAGAAATTTCTCATCATTTCCATAGGTTTTATATATTTTTTCGTTGCAAATATAAACCGATCGAACTATATATAATTAGTGATCTGCTATTGTCATTGTATGATTATAAATTATAGGATTTAAAGCAAATCACAATTACATTATTGATTTTGTGCAAACATGAGTAATTACTTTGAAAATAAATAATAAAAAAATAATTAATTCGCTAGCCATTTTTCATGTTATTAATTGACATGAGAAAATTGCTTCACGAAACAAATGGCCTGTATTTCATATTTCAATTTTTTAATAGATTTTAACCAATTTTATTTTGCTGATGTTTCAAAACTTGTATTTCATTCCAAATTGAAAAATAAAACATTATTTATTATTACTAAAACCCCCTAATAGTTATTTGTTTCATTAAAACAAAAAATTCATGATTTTGAAACGAAAAAGATGGTGTCTGGCAATTTTACGAATATCAAATACCTACCTAAACAATATTTGTATAACTAAAGGAAAAAAACCCATTAACCTTAACAATAATTTTAAAAACTATATACGTATTTCGAGAAGTACGTTCTCAACATCCATATTAAATTTTACAACTTTAACGCCAACTAATATGATTATTGCTACCAAAGGTTTGCACAAAATGAGTACACTTACGTAACATTCTCTTTACAATCAAATAATATTACTACCAAGTTTATATCTCTACCCATTTTAGAATTATTGCTCGAAAAGTCAATATACCCCATATTTAGATAAAAACTTCAAAATTTCCAAAAATCTAATTTTTATGTATATAGATACTTCTTAATGCGCCATTCGATTCTACGGACAAAAATACATAAGTACACCAATTTTCATAATTTTTGAACACCGCATACAATTTCTAAAGCAAAATAACTGAAAACGGCCAAAAATCGAAAAAATCGTAAGGGGTACCCCTTAGGATTTTTTCAGATTTTGGCTATTTTCAGGGGTTTTCAAACTTTTATTCATAAAAAATGAACCGGTTGGACAAAAATTATGAAAATTGCTATACTTATGTATTTTTGTCTGTAGAATCGAATGGTGATGTCGCCAAATTCATATCTCGACCCATTTTTGGGTTAATACCCAAAAATGGGCAGTTTGGAACAAAACTTTGAATCTAAATATCTCGAGAACGAAAAGAGATATCGACCTGCGGTTTCAAAATTTGGAATCAGCTCATTAAGATGTATCTAGATACATATAAATTAGATTTTTAAAAAATTTGAAGTTTTTATCTAAATATGGGGTATATTGACTTTTGGGGCATTAATTCGGAAATGGGTAGAGATATAAACTTGGTAGTAATATTATTTGATTGTAAAGAGAATGTTACGTAAGTGTACGCATTTTTAGAATATTTGAACAACTGTGTGAATTTTTAGAAATAAAAATGGATAAATGCTATAAAAAAGTTTCTTTAAAAAGATTCTATAAATCCAATAAAATATAACATGAACACACACTATGTAAATTGCACTTGACACTTCCTTCTTTCTTCATCAGCTTTCTCCAATTTTATTAGATGTCACTGTTTCTTACTCTTCTCTTTCACTCATTCTGCGATACAGTTCTGCCATTTTCTCTTTCGCCTTCTTCATAATCCCTACATTCTAGTCATATACTTGCCATATTTGATTTTGCACTTGGCATTGATAACTGTCAATTAGAATTAATTACTAGTCCAAAAAAATATTTACTTTTTGTACCATTGCCATAGTGATATAAACAATACTTCTTAGCCCACTTTTTACAAAAACTAATGACATAATAGAATCAATTACGTACGGTTAGCGAAAAAATACTTTATATATAGTCTCATTGCTTTAAACTAAGAAAACATTTTTTTCCCACGCCCACTTGCTGCACTACTCCAAATCAAAAATAACACGAGTCTCTAATGTTATTTTCCGGAGCGGCAAATGTTTTTACTGGAAATATTTATGTTCACTTTATGTGAGTGCCGCTCTCATGTTCCATTTCGCCGGGCTGAACTATGTGTTGTTTTAATTATATGAAGACTTAAGATGTTAGGATGTGGAAATAAAAGAAAATAAGCGAGTACTTGAAGGATGATGAAATTGTTTTGAACAAAATTGCAGAGCACACATGATTTTTTACAAAATTTTGTAGTCATTTTACATTGTCCTTGTACAAAGGATATTAATTACCTAATTTAAGTTAAGTAACAAGGTGTAACTTTAGATTTAAGAAACAGGACACTACCAAAAGTCTGTATGAGCGTATGAAGGTTTTCGTATATATTTAACCCATAAATTTTATTAGCAAAGATTAACTAGTAGTTTCTGCCCTAATGGGTAGACATTTGCTACCCAAAAATGGGTGGAGATAGGGCTTCATTAATTTCTTCAGTCAATTCTATGTAGTTTCTTACAATGTAAAAAATCTGTTGTGATCTGCACAAAACCTTTCGCCATTTACATTTTATGTTGGTAAAACATTTTTGGAACTTAATTTTTTATATCTTCTTTAAAACTCTATATAATCCTTACTTTAACTGAAGGTTCTACGTACTAAAAGGATAATTGTCAATTGTATAAACGCAAAGATTTAGTAAATTACTCTTACCACAAATTAGGAGCGAACCTGATGATTGTACTTACCTAGAACAAGAAAGAAAAATATATTAGTACCTACTGTTAATCGTAAAATTTAATTTAATTCTTATTAACAAAAAGTCATAATAATTTATGGGGTCCCGGGGCCGCGTGCCTGAGTGTCTGGTCGCGAACCTGGGGGAACTGGGTTCGATCCCGACAGACGCCAAATATTTCCAATTTTTACGGCCGAATTCACCATTATTCCGTTGATTAATGGTCAACTGATTAGGGAATCAGCTGATTCGTAAATCAACGTTTGTTTAAATTCACCAACTTGATTTCAGTACAAAGTAATCATGATCAACAGATTCACAGTTTTGTTTGACAGTTAATGTAACTGTCAAATAGTTTTATTCGTGGTAATTGTACTTTCCGTTAAAAAGTATTAATATGTAAGTTTTTAATTGATTTGTAAAATACATTTTATAATTTTTCTACAATAATATTATATTTTTATTTTGATATAGGTAGAAATTTACACAGATTCTAATAAAGGAATGTTCTTAATATAGTGAAAATGAAAGAAATAAAAGTATATTTAAAAATGATGAAACCTTTGAGGTTTTAAATAAAGATAAACAAGAAGCATGAGGCAAAGTTAGAAATGAATATAACAGCCAGGATTCTAACATAGCTATAAATGTGAAAATTTGGCTTCAAAAATCTGATCAAAGGTTGATTCACGGAATTGGACGAATCAGTTGATCATTGATATTAATTCGTAGATTAGCTTGATTTTTAATGGTGAATTGGATTGATTCATAATCAGCGTTGATCTGTGAGTCAACTTACGATCAAGAAATGGTGAATTCGACCGTAAATGGCACAAAAGTGACCCCTGTTGTGCACTCTCCACACCAGCTATGAGTGTCCGTGAGGTGACGCCTAGGAAGCGCCCACACGGTACAAATATATCGTCATCATTACCGATGTCTTCATGTGTTCATTTATTAATACCACCTACTACTTTTGAAAATTAATGTTTACTAGTTGCCACGTTAGTAACGTTGTTGACATGTGAAAATTGTATTTTGTTACTGTCATACGTATTAAAAATTAGTGTCAATTGCAACTGAGAGGTTTAGGTTACAATTGAGTAACAAATAAAATATTATACAATACACGCCAAGGTAACTGTTTTTATTGCCTCAGGGAAGTGACCGTTTTACCTGGCTTATAATATTATAATCCTATAACAGATAAAACATCACACATTTGTATCTTCTTGATTTACGAGTCATTTTATAACTAGCACTAGATCTTAGGATGTGTCCGATGTTGCATTTTTATCACCCTAATATCTAAATCCTAAATTTATATGCCCTAAAACTAGTGATTATTTAGGATTTTAGGAATTAGATTTTAGGGTTTTTCAGGAGCATATTATGCCTTGAAGTTGACGCGCACTAATTAAACAAATCATTTTCGTTGCTATAATCTATACAAAACGTCAAATTTGCTGTCAAATAATGACTTTGTAGCTTCTATTTTATGAAATATAATATTAACATTTACTCTCAAGCATCAAATTGAATCGAATTGTATAATTAATTTTTGTTATTCTAAAGTGTTGCCATACAAACCAATGGATATCACTAGTGTGCCATTCGGAGTTGTATTTATGTGAAGAAGACCTAAATCATAAATACTAAATGCCAAAATGCGACATCGAATACAGCCTTAATGTAACTGGATTCGCTTTTTAATAGTCTTCCGGTATCAGAAGTAAAATTCTATACGAAAAAATTGTCTCACATTCTCCCCAAATTCTAAACAAAACACTTCTTCAATTGTTCAAAGCGAAATAAAAACACATGTGCCTACATTCAGGCAAAATTACCTGACCGGGTTCTCTTGAATATCTATACGATATTATACCCGCTCCTTGGAAATTGAAGGCAGCAGTAAACGAAAACTTCATGCAGGAAAAAATCGCAAGCAGGATCACAATGTTTGCAGGAATAATAAAAAACAATATCGAAGAGGGCTGTGTTTGAGTGTGTGAGATACAGAACATTTTTTTGTTATTGAAAAATGAAATAAACTTACGCCAATAAAAATCGATCGAACTAGATCAAATAGCTTAATATTATTTAATATGAGAATCTTAGATCTAATTATTAAAATATCTTTCAGAACTCATATTATTAATTGGAATAATACTACCTTTTTTAGTTTAAATAATAAATACAGAACTTAAACTAAAAAAGGTAGTACTATTCCAATTAATAATATGAGTTCTGAAAGATATTTTAATAATTAGATCTAAGATTCTCATATTAAATAATATTAAGCTATTTGAAAGATCTTTTATTACGCTTTAACATGAACCTAAATTTATTGAGAGTGCTTATTTTTTATCAATTGCAGATAACACAGTTTTGACCAGGGATTTGTTAACCACTGGATGGAGCGAGAGAATCTTTCCCATGTACCCGTCCAGTAGTGGTAGCACGCACTTTAGAATTCTATCATAGATAGCAGACGAATGCGATTTTACGTTTACGAATCTTGGTTGCATGCACTTTTAGAATTCTATATTCGCTTTTTGTATCGGAAATTTTTGAATTTTATACTATTAAAATAAGAAATATTATGACAGTTGTATATAATAAATGTGTAAATTATATATAAAATGCCTTTGAATAGAACTGTGGCAAAATAATTACGTTACTTTGACACTTTCGCCTCAAGTCGTACGCTTGCAGGCGAATATTTTGAGACACGCATGCTACCAAATTTTCGCTTCGTCGCGAAAAGCGAAAACAAATGCCTCTTTTGATAGAATTATAAAGTGCGTGCTACCACTACAGATCGACAGAAATAGTTATATATAATTCCGATTTGTTGTCTTTGTTTCCGTTACTTGTCAAATATTTTGTTTGGCAGATTTTAGGTTATTCTTGATACCATTATTCAAATATAATTATTTTAGTACCGTATTTTTTAACGTGAAACATTGGGTTTGCCAAATCCATGGTTATGGTTACGACTTGACATTTGATTAACTGCAATGTATTTGCCCGTTCCATTTAAAATGAAACATAGGGAACGAATTTGATATTTGATAAGACGTCAATAGAGGTTTTGTTTAAATAATTTTACCTGCATTCTAAATTAAAATTAGTGCGCGCCTTGTGCCCGAGTGGTTTTCTGACTCGGCTAAATTTCTTACAATATTTAAATATAATACTACTGTCAAATTCATTCCCCATGTGTAATTTTAAATAAGACAGACAAATACATTGCTGTCAATCAAATGTCAAATCTTAACTTATAGGAAAATTCAACGTTATCTGTCATATTGACAAGATGTCATTAGAGGTTAATTTTTTAAATAATTATACCGGTTTTCCAAAAATTAAATTTAGATTTGTGAGACATCCTGTATAGAGAATTAAACTGGAAAATTTACAATTCGTGTCGATTTTTCTAGATATACTTACAAGAGCCCTCGAGTAACAGCATCCAGTGAAACAATTTGTTACTGGTCGTTCGTGCAAGTCATTTTTACTAAGAAAATTTTCATAATGAATATTTCTCAAGGCAATTCTTTATTTAGTCGTTGTGTAAGCGATTGTGAACCGAAAGAGCTTGTGAGTAAAACCTATTTTCTATTGCTATAAGTTCACCATATGCGGTTTTCGCTACTGTAGTCGAAATTGCAGAAATTATAGAAGAAGAAGAATTAAACTATACCAGGGGTCACCTCTTGGGCACTCACTGGAGTGTGCATCACAGAGGCCACTTTTTGTAAAATTCGATAAAATTTGGCGTCGGCCGTGTCTAAATAATTTGACGTGTACTAGATGTTTTATTGCATATTTTTGCCGTAATGAAAGTAGTAAAATTTCCCCTGTCGAATGTATTTATTAAAAGCGATGGAATTGAAAACTAGAAAGAACAATATCATGCACAAATAAAGAGAAATGGTTGTGTTTATGTGATAAATTGGCTAGATTTGTTATTTTATCATTGAATTCGGGATTTATTCTCGTGTTTTTTAATATTTATTTTTGGTTCATAAAGATAAATAGGGTTGTAGTTGCATATCACAGTAAAACAATACAGAATGAATTATTCTCTGTACGAGTATTTGGTAAAATTTAATTGAAATTTATTTACTCTTTATTTACTGTAAATAAACTGAATGCTAATTATTGTTTGTTTCTATATACACTTACCACTTGACAGTTTTGAGTTTTATTATGTTTTTTGGAACCTAGAACTCAGATTAAAATTGTTGTACAATATTTATTGTCCCTAATACCGTGAGTATTTTTTAACGTGAAACATTCGGTTTTCATATCCATGGCAACGACGTGATATTTGATTGAGAGCAATGTATTTGCCCGTTCCATTTAAAATGAAACATAGGGAACGAATCTGACAGAAGTATTCTATTTAAATATTGTAAGACATTTAGCAGAAAGCCACTGGAGAGCACTAAACATATTTCGGGTACTAGGTGCACACAGTTTTTGTTGACAGTGAAAAGTCAACTCTAAAGTGTCAAAATTACAGTAAGTCAAACAAATTTTGTAACTCACTAGTAGTATTTTTAAAACCTAGCAACCAGTTTTATTTTGTAATAATATCATCACACCTCAAGATATCCTTCCGGGATTGGTGGATTAAAAAGTCTTGTAACTCTGTTATGCAAGCAGCCGCAAATTATTTTCTTCTATTTGTTGGCAACTTACTGTCGTCGGCAAGTGTCAGTTTCATCTGGGGCGCGAGTTGTGAGACAACCTGTATTGTCGTCGTGTAAGCGATGATTTTTTGTTAGGTTGTACAACCCAAGAGAAAGAAATTTCCCTCCTCTAGGCAACAATTCATGGTAATTTTTACGCTACTTCGTATCTTAAAACTTCGTGGTAAAATTTGGGTTGTGGGTGTATTTTTATTTCTAAACATAGTTTAAGTGCTGTAACCTTTGGTATGTATGAAAATATTTTTATGGCCTGTAATGCATGTTGGTTCTATGCCAAGAAATAAAATTATTTTTCAACGAGATAAAATATGACTTGATGTAAATATCTGGACGGATGACATAAATTTAGAATGATTCGTATGTCGCTACGATATTTACAACAAAATACAGAGTTTGTCTGTACTGATTTCATAAATATATTTAGATATTTCATCCACTTATGATTTACAACCGGGCTTAAATTTTATGTCACAACATTTGCCATACAACAAAAAGATTAACTTTTTGTACAAAATCTACAGAGTGAATTTATACCGCCATTTTTTAGGCAAAATATATGAGGACCATATCACCCTGCGCAAGTCCTTACAATAATCTTTTTAATACAATTACAGACACATTAGACTCTGCGTAATTTGTATTTGAAGTGACGATTATAAATACGTAGTACCTTTTACATCTCGCTAAGAGAGGTACTGGATTCATGCTAAAAATTACATATCCAGATTTTAGTGAATAAGCACGATTTAAGGTCCCTACAATCCGATTTTAACATTTTTAAGTTGATGTGTGTGTGTGTGTGTTTGGATGTTGGAAGAACGATTCCTCAAAAACTATAAGACTTAAGTTCTGTTTTCTATGAAATCCGCAATCTGACATTCCTGGGAAGAGCTACAAAGGTTTTGATAACAATTGGACAACCGGAAGTAGTAGTTTCTTAAAAAAAATTCTAAATATTATTTTTTTTAAATTTGTGTTATTACTAATATTGAAGAACATAAAATTCTACTTCTGATACATTTAAAATTTTTATTATATCTTCTATAAATTTAGACACTATAATATATAGAAAAATAGGATGTAAAAGTCGTAAAGGCTAAACTAAACCAAGACAAATTCAAATGTTTGTAACATAGTAAACAAGTAAATGTCAGTGTCAAAAATCAACAGTTTTACTGATATTCTCAAAGTTTTTTCTGATGAGTACATTTAATTTTTCTCATTTTTTTTATGAATTAATATTTAAAATTATAGGTAAAATGCGTCTGTCCGGATCGAACCCGGTTCCCCCAGGTTCGCGACCAGACCCAATTTTAAATGGCACAAAAATGACCTCTGTGGTGCACTCTCCATACCAGCTATGAGTGCCCGTGAGGTGACGCCTGGTAAGCGCCCATACGGTAAAATATATCGTCATCATCACCGATGTCTACATGTGTTGTAGACACTGGCACACCCAGAAATGGGTAATATGCCGTGATGATATATTTATATTGATATAGGTAAAATGCATATATCCATAAAAAATACCGCCTATCTTGTTAATGAAATGGAAGAATCTCTGACATACAATGAAAAACATATATAATTAGAATTATATTTGTGCACAAAACAATAGAAAAATAATATTTGGGCGAAGGTCTGTAATTTTTTTTATTATAAAACGACGTTTCGATAGTGAAGTGCAATACAATACTTATATAACATAAAATGAAATGGCGAGAAGTTTTGTGCTTTTTCCATTTCCAACTTTGGTTGATTAAATTACAAAAGCAAATAACGGAAAATAAACACGAGTCAGAGTCGACAGGAAGTAATGGAAAATATTGTAACTAAATTTATGTTAAGGTAGCGAATAAAGTTAATTTAAAATCGATAACTTGTTGTACACCGGAAATTTAATTTATTGCAGCAATATCGAGAAGATTCGCGGAATTTTATCTAAGATGGTTGTGGAAATTAAATCGTAAATGCTCTGCTGGTTCTTTTTCTTTATCAATAAATAAACAACTTTTCGCTGTTTATAACCAATCAGTTTTGGTAGGAAGCTGATTATGTTTGCGATTTCTTTTAGAACATTTTTGAATGACAACTCGTTAAAGTGATATTAGCTTTTTTACTACTTCAGGAATTGTAGGTAATACTAAAAAATATAACTAGGCTTTGACATATTGTCTTCATACAGATTTATACAAGATTTTAGAAAGGCATTTGACACAGTTGATCCTAACGTTCTTCTTCAAAAACTTTATTCTACTTTCAATTTTTTCACTAATCTTATTAATCTTCTTCAGACATATTTACATGATCGAAAATTATCTGTACGGCTAAACAACTACAACTCTACTTCATTTATGGCCACTTCCGGTGTACCCCAGGGCTCAAATCTAGGTCCGTTGTTTGTGTTATTTATTAACAATATTGTTGATGTTGTTAAAGATTCCGAAGTATTACTCTACACTGATGATTTAAAGAATTTTAAAAGTATCGTTACACGACTGTGTTCTTCTACAAAATGATATAAATAACCTTTCAGCTTGGTCTCAAAGGTCTAAACTGTTCTTTAACTTTAGCAAATGTAAAATAATGAGCTACTTAGTAAAAAAAATCTGTTGTGGCCAGCACAAGACCTCTCGCCATTTCCATATTAGGCTATATAAGTATTGAATTGCACTTCCCTTTCAAACCGTCGTTTTATAACAAAAAAATACAGAACTTTAACCAAATACTGTTTTTTATTGTATCTAACATGTCTTCTGCACACATATAATTCTAATTATATCTTTTCTTCATTGTATGAGGAAGTTTCTATATGTCAGAGATTCTTCCAATTCATTAACCAGATTGGCGGTATTTCTATGTTATAAACATTGGAATTTGTCAACTGGTTTCCTTAGTGCCTTGGCATCTGCGATTAAATTACTCTATATATATTATAGTGTCTTTAACTCTAAATCTGTACAAGATATAATAAATTTTTTTAAGTGTATTAGATGGAGAATTTTATGTTCTTCAATATTTAATAAAAAAAAAACTCCCAAAAAATTATATTTAGAAATTTTTTTCTAAGAAACTACTACTTCCGGTTGTTCAATTGTTACCAAAACCATTTCAGCTCTTCCCAGGAATATCAGATTGAGGAAACTGCAGTTAAATATTTTTTAAGGTGAAATATGTGTCTTGAAGTAGACGGTGATTATGTTGAAAACTAAACTTGTTGTATATATTACGGATCCTGATATACTACCTGGTATTGTATTACGAAAATGTGGTATTACGAATTAAGTATTATGGATAGGAAAATTAAAATATTTCATGGAAAATTTTAAGGATGTGAAGCAGAATGGTCGATATTTAATACCAAAATTGTTTCTACTTTTGAAAAAGTTCTTTTGAAAATTTAAATACCACACTTTTAACAACTTTCCTAAATTTCTTTACAAGTTTTAAGTAATTAAACGACTTTCCTTTTCGCAAGAAATTCTTTAGAAATAAATTACCATTTGAATCTAGACAACCCTCAACGATTTAAGCAGATTATTTGCCATATTCTTTAAAAAGTTTTATAATTCTACTATCTTTAAATATTAATAATTTGTTCACAGAACAAAATATGCAACTAATTGCTAATTTTTCAGTTACATTTATAAGTGACTAACGGTTTCGGATTCATGCTAAAATTCACATAAGATTTTATTGGATAAGCACGTTTTAAGGTCCCTATGATCCGATTATGACATTTTTACGATGATGTCCATATGTGTGTGTGTAAGTTTGTATGTATGTATGTACAGCAAAATATTTGAAAGAAGTCCGATCAAGGCCATCTACGAATTGTATCTATGAATTAAGATTTTATGCTGTCAAATTTAGTAGTGTCTTTTACTTAGTTTTCATGAGGGTACATAATATCCTGTGTACCTCATAAAAACTATCTAAACGACACTACTAAATTTGACAGCATAAAATGTTAATTCATAGATGCAATTCGTAGATGGCTTTGATCGGACTTCTTTCAAAAATTTTACTGTATGTATGTATGTATGGGTGTATGTGTATGTGTGTGTATGTATGTGTGTGTGTGTGTGTGTGTGTGTGTGTGTGTGTGGATATTGGAGCCACTGTTTCTCAAATCCTATAAGACTTAAAAAATATTTAACTGCAGTTTCCTCAATCTGACATTCCTGGGAAGAGCTGATTAGATTTTGGTAACAATTGGACAACCGGAATAGTTTCTTTAAAAAAATTTCTAAACATAATGTTTTGGAAATTTTTGTTATTACAAATATCGAAGAACATAAAATTCTCCATCTAATACACTTAAAAATTTTATTTTATCTTTTATAGATTTAGAGATAAAGACACTAGAATAATCTATTGTAATACATCGCAGTGGCTAAGGCACTAAGGAAACCAGTTAACAAACTCAAATGTTTATAATATAGTACTGTTTATAAAGATGTCAGTGTAAAAAATCAACAGTTTTAGTGACATTCTAAATGGGATCCCGTGGCTGCGTGCCTAAGTGTCTGGTCGCGAACCTGGGGGAACTGGATTCGATCCCGACCAAATATTTCGAATTTTAAATGAAACAAAACTGACCCATGTGGTGTACTCTCCACGCCAGTAATGAGTGCCCGTGAGGTGACGCCTGGTAAGCGCTCGCACGGTACAAATATGTCATCATCAATACCGATATCTGCGATAAAGCAGATTGTGGCACACTCAGAAATGGGTAATATGCCGTGATGATATATTTTTTTTACTGAAAACTTTTTCTGGGAAGTACATTTAATCTATCTTTATTGTTTTATTAATTAAATATTTAAAATTGTAGGTAAAATGCGTACATATATTCATCAGAAATACCGTCAAACTTTAAAGGAGAAATAATCGACGGTGCACTTGTAGAATTACTTAGAATGTTCTGATTTCTTAAATATTTGTGTAAATTTTGGCTAATGTTGGAAGTGATTCCTAGAGATGCACTCGATTTCGAGCTTTGGCCCGTCCCGGCCCGAAGCCCGCCTCGATTTCGAGTCGATCATCGAGTCGGGCCGAAGATCAAATGCACAGTTTCCTTAATATTTTAATGAAAATGGATAAAATTAAAAAGGATCAAAATGATTTAATAACAACAAACTTCACATATTAATAAATAAAAATGTATTATTTTACTTCAAGAATTCAAGGTTATTCATTAAAGCATAATAATTATATTGTGATGTTGCTATTATTATTGTTATTACTCGTATACTTAAATAAAAGTGATTTTTGTTCCTACCATAATAATTTCTTGTCCTATTTGGAGCAGAAACAAAGTTAATTTGTGAATAACTTTGTGAAAAAGTTGTTTAAATTTTCGAACGGCTTTGGTAAAGTGTTTAATACACGTAGGTTTGTAATTTTTATAACAAACTTACACTAGAAGGGTCCCTTTTTTAACTACTTATGTTAACTAATATTGAAAGTTATAAGAATGTAGAGGTTTTTTATAAGTTTGACACGAAAAAAGTTAAACATTTCGCTTTAACATAAAAATCAATTTTCGAGCCGGGCTAGCTAATTTTTTTGTCGAGTCGATCTTCGAGTCGGGCCGGCAATTTTTATTTTCGGGCCGAGTCGATCCAAACCTCAAAGCCCGGCCCGGCCCGGCCCGAATGTATCTCTAGTGATTCCTACTTCCAAAACGTCCCGACAGAACATTACATTATAAAAATGTAAAGCTGTCTATTTATTTTCTCACCTCGAGAAGACGGTACACATAGTATTAATGAATTGTACAACGAGGTATATAAACCACAAAATTAATAATAAATATTGTGAAACATGATATTTTATAATCATAACATACAATGCAGAGACATAGAGCTACACTTCAGTCCTTTATCTGACAATATACATTGGTTTCATCTTTTAACACCCATGTATTCATCGTACTCTCACATATACAGCTAGTATTGTTTGTCCGTGTGTGGCGAAAAATGGAATGGACATTCAGAGGGAATGTTTTCGAGACACCAATCATTTTTCTATCGAATATGTGTCAAATATACACTGGGATATCGATCAGACATACATTGCTAAAGCGGACGGATTCTGCAAAAGGCTGTTGGATGGTAAAAACAGATACATTATTGGAGAAATAGTATGTATTTATAGAAATCATACTCGCATGACAGGATAGTTGTGCGAAAAGAGTAATGATGCATTCGAATTCGAGCTTTGGCCCGGGCCGAAATCCGCCTCAATTTCGAGTCGATCATCGAGCCGGGCCGAAGATATATTTTTATCGGGCTAATCATTTGCAAAAGTTAAGACGAGTTGGACTTTTGATTTTAGCCTGGCCCGAAAATTCAAGCTTTTCGGGCCATACAGTTCAATCAAATGCACAGTTTCCTTAATATTTTAATGAAATTGGATGGAGTTAAAAGGATCAAAATGATTAAATAAGATCATACTTAGCATTTTAATTAGAGATGCATTCGGGCCGGGCTTTGAGGTTTGGATCGACTTGGCCCGAAAATAAAAATTACCGGCCCGACTCGAAGATCGACTCGATAAAAAAATATAGCTAGCCCGGCTCGAAAACTGACTCGAAATCGGGCCGGGCTTCGGGCCGGGCCGGGCCAAAGCTCAAAATTGGGTGCATCCGGCATTCCTAATGTTGATTTTTATGTTAAGGCGAAATGTTTAACTTTTTTCGTGTCAAACTTATAAAAAATCTCTACATTCTTATAACTTTCAACATTAGTTAACATAAGTAGTTAAAAAAGAGACCCTTCTAGTGTAAGTTTGTTATAAAAATTACAGACCTACGAGTACTTAACACTTTGTTTACCAAAGCCGTTCGAAAATTTAAACAACTTTTTCACAAATCTTATATAAAAAATGTAATTTACATAAGGATTTTTTATCTAACTTTGTTTCTGCTCAAAAATAGAACAAGAAATCATTATGGTAAGAACAAAAATCACTTTTATTTAAGTATAGGAGTAATAACAATAATAAAAGCAACATCACAATATAATTATTATGCTTTAATTAATAACCTTGAATTCTTGAAGTAAAATAATACATTTTTATTTATTAATAAGTGAAGTATGTTGTTATTAAATCATTTTGATCCTTTTTAACTTCATCCATTTTCATTAAAATATTAAGGAAACTGTGCATTTGATTGAACTATAAGATTTTTCGGGCCAAAATCAAAAGTCCGACTTGCCTCGATTTTTGAAAATGATTAGCCCGATTCGGACCGATAAAAAATATTTTCGGCCCGGCTCGATGATCGACTCGAAATCGAGGCGGGCTTTGGGCTGGGCCGGGCCAAAGCTCGAAATCGAGTGCATCTCTAGCTTCACATTTTGTAAAGCAGGTCAAATAAACTTATTCCCAGAATTCATGAGGTATTATAAAATTTTCAAAATTCACAATCATTAAACATCATTCTTGTTAAAGTGCTTTCCGTTTGAATTGTTTTGGATTTTATTTTCCGACGTAGAATTTTATTGAAAAGTTATGAAATTTTGATTGGTATTTTTTATCAAATATACATCTATGCGTCGTATTGTGCTCTATATTGGTTTTTTGCTCTGCAAAGGATATAAAATTTCATTGTTCATATAAAAATAGATTGCAAATAAAGTTTTAATCCATATTTCATTTTATTTTAATTTAGCAGTTAATAGAAAATTTAATCAATTACAACCACAATATAAATAAATAACAAACAAATAAATATAACATGTAATACAAACAAATTCAATACGGTAGTTTATTTATTTAAACAAGGTAGTAGCGGTTTAATCGAAATATACAATCCGTTTCATCATTCCAATTCCATTCCTGGTAAGCGCCCACACGGTAAAATATATCGTCATCATTACCGATGTCTACATGTATTGTAGATACTGGCACACCCAGAAATAGGTAATATGCCGTGATGATATATTTTATTGTTTTTATGGAAGTGTCTAGGGTCCAGTCAGTTCCTCAATACATAACAATAGTCTTATTAACCATACAACTATTTCTCACTCCTTACATATTAAAAAAATCTTCCGTCAATTTGATGTTTTTTGTACAAATCCCATACCAAAAGTTCAAATACTCTAAAAAAAAGCGTACACTTACGTAACATTGTTTTTACAATCAAATAATATTACTACCAAGTTAATATCTCTAGCCATTTTTCAATTATTGCCCCAAAAGTCAATATACCCCACATTTAGATAAAAACTTCAAAATTTTCAAAAATCTAATTTTTGTGTACCTAGATACTTCTCAATGCGCTGATTCCAAATTTTGAAACCGCAGGTCGATATCTCTTTTCGTTCTCGAGATATTTAGATTTAAAATTTTGCTCAAAACTGCCCATTTCTGGGTAATAACCCAGAAATGGGTCGAGATATGAATTTGGCGACATCACCATTCGATTCTACGGACAAAAATACATAAGAACACCAATTTTCATAATTTTTGTCCAACCGGTTCAGTTTTTATGAATAAAAGTTTGAAAACCCTTGAAAATAGCCAAAATCTGAAAAAATCCTAAGGGGTACCCCTTACGATTTTTGCGATTTTTGGCTATTTTCAGTTATTTTGCTTTAGAGATTGTATGTGGCGCTCAAAAATTCTGAAAATTGGTGTACTTATGTAATTTTGCCCGTAGAATCGAATGGTCTTGTCGCCAAATTCATATCTCGACCCATTTTTGGGTTATTACCCAAAAATGGGCGGTTTTGAGCAAAACTTTGAATCTAAATATCTCGAGAACGGAAAGAGATATCGACCTGCGGTTTCAAAATTTGGAATCAGCGCATTGAGAACTATCTAGGTGCATAAAAATAAGATTTTTGAAAATTTTAAAGTTTTTATCTAAATATGGGGTATATTGACTTTTGGGGCAATAATTCAAAAATGGGTAGAGATATAAACTTGGTAGTAATATTATTTGATTGTAAAGACAATGTTAGGTAAGTGTACCCATTTTCAGAGTATTTGAACTTTTGGTATGTGTTCGTGTAATAATTTTATTGGATATATAGAATCTTTTCCAAGGAACTTTTGGTATGGGATTTGTACAAATACATATATATATATATATATATATATATATATATATATATATATATATATATATATATCATAACGGCATATTACCCATTACTGGGTGTGCCAATATCTACAACACATATAGACATCGGTAATGATGACGATATATTTTACCGCGTGGGCACTTACCAAGCGTCACTTCACGGGCACTCATAGTTAGTGTGGAGACAATACCACAGGGATCACTTTTGAGATTAAAAGTCTCCACTGGCCAGGATCGAACCCGGATCACCAGATTGTCAACCAGACACTATACACACACGCCCACGCGATCCAATCTGACTGCTATACAATCACTATATCAATATCTGTGTTATTGAAAGACAAATGATTCCAATATAGATCTATCTGTGAATGTAGGATTAAATCTCTATCTTCATCTATCCAATCTCTTTTTAATTGTAGATACTAATCCTTTATAAAACAGAAACAGGACTAATCCTGCTGCAATACGTTCACTGTATTATCCTCGAGTAATACGGTCCTGATTGAACGTGTTTTGTCCCGCATCGCTTCTTCATGAAATGTCCTATACGATGGAGTTTCTTTTTGTGTTATTGTTATTTTTCTCGCACCTGAAATTTCACGTTGTTATCGTTCCATTTGCGGGGAATGTGTACTCGTATTGTGAAGTTTTACAAAGGGAAAAACAAAGTTTGTTTTTTATCTGTAGACGGTTGAAGTTTTCTAATCTTAGGGGGAGTGCATATACTTCACTTAACAAGAGTATACTGTGGATTTTTGCCATGCGTGCAATTCGAGAAAAATGTAGTCATGTCTGAATATTTTCAGATAAATAATTTATATTATATTTAAGAAATAACACTTGACAAGTTTTACAAGATTTCAGGCTGTGTCTAATGTTGCACTTTTTTCACCCTAATATTTAAATCCTAATAATAAAAGAACAATATGATGGCGACAGTTGGTGAAACAGTTTAAATAAGATATTTAAAAAAATAGCACGACATGTTTCAAAATTTCAGTGTCTGAATCAACCTCTCGGTCATTTTATATTTAGGCTGTGTCCGATGTCGCATTTTGGCATTTATTATTTGGGATTTAGGTCTTCTTCACATAAATACAACTCCGAATGGCACACTAGTGATATCCATTGGTTTGTATGGCAACACTTTAGAACAACAAAAATGAATTATACAATTCGATTCAATTTGATGCTTGAGAGTAAATGTTAATATTATATTCCATAAAATAGAAGGTAAGAAGTTATTTGACGTTTTGTTCAAATTATAGCAACGAATATGATTTGTTTAATTAGTGCGCGTGAACTTCAAGGCGTAGTGTGCTTCTGCAAAACCCTAAAATCTAATTCTTAAAATACTAAATAATCACTAGATTTAGGGCATATAATCATTATCTGACCCAACACTGGTCAGGCCTCATTTTCGTCATAAAATTCGGTATCGAATTATAAGCGTTGGCAAATTTATTCCTGTCATACTTGTAGGTGTACGAAATTTAATTTAATTTGAATACTTGGAGCACGTTTAATATCGCTCACATCCTGTCGATGGCTAAGTGTGACAAATGGCATTAGAAGGGGGTGCCCTTGTCAGTCTGTCTACATCATTTTTCACCGAATTTGTGGATCGATTTAAAATGATGTTGCTGAATCGAAAGTTATGTAACGCGGGCTCAGAACACGAAAGAAATGAATAGACACTTACAAAATTGACGTCACTGCAAGAGAGAGATAGAAGATCATGCATCCAAACAAACCTCCCCTCGTTGTCTTACGTCCCGTTCCCTGTTCCTATCTGTCATTGTGTTCGCATCTGTTATTCAGTGTTAAACCTAATTCTTTCATGTGATTTGTACGTTGTGTTTAATAAAAATGAGTTTAAAACCAGAAGATGTGTCTGGAGCAACTTTTTTGTTTGATAATATTGAAGATCATTCGATTATTCAACTAAAACGATGGCTAGAGTGTAGTCTACGGCTGATGACAGGTCTTTGTTTGGACGTGGTAACCATAGCAACCTTGAGTTCTATATGCTTTGCCGTTAGAGGCGCTCGTGAAAATTGCAATTTTGTAAGTGTCTATTAGTGAGAAATTAGAATTATACACATAATCGTATAGCACTAGCACTATAAGCAAAAGTATAAATAGAACATTTTTCTGAGCCAAAACATTGACCTAAGTGGTTTACAGATTGCTAAAGGCCAAGGTAGTTTTGAGATATAGACACTAACGATTAAGAAACAAAAAAGATCGTTGGCATACATAATAAATTTATAGTTTTCAAACAAAGAATCAAAAATATTTGTGGTCCACTTCATATTCTGTGGGAGCCCTTGTTTAATAATTCTTTTTTATAAAAATTTCGCTGAACTTACTAAAATAAAACTTCCCTGTTTTAAATAAAAATTCCTTGAGTAAATTCTTTGAAAATGAAACATGAAAACTTCAATTGTCTGTCGCGCGGCTACCTAGATGCGAACGACCAAAAGAGGACACGAGCAAAAAGAAAACCGCATTTTAATTCCGAGAGCAGAATGTTAGATATGTCTCGATATTAAAAATGCCATTCCACTTTTCTCTACACAAAGAAACAACCAGCTGACCAATATGAGCATAAAAACGCCATACATACAACAATCTGCAACATTGTTGTAAACGTTGTAGTGTTTGTTTTTATTTCAAAAAGTAATATTTTATTTATGAATATTCTCATAATAATATGGCCGGTTTACATTTATAAAATTCTTTCTGCTAAATAAACAGTAAAACATTTAAAAACTAGGGCCCAAATGACTGATAATAATAGTTCGACCAGTATACCTTACCGCCATGTTTATCTTGTGATTGGTCGAATTTGAAATTAGTAAGTCATTTATAAACTATCATATGCATTTTAAGTAAGTTTATATTTTAAAATCTAATAGCTCGATTCTCAAAAAACTTTAAGCTAATCCTCATTTTTGGATTAGTGAATTCTATTCTATTCCGGTATTTAAAATTTAATCTTCATAATGTAAAAATGGAAAATAGTCAGACATGCAGTCGTTTGTAAATTATTTATTTCCTGGCCAACGTTTCGACTTTAACAAAAGTCTTCTTCAGGGCTCTTGTGGATGATGTTGTCCATGATGTTTTTTAAAAAGGGGTGGGGAACTTAATATCCGATGTCCTAGGTGATGTTAATGGTTGATTACGATGATCGACTGATTTCAGAATGTAAAAATGGAAATAAATAATTAACAAACGACTGCATGTCTGATTATTTTCCATTTTTACATTCTGAAATCAGTCGGTCATCGTAATCAACCATTAATCTTCATAATATTATCAAAAAAGGTAGATACTAGGAATATATTAGACTATATTTTAAGATATATACTGTCAAAATTAGAGTAGAATTCGCTAATCCAAAAATGAGGATTAGCTTAAACTTTTTTGAGAATCGGGCTGTAAATTATAAATAGTAAATTAAATTCATCATACTCCAACCGTTAGAGAAACAATGCCTACTAGAATTTAAGCTAGTATTGAAATCCATTATTAAATGGTGGAATACTTGAATAACGTATCCAGTTTTTGTAAGTTTAAAATCCATATTTTAAACTAGTTGAAAGATATTTGTAGAAATTTCTCAACATTTACGTAAGATTTATAATTTGCTGAAAATCTTAACCGGTCGAAATAATATGAGTTTGGGCTCGTAAGTCAGGTTTATATTTTTATTATATTCGTATATCCCAAACATGTTCTAATATACGCTGTAAAGCATTTTTAGCGTAAAATATATGCTGATAAGTATATTTATATTCATATCCCCTGCATGTTCCATTTATTTTCAGGAATATTAAAAATATACCTCTTAAGATTATTCGACAAGGATCATATACTTGACAGAACTAATTTTCTTTCAATGATTTAAGATGGTATAAAACTTTATACCTCATTGTTTCATTGCCTCATAATCGTAAAGGTGCAAAATAACACACTTGGTGAAGATAATTTTTAAATTTTCTTTGGTATTAACTTTGCAGAGATTTGACATGGTCCAATTTTCAAATATATTAATATTTCTTGCAGTCACAGACTGAAAATATACTACTGGTCATATACACACCCAGAGCTGGGCAGTAACTAGTTACTTTAGGAACTTAGTTACTAACTAGTTACTTTTACGTAACTTATGCCGCAATTCTGATCAAATCTGTAAGTCTTATAGATCTGTAAATCTGTAAAAAACTGACAATAACGCATCTATTTTTGTTGATAAATATAAAGTTATACATAAGAGTTGCAGCTTTCGTTGAGATTTTGTTCATTTTTACAGATTTACAAATCAAGACAGATTTGTTCAGAATTGCGGCATTAGTTACTTTTTAAAATATGGTAACTGTAACTGTAACTTAACTTGCTGCAGAAAATTAGTTGGTAACTTGACGGTTTTTAGTTACTAATTACTTGAGTAACTTAAGTTACTTAAAATAACTCAGAAATTAGAATGTAACTTAAGTTAGTCAAAGTAACTTAAAAAGTGAAGTCATAAAAAATAACGATGGGGATTAAAATTTCTAAGAAATATTTTGTTGAGGCTGATGCCTTTTTTAGAAACACTAACTAAAACTATTTTATTTTAAATTATTGTCTGTCCAGAGTGGGAGTGTTAAGCGCAGCATCACGCATACCCTCTGTAATGTGTAACTTTTATTTTAATACACAATTAAATTCAATATTATTGTTGATTGTTTTCAAGCCATAATAGATAATAAAATAAGTAATTATTTTCATTAATAATAGAGTTTTTGTACGGTAAACAGAAAAACTAAAAATAACACATTATTTTAACTTTTAATTCTAGAATTAAAAAGTCACTAAATGTTAAATTTGACTTATAAAATATATTATTTTCAAATATTTTCCTCGCTTACAAATGATGTTTTAATAAATTATAATTAAACTGCCACTAAATCATCAAAATTATTACAATTTTCAGGTTATACAAAAAATAGTGTATTTTGTTCGTTGTTCCAAGGGTTGCAAGACAAAATATATTATTTTCAAATATTTTCCTCGCTTACAAATGATACGTTTTAATAAATTATAATTAAACTGCCACTAAATCATCAAAATTATTACAATTTTCAGGTTGTACAAAAAATAGTGTATTTTGTCCGTTGTTCCAAGGGTTGCAAGACTTGAATTCGTCTCATTTTTGAAAATTCTCTTCTCACAAGACAAAATGTCTGCATATTTTATGCATTATAATGGTCATGTCATGTTAGAAAGAAAGTAGATTCTTTATATCTTGGTATAAGATATCAAAATTGAAAAATAAATTAATAAATTTTAAAAAAATCACAGCAACCGGGCCCTAGGCCGTGGCCTCGTGGGCTTAGGCGGTAATAAGGCCCTGTAGGTCCGTTAACATTAACAATAATAATCTGATTGCGTGTTGCCAAGCAATAACGTTAAAATTTAGGTTAACGTAGTTAGTGCAAAAACTCCCTGATATGTATACTAGACAATAACTAAGTCAACAGTCTAAGTCTACACTTCACGCCATTAAAAGTAGTTAGAAAGTAACTCAAGGTAACTAAGTTACTTTTAACGAGTAACTAGTAAATAACTTAGTTCTTTCACCAAAGTAACTGGAACTTAAGTAACTTAGTTACTTTTTTTTGGAGGTAACTGTAACTAGTTACATTTTGAATGTAACTTGCCCAGCGCTGTACACACCATAGGTATTTGTGTATTAAAATAATGTCCATTTGTGCTCAACACACACACACACACACAAACAGAAGATTTTTCTACATCGCCACAATCAGATCCTCCACCATAACAAAAAAATAATAAAATGTAGGGACACTTTGTACTCACAGTTCTTCTAATTCTGTTTAAATCAAATCTAAAAGTGAATAACTGCTGTTGGAATAAAGATTATCTTCGGTTATTTATTCCAGCATATTCAAATTTAAAATCTTGCCTTAGTTGAAATCCCTCAATAAATCATTAGAGGCGGTGATTTATAAACCGAAATTAATGTTATTTATTTTCTTTATAAATATGTAAGAACACGAATTTCACTTTTAAATTCGCATCGCCTCGACTGAGAAGAATAACCAATCATGAATTTATTATCTGGACGATATGATTTTAATGCATTGTTTCGGTAATCAAAAAGTACTTATCCCACATTGCATTTTCATGACGGGAGACGAGAGAAAACTCAGTTTGCAGATGCAAGAATCCACTAATGTTTTTTCCATTGTGGCTTCCGGTTTTGTTTGATGAGCTATCCAAGGATGGATTACGATATAAATTTATTATTTAATTCTTTGCACTTTTCTAAAACACTGTTCGATGATTCTGATTTAAACCTATGCTTGTATGGGGTCCCGTGGCCGCGTGCCTGAGTGTCTGATCGCGAACCTGGGGGAACCGGGTTCGATCCCGACAGCCGCCAAATATTTCCAATTTTAAATGGAACAAAAGTGATCCCTGTGGTGCACTCTCCACGCCAGCTATGAGTGCCCGTGAGGTGACGCCTGGTAAGCGCCCACACGGTAAAATATATCGTCATCATTACCGATGTCTACATATGTTGTAGATACTGGCACACTCAGAAATGGGTAATATGCCGTGATGATATATTTATTTACCTATGCTTGTTAGAAATTACTGCACATTGTTGTCCGTAGGGTAATCGCTCAATAGCAGCTGTAGACACGTGTTTCGCTCTTATTAGAGCTCATCAGTACAGCATAGCTAGTTCATAGGTGGACATTAACTAGAGGTAGTAATTAGAAAACCGACAAATTGTAATAACACTAGTAAGCAGCCAAATACACATTTGTTGCTTCTGTATTTCCACGGAATTTCCGAAGCACGAAATTTTTCTTGATCTTGTTATTAAGATTTTAGAAATAAATGCTTCAAATAAAAGTTTTAAACAATTGAATTCTCCATCTAACACATCAAGTATGATTAAATTAGCTCTTTGTTTAAGCGATATGTAAATTTAAAAATCTGATATGGCCAACACAAAACCTCCCGCTATTTAATTTTTATTAATTTAAATACATACCTCCATATTTACTAATGCTACAAACTGTCCCATTGCATATAAATATTGCTTTAATTAATATTTTCTTTTCAAAATGTCACTTTATTAATTTCAAGGGATTAATTTTTTGACAGTGACATTCACCTGTAGTTACTTTCATTTGAAAAATGAAGTGTGTAACGAAGGAGTTATGTTTATCTTAGGCTTCTGGATTTTTTAAAACAATTGATTTTTAAATTTATCTGTAAAATATATAGAAAAAGTATTAATGTATTCCTGTAGAAAATTAAAAAAATTTAAATTTTCATGATGACAAAAATGCGAAATATGGCATTTAATGGTATTTTTTGAAGAAGAACCATTATGAGCTTCAGATAAAGTGCCATTTCCGGTTATCTGATTTACACCAAAATCTAATGGTGTCTTTCCATATAAGAATAGGGTAGAAATACAAGGTTTTAAAATTTTCTGAATGATAGTATTTGAGTTAGAACGTCAACAAAATCCATACACATACACATGCACACACACACACACACACACACACACATACACACACACACATACACACATACAGATATCATCGTGAAAATATTAAAATTGGATTCTAGGGACCTTGAAACGTGGTCATTTACTGAAATCTCAATATGTGATTTTTAGCACGATCCCTATACCTCTCTTACCAAGGGTAGCGGGAGGTAAAAATTATGTACTTTTTGGTTTTTATAATTAGGTTTGCTATGGATTAGGACAAAAAATAACAAAAAAATTTAAAAAATAATGTCAATGTCAAATTATGTCAAATACGTGCAATTTTATGATTGGGTCTGTTATAATATATTTTTTAATTATTAACTAAATATGTATAGTTTAACAGGCGTACAAGGAAGTCATGTGGTGTCCACATCAGATTTTTACCTTCCGTCACCTTTAGGTAAGGAAGGTATTGTCTTTGGTCAAAAACATCGGTGGTGAGGTTTTAATGAATAAGCACGTTTTAGGGTCCCTACAATAGGAATTTACTATTTTTAAGATAATGTCTGTATGTATGTGTCTGTGTGTGTGTGTGTGTGTGTGTGTGTGTGTGTGTGTGTTGTGTGTGCGTGTGTCAGTGTGTACATTCAAAAATGAGTGGAAGAGAAGAAGAAACAGCGACCCCTAATAAAATAGCGGAAAGCTGAAGCAGAAAGTAAAATGTGTCAAGTGCATTTTACTTAGTGTATGTTTATGGATTTATAGAACCTTTTCAAATGAACTTTTGGTATGAAATTTGTAAAAAATAGTATGTGTTCGTGTTCGATTTTACATGATATTATATGGAAACTGTTCCACGGTCCTTTTGGTATAGGATTTGTGCAAAATACATCGAATTGACGGAAGGTTTTGTGCTGGCCACAACAGATTTTTTTAAATTGGCATAAAATTTATCAGACTTCTATCACTTTCAACTTCACGAATATGTGGTCTGCAGATCAGTTTATATATTCCATAGTCCGTTTCCACTCCTATTGATGTGTTTAAATAAAGAGAAACATTTCTCCGCTTTGCTTGAATGTTTTGGCTCTACATCAATACGGTTATTTATGTTGGAACAAAGTGAAGTAATATTAGTAGGGTCTGCCGAGTAGTCGGGCCTTCAGCTAACATCAATAGGTGACTTTGATGTAGGATCGGCTCTTAATATTTGATTGCGTTTGCCGGAAACCATACAGAACTTATTGCAAAGAAAAGAAATCAAAGGGCTGGATATCGCCACTAGTTAGGGATGGGTTTCGCAGCTAAATATGTGGTTACAAAAAAAGTATTATTCATAAATTGTGAAAAAGATCCATGTCACTAGTCGTATATTGAAAGCAAATTAAAAACCGAAAATGTTTAATTCATAAAAGTTTCATCCGGAATGCTGATTACTTTCAATATATTCCGAAAGTTGTTAGAGAAAAATTAAAAATATTCATTGCTTTCTACATCAAAAGAGAAATGAATTTGGTAATTTTCTCGATTAATTTATTTATGACTACTAATACCTTGGTTTGCATTTAAAAGTGAATCCCAATAGTACTACGGAATATTTTAAATTATACGTTTTAAATGTTGGTTTAGCTAAAATTACACTGTTTATAACTACAGGTATAGTTCTCGTCACCCAAAATCGAGGGACGGTCATAACCTCCCTATAATATAAAACTAGAATGGAATATCTTAGCACGGTAAACCGCAAATAGTAAATTGGGCAGAAGTTTTAGGTTTGTGATAGCAGATTAAGTAGCAATCAAAACATGGAATTCCGAAAGATGTTTTTTTTTGCAAAGCAAAACACCAGCTACTTTTTACCTACCGTCTCCTTTAGGTAAGGAAGGTATTGTCTTTGGTCAAAAAATTCGTAGATGAGTTTTTAATGAATGAACACGTTTTAGGGACCCTAAAATACGAATTTACTATTTTTAAGATGATGTGTGTATGTGTGTGTGTGTGTCCGTGTGTGACAAATTTTTCTCCAACAATAACTCCAATACTACAATTCTAAAAATTATAATTCTTTCGTATTTTTCTTCTTTACATACATATGAAAAGCTGATTAGATTTTGGTTATAATTGGTCAACCGGAAGTTCCTTTATTTGAACTTCTTAACAGCTCTTTTTGAAAATACGTAGTTCAATATCATTATTTGACATTTTACGTGATTATCAATATGAAAGAATATCTTATTGTCCATACGGTTTGATTATTCATTTTCCTTCATATCCAGTAGATATGGAGTTGAAGAATTATAAAAGGATTAACTTTCAAAAATCAATCAGCTTTGCTATAATCATGGAAACAGCTGGTATATTCAAATAATTCTAATTGACAGATGTCAGTATCAAGTGCTATTTACATAGTGTATATTCGTGTTATTATTTTATTTATTTTATAAAATCTTTTCTAAAGAACTTTCGGTATGGAATTTATAGAAAATAGTATATGTACGTATTTCAATATTACTGGATATATAGAATCTTTTCCAAGGAACTTTTGGTTAGGGATTTGTACAAAATACATAGAATTGACGGGAGGTTATGTGCTGGCCACATCAGATTTTTCATATATTACATGAAGAATAAAGCATGAGAAAGGTTATTGAAAAACGCAATCGAATGAACATTTCCAATACCTTGGAGCGATTTAAGTAAAACAAACTGAATTTTTTCATTTATTTTTAACTTTTGATGATACTTGAGACAAGCATTATACTTCTAGGATGAAGGAACAATCAAAACATGGGATTATAATGGATAACGTGTTCCGAAGATGTTTATTTTGCAAAGAGTGCAAGGGTAGGTTAAAATTATCCTATAGCGATAAGGCAATTGCTGTGCTCAAAAATATGCAGATGATTGAACTACAGTCCAGAAGACACAGTATTAATACGTCCCTTACTGTATATCTGACGTATAGAAGCTTAACAAAATGAAGATAGCTCGTAGCTAAGACTGAACTACTGAACGATGAGCACAAATTAATAGGAATACTAGAAAATAGTGTTTATCGCGCGAAACTCCTCAGTCTCTATTTCTAGGAATTTGAGTATAAATTTTTAGTATGTTATTAATATAAAACCATTGAACAATATGCCCCAAACAAAATTTTGGAATTTTGCAAGTTACTGACGATATCAGCCATCAACAATTGCTGTTTTTCAAGTAGTCAAAACTTGGCCCCTAAAGAATCCTACAAAAAGTGTAGAGCTAATCTGTGGATCATACTTTCTTCTTTCATAATAAGTATAGTTTGTAATGAGTGGTTCAATAGTGCGAGCTGTAGCGTTTCGCGCGAATTTCATGTATTACATCATTTTGAGGACTGCTATAGCATAGTCTTAAAGATGTTGGAGTCCCGATAGAAACTGTATTGTATCTTAGTATATCTATTAAAAACCATTAATAGCACTATCACTTACGTTTTGGAAGGCTATGTTCAAGTGTCCAGGCTCCTACGCTCACCATTCAGTTTTCCATAAAACA
Source organism: Ophonus ardosiacus (assembly GCA_943142095.1). Classification (NCBI taxonomy): domain Eukaryota; kingdom Metazoa; phylum Arthropoda; class Insecta; order Coleoptera; family Carabidae; genus Ophonus; species Ophonus ardosiacus. The sequence goes on from OW964839.1 coordinate 3,332,400, forward strand.
TTTAATTCTCTCCAAAATTGTTTATTTCACTCACTATATCAAAAACACCTGTTCGCCAAATTTCATAAAACTCTTTCTGTCTGTTGCAAATTCACATCAAATCATGAAAATGTTTTTTAAACAGTCATACTAACACTAATGCACGTTAAATTTACCTATTTTCCATATTTAAATCAATAATATAATCAAACAATACAAATGAACACTACCAGGAACACTGTTGAACTGACGGCGTGGTCTATAAACAATTACAGACCTGTAACAACAAAAGAAATACTGATAGTTCATTAGATATTCTTTGGCGCGTAAGTTTAAACCAGTATATAAGAAATGAATATTGTTTATTTATACAAATAAAATGAAAATAAATATATTTTAAAAGATTTTACAACGCTCTGTTCTGTCTTCTGTTGTATCTATAACATGTCACATAAATTTTCAAGAAAAATTGTTGTGGCCAGCACAAGACCTCTCGCCATTTCTATAGGCTATATAAGTACAAATTGTATTTAATATTTCTATACCGTGTTTTTAAACTATAGACAGCACTAAACGAAGTCACATTTACGCCGCTAGAAGTTACCAAAAAAAGTCACTAGATTTATTTGGCGGGGGAATTGAAATGTTAAAATGAAAGTCACGTCAGCATTTATACATTTCAGGTTATATTTTCATTAACCAAAACTATTATAGATAATCTACTTAATTTATTCATATAAAATCATAAATACATGACTTTTAATTATAAATTAATTAATTGCATTATTTTTTTGTAATTCCTTGATGAAAAATTTATATATTACAACTCTTTTTATTCGTGAAATACTATTACCATATTCATATAATCCGATTATAACATTTTTACAATAATGTTTGTTTGTGTGTGTGTGTGTGTGTGTATGGGTGGGTGGGTGTATGTTTGCGGGTGTGCGTGTGTGGATGTTGGAACCACGGTTTCTCAAATACTGTAAGATTTAAAAAATATTTAACCGCAGTTTTCTCAATCTGACATTCCTAGGAAGAGCTGATTAGATTTTGGTAACAATTGGAAGTAATAGTTTCTTTAAAAAAAAATAACAATATTTGGATAAAGTTCTGGAATTTTTTTTTTTTTGTTATAAAAATAGCGAAGTGTGATACAATACTTAAATAACATACAATAGAAATTGCGAGAGGTATTGTGCTGGCCACAACAGTTTTTTTTAAATTTGTGTTTGTATTATTTCTTTATTGCACAAATCAACAAGAGTAAAAAAAACATTCCCGATATTATTAAAAAATCATCTTGTTCATATGGGGTCCCGTGTTCGATCCCGACCGACGCCAAATATTTCGAATTTTAAATGGCACACGCCAGCAATGAGTGCCCGTGAGGTGACGCCTGTAGTGGTGGCACGCACTTTAGAATTCTATCATAGAAAGTAGGCGAATACGATTTTATTTTTACGAATCTTGGTAGCACGCACTTTAGAATTCTATACTCACTTTTTGATTCGGAAATTATTGGATTTTATACTATAAATAATATAATATAATAATACTATTAAAATAAGAAATATTGTGACAGTTGTATATAATAAATGTATAAATTATATAATAAAATGCCTTTGAATAGAACTGTGGCAAAATAATGACGTTACTTTGACACTTTCGCCTCAAGTCGTAAGCTTGCAGGCGAATATTTTGAGGCACGCATGCTACCAAATTTTCGCTTCGTGGCGAAATGCGAAAACAAATGCCTCATTTCATAGAATTCTAAAGTGCGTGCTACCACGGTACAAATATGTCATCATCATTACCGATATCTGCGATAAAGCAGATTGTGGCACACTCAGAAATGGGTAATATACCGTGATGATATATTTATTTTATTTATTTATCTTGTTCATTACAGTCTAATAAACTCCTGGCTATGAAAATAAAATTGAAACGTCAAATGATAAGCAGTGACAAGTCACGTGATATATACTGATAGATAAAATTTAAATCGAATGGCTCAATCCTGAACAAATCTGTAAGTCTTAAAGATCTGTAAATCTGTAAATAATTAACAAAATCGCAACGAAAGCTGCCTCTCTTATGAATAATTTTGTATTAATCAACAAAAATAGATGTGTTTTTGTTTGTTTTTTACAGATTTACAGATCTGTAGACTTACAGATTTGTTCAGAATTAGCCTAGAAATTTCTAAACGTAAATTTACAAATTAAATTCATCATTAACCAGCCCTTATTTGCAGAAAAAGGCACTTGTGTTAAAAAGCCACATTTTAGTTTAAATTATCTGACATTTCCAGTCTGTTCCTGTGTCTATTTGACCGGTAAATATTTAAATTCCCTAACAAAGCAAACGGCTTGTTTAAGCTAGGTGCAATTTCCAACACGTCGTGGCATTGTTGCCGAATAATAAAAGAATTGCCGGCAAACAGCAGGCGACATTATGCAAATGTGGAGATGTGACAACAATGCTCTTCTTTGATCACTCTGATGCTGCAGGCTTTTGGTTTCTTTCTTAATTGAATTTCTCGTTCTTTGTTACTTCATTCGCTGTAAGACGCCGGATCGTAATGTAGATATGGCATTGTTGCCTTTGTCTTACGTAGATTGCGAAGGAAAAATAGCAAAAGAAATATAAGAGTGTCTTGTTGTAGATGATTCGGATTCATTACTGGTAGGACACTCTCGTAAGGCATAGACCACAAAGATTATATACAGAGCCGAAGCCATATTTATAATAAAATATATTACTTATAAGATAACTACAAGTCTGTATCGCAATCTATTTTTGAGTTATGGCCCCCAAAACCCAAAACTTACCTTTGGGAAAATTGCCAAAATGTAGGTATATGAATTGGAATTTGGAACATTTTTAGGGGAAATGATTGAATTTCGGTTTTGACGGTACAACAAAAGATTTATTGTAAGGTAGACACGTTTTATACTGTTTGTAAATTGCAAATCTGTACCTTAGGCTGTCCTATGTCGCATTTTAATATTTAATATTTAGAATTTAAGTCTTCTTCACATAAACTCCAAATGACACACTAGTGATATTCATTGGTTTGCATGGTAACACTTAAGAACAACAAAAATGAAATACTCAATTCGATTCAATTTAATGTTTGAGAGTAAATGTTAATATTATATTTAAAAAATAGTTAGTTAAGAAGATATTCTTTGACAATAAATTTGACGTTTTGTACAAATTATAGCAACGAACATGATTTGTTTAATTAGTGCGCGTCAACTTCAAAGTGTAGTATGCTCCTGCAAAACCCTAAAATCTAATTCCTAAAATCCTAAATAATCACTAGATTTAGGGTATATAAATTTAGGATTTAGATATTAGGGTGATAAAAGTGCAACATCGGACACAGCCTTCGTCAATTAGGCCTTTATCTTACGAGTGCTGGTACACGGTAAAAAATGACATTGATATTCCGGACAAAATTTAGTTAGCTGTATTTTTTTTTTGTTATTTCAACAATATTTTTTTGCCGTGTATACGAAGAACTTTGTATTTTAAGTTTCCAAAACTAAACAATTTTTGTTGTGTATAAAAAGTATTATTTGCTGTAAAATATTAGTCATGGTAGCAATTATTATTAGTAGTACTAAGCAGTCATTTTGTTACTTTGTTCAGATTACAAAATCATTTTGCAACAATTAAAGATATTTAATCTGTTACTGGGACAAATTTAATTTTTTGTATCCTGTGACATTATATTTTGTAAAGATTACCAATTCTTCTTCCCGCCATATACTTATTTGTACAGATAACTAAAACTTTTGTGTAGACAGGGTATTCCCTAGTATACAGCATAATTCACTGTTCGTGTTATACAATACTACACTACGTCGTGTCTCATTTGCTTGCGCAGTTAAGTTTAGCCTGTCGAAAATTGTGTTTTAAAAGTGCTTGTTTCTTGTGCCCGTCAATAAAAATGGATGATTTTGTAAAAGATATTTTAAAATAATGGCAATTAGAGTGTCTTATTAAGAAATTTGAAGGTATGTATCGATTATTGATAAATCTATTATAATTTAAGTGACTATTGTTTCATACGTTATTTTGTTTATATAATATTTGTTACATGTATATAGATTATAATTATAAATAAATAAAATTATTATAATACGCATGTATTTAATTTTTACCTAACTACCTCATTAATGCATTTGTATATCGATCAAAAATTTATTAGTTTCCAAAACAAATTCATAGTTATTAATGGTAACTTATTTTATTTGTTCGTATAACAAATTTACATTTCTTAATGGTAACTTATTTTATTTGTTCGCATAACAAATATCTTTTGTTATATATAACAAAATTGTATTTGTTGCCACAACACATTTTTACCAGCAAATTTAGCTAGGTAACTGTAACAAATATATTTGCTGGTCCTATATTGACAAAAAAAAATTGCTGCTGGAACTCATTTTTGGTAATCACAGCAAAGTTTTTATTTACCGTGTAATACTCCTACACTGTATCTTGAAAATATTTAAAAATTCATAGTTTTCACAGACACTTTTCCGAAAATCAACTCCTGCTGCCGTAAAAAAACAATTTCCTGCTTCTATTCTTACATTACTTTCTCTTGTCCACATTGACACTTCATCCAGGAAATAGCAGAAGCGCCAGGCGATCCTGCGGAGCAGGAAAAGGCGAAGGAAACGCGTCACGATCCTGGACATGGTGTCAAGGGGACAAGAAGAGACACTTACTCGTTCCATTGCCTCTGCTTTTGATTTTATTACGTGCAACACGAAAAGAAACTAAGGCGAACATTGGAGGATTGAATACAGGCGTGTTGGGTGGTAAATAAATGTGTCATAACGGCTTTTACTCATTGCTAATTCTTATCAAAATGTATTTAGACAATATTTATAATAGTGTATTAAAGAACAAGTGTCATAATTTCCAATTTATTTTGTGAGAAGGAAGCTTGAATCACGACGCGTAGCGGAGTTATCCAACCCTTCGAACAAAATAATCGACATTTATGATATGAGTTCTTGAATTTTTTCTATTTTGCACTTCCTATGCCTTTTTACCTATCGCTAAGAGAGGTATTGGATTCATGCTAAAATTCGCATATCCAGATTTTATTGAATAAGCACGATTTAATGTTCCTAGAATCCGATTATAACATTTTTAAAATGATGTCTCTCTCTCTTTCTCTCTCTCTCTCTCACTTTCTCTCTCTCTGTGTGTTTGTGTGTGGATGTGTGTATGTGTGTATGGATGTGTATGTGTGTCTGGATGTTGGAGGGACGATTCCTCAAAAACTGTAAGACTTAAAAAATATTTAACTGCAGTTTCCTCGATCTGACATTCCTGGGAAGAGCTGAAAAGGTTTTGATAACAATTAGACAACCGAAAGTAGTAGTTTTTTAAAAAAATCTTTCAAATATATTTTTTTGGAAATTTTTGTTATGACAAATATTGAAGATCAAAATTCTCCTTCTAATACACTTAGAATTTTTATTATATCTTGTATAGATTTAGAAATAAAGACATTATTATAATATTTGAATAACAAAAATTTTCAAAAAATAATATTTAGAAGATTTTTTAAGAAACTACTACTTCCTGTTGTCCAATGGGCTACTTGCGTACCTTTTTTATTTAATATTTTTGAAGAGCAGGTAAAAACTTGCTACCCATATTTTTTCTTTTGACAAAATTTTTATTAATAAGCCAGAAAAAAAATAATGAAATTTGATTATTTGAATTCCCGCCATGTATGACGTAGAATTATGCCGCACCAATGAATGGTCGTTTGTTTGCACGGGTAATGTAGATCTCCTGTTTGACGTTTCAACAATAGTTTAGAGGTTAGTATTTTAGCTTGTCTTTTTGGTATCGATATTTAAAATTACATGTACCTACCTATGTATTTATTTGTGAAGTAATTAATATATTTGAGAGCCCAGAGAGAGAGAAAAATGAAGTAATGCCAAATTCAAATTAAAAGTTTCTCGCACGCAATGCAATCTATACGTTACATTTTTAAACAGTTCCAGTTCAATATAATGACGTCACAGAAAATTTTCTTTCTTAATTTACTAAAAAACAAATATTTTTTAAAAATAAAATTTATATTTATAAATATATTTTCAACATAACATTACGTATATAGTGATAGAAATCATATTTCCAGTACCACGCAAGTAGCCCATTGTTACCAAAACCTTTTCAGCTCTTCCCATGAATGCCAGATTGAGAAATACGTAGTTAATAAGTATTATAGTTACTTGCTTAGGGAATTAGGTCGTAAAATACATGGTTAATATCTTTTGAGTTTATTTGATAGCAGTGTTGAAAAACACAGATACTTATATTAGACTAATAAAACATTTCAAAAAAAGTCTTAATTCATATTATTTATCATTGTGTTTCAGAATATCAAAGGCCCGGAAATAGTTAATAGTTAATATTTTGTAGCTCTTTTGCTCTTTATAATTTTAATTTTATTGTCCATTTGCCTGAAATAAATATCTCAGTAGTCCTTGGAAAACTCCTACAGTAAAACAAAATTTATTGTATTCTTGTGTAACTGTGGATGATTTTGCAAATCTGTTGAAATGCATACAACAATAAATGCGTTTCTCTGTTGTAAATTATATCTTTATAGTCACTAATTACAATTTTAATTATCAATAAATGATAAAAAATTAGTATTTTGACGTAATCAGGAAAGAACGTTATCAGCAAAAATTGCATTTTTCTATTTTTGCGATAAGTATTAATATATTTCTATAGAATATGCAAGGTTACTGTGTCATGGTTTGATAAAATTTATGAAAAGACATAAAATTATTATCAAGAACAAAATTGTTTTCAAGAATGTTAGTAATTGATAGATTAATGTTTCAATATTCAAAATTTTAACAGATTTGACCTCATTAAATTGAAGATACATGTTATACATAAAACATGTTATATTCATTGAAAATAATAATAAATTTATGAACATGCCAAGTTATCTAATTTAGTAAGAAGGTTTTATAGTCTTGTATAACATCACATAAAAATCTGTTGTGACCAGCACAAGACCTCTGATGAATTATATTTTATGTTACATAATTTTTATTTTTTTTGCCAACCGTATGTAGTTGATGCTACTATTATGTCATTAATTTTTGTAAAAAATCTCTTGTGGCCAGCACGATACCTCTCGCCATTTCCATTTTATGTTATATAAGTATTGTATTGCACTTCGCTATCGAACCGTCGTTTTATAACAAAAATATTACAGAACTTGACCCAAATATTGTTTTTATTCTATTTAACATATCTTCTGCACACATATAATTCTAATTATATCTATTTTTCATTGTATGAGGAAGTTCCTAAATGTCAGATTCTTCCAATTCATTAGCAAGATTGGCGATATTTCCGATGGATATATGCATTTTACCTACAATTTTAAATATGTAATTAATAAAACAATAAGAAAGGTGAAATGTACTTTTCAGAAAAAGCTTTCAGAATGTCACTAAAACTGTTGATTTTTGAAACTGACATCTGTCATTTACAAACTATGTTATAAATATTACTATTTTATAAACATTTAAATTTGTCAACTGGTTTTCTTAGTGCCTTAGCCTCTGCGATGTATAACATTACATTATTCTACATATTAGAGTGTCTATCTCTAAATCTATACAAGATATAATAAAAATTTTAAGTGTATTAGATGGAGAATTTTATGTTCTTCGATATTTGTAATAACAAAAATATCTAAATAATAGTATTTAGAAGATTTTTTATAAATACTATTACTTCCGGTTGTCTAATTGTTACCAAAATCTTTTCAGCTCTTCCCAGCAATGTCAGATTGAGGAAACTGCAGTTAAATATTTTTTAAGTCTTATAGTATTTGAGAAACCGTGGTTCCAACATCGACACACATACACACACACACACACACACACACAAAACACACACACACGCTATCGTTCGTGTTTCAAATTTTGTACTCAATTTACACTGATGCCCTTTCCTCACTTGTATTACAATGTACTATAACATGTGTAAATGGGATAACCGGAAATGGCACTTTACCTGAAACTCATAATGGATTTTCTTCAAAAAATACCATTAAATGCCATTTTTTTTGGATTTTGTCGTTATGAAAATTAAAGATTATTGAATTTTCTACAGGAATACATTAATACTTTTTCTATATACTTTACAGATAAATATAAAAATATTTTTTTTTACAAGTCCCGAAGCCTAAGAAAAACAATTCCTTTGTTACACAGTTCATTTTTCAAATGAATGTAACTGACAGGTAAACATCATTGTCAAAAAACGAATCACTTCAAATTAATAATAAAGAAAATCGTAAATAAAGCAATAGTTATATGTTATATGCAAAGGAACTTATATAGTTTGCAGCATAAGTAAATATGTAGGTATGTATTTAAATTAATAAAAAAATAAGTCACTGTCAAAAAAATAATCACTTCAAATTAATAATAGTGACATTTTAAAAAGAAAATAGTAAATAAATCAATGGTTATATGCAATGGAACAGTCTGCAGCATTAATAAATACGTAGGTATGTATTTTAATTAATAAAAATTAAATTGCGGGAGGTTTTGTGTTGGCCACATCAGATTTTTTGTATTAATGAAACAAATAAGTATACTATTATAATACATCTGAATCTTCTTAAAGCAGATTGGCACACTAGAGCAATACGTAACAATCTGTCTTAAACCAACAGCATCAACGTACCATATTTTTCTTTCCACAATTCTTACCACTGATTTCTCTTCTGGCTGTATAACTTTATCTATTAGCCGTTGTTCTCTTTCGGAGCGCTACCTGTCCCGGATGACTGAGAATGATTGATGGGCTCAGATTCCGGCTAACAATTTAATGGCTTTTTGAAATTGCTGTCGAAATTTCCAGCCACTGTCACCCGGAGAAAAATTACTCCGGACCTGGACAGCCCGGATAAGATCCGTTGTTTAGATGCTGAAATTGTACAGATCTCATTTCGGGGGTGAGGTTTATCTGGATGCTGTCGGTCAGTAGGAAGGAGTTTTGAAGGACATTTATCCATTGTTAAACATATGTTTTTGAATATTTCTTACATATTATTGTAATTTGTATTTAGTAAGTTAGGACAAGCACAACTTACTGCATCGCACAGTGCCGTGTGCCGTGTCGTGTGTACTCCGTCGCCGGTGTGTCTGCCTGCGTAAACTTACTTGTGATGTGACGTGTGATCGTGATTCGTGAGCAACATAGTGAGCAACATTGTTTATGAAAATATTCATTTACTGGCATATTTATATGCTTAATTTTATGCAGGTAAATAATATATAAAACAGTGTTTATCCGGTCCCATTGAAAGGCTTTTCAGTATAGGCGGGCAAATTCTCACACCAAAACGCAATCGCCTATCTGATACTAATTTTGAGAAATTGAAAGGGGCGAAGGGGTTTCGTAGCCGCGTGCCTGAGTGTCTGGTCGCGAACCTAAGGGAACCGGGTTCGTTCCCGACAGGCGCCAAATATTTCCAATTTTAGATGGCACAAAAGTGACCCTTGTGGTGCACTCTCCACACCAGCTATGAGTACCCGTGAGGTGACGCCTAGTAAGTGTCCACACGGTACAAATATATCGTCATCTTTCCCGATGTCTACATGTGTTGTAGATACTTTCACACCCAGAGATGGGTAATATGCCGTGATGACATATTTATATTTATTTTATATTATTGTAAAAATAATATATTTTCCATCATACATAAATATTAGAAGTATAGGATGATCCGATTTAAGTTTACTATGTTCGCACCACTATGATTTAAACAGCTGTCAATTAACAAAGTGTCAAATATTAGTTTACAACTACAATATTAACGAAATGGATCATGTAAAGAAACTTAATATAGTTCGCAGGATTAGTAAATATATAGGTATGTATTTAAATTAATAAAAATTGAATAGCGGGAAGTTTTTTCTTTTCAGGCTTTTATTTCTAAAAATTCACTCAGTTGTTCAAATACTCTAAAAATACGTACACTTACGTAATATTGTCTTTACAATCAAATAATATTACTACCAAGTTTAAATCTCTACCCATTTTGGAACCCCAAAAGTCTATATACCCCATATTTAGATAAAAACTTCAAAATTTTAAAAAATCTAACTTTATGCATCTAGATACTTCTTAATGCGCTGATTCCAAATTTTGAAACCGCAGGTCGATATCTCGTTTCGTTCTCGAGATATTTAGATTCAAAATTTTATTCCAAACTGCCCATTTTTGGGTATTAACCCAAAAATGGGCCGAGATATGTATTTGGCGACAAGACCATTCGATTCTAGAGGAAAAATTACATAAGTACACCAATTTTCATAATTTTTGTCCAACTGGTTCGTTTTTTATGAATAAAAGTTTAAAAACCCATGAAAATGGCAAAAATCTGAAAAAATCCTAAGGGGTACCCCTTAGGATTTTGCGATTTTTGGCCATTTTCAGTTATTTTGCTTTAGAGATTGTATGCGGTGTTCAAAAATTATGAAAATTGGTATACTTATGTAATTTTGCCCGTAGAATCGAATGGTGGTGTCGCCAAATTCATATCTCAACCCATTTTTGGGTTATTACCCTAAAATGGGCAGTTTTGGGCAAAACTTTGAATCTAAATATCTCGAGAATGAAACGAGATATCGACCTGCGGTTTCAAAATTTGGAATCAGCGCATTGACAAGTATCTAGGTGCATAAAAATTAGATTTTTGAAAATTTTGAAGTTTTTATCTAAATATAGGGTATATTGAATTTTGGGGCAATAATTCAAAAATGGATAAAGATTTAAACTTGGTAGTAATATTATTTGATTGTAAAGACAATATTACGTAAGTGTACGCATTTTTTTTTTAGAGCATTTGAACAACTGAGTGAATTTTTAGAAATAAAAGTCGTAAAAGAAAAAATAATTCTTTAATACAAATTGTAAATTATTCTCGAATTTCCCTTTACATAAATAACTAAAAATCAGTCTTCCTCAATTTGACGGAAGGCAACGAAATAAAGATTTCCTCCAAATACAATCCAATAAAACACAAAGTATTCTCTGAAGTTGGAGTTAGTCGGTAGTTCTACAAATCCGATTTGTTAATTGCTTTGGGATTATCTGTTCGTCTGCTCTTCCTGACTTATTTACTGATAATTCTCTCAGGCTGCTTCGATCCACAGCACTCTTTCATTATCGCAACATTTCATAAATATATTTGCATTAATGTGAAACCTGCAAATATGTGATCTATCATGCAGACAGGGAGTATCAGATGTTGCAGAATGCCAGATGAAATATTCAATATAATGAAGAATATATTAAATTTTGTAAAAGTTTTAAATTGTGCAAAGAGACTCTTTGTTAAATAAATTAGCAAGACTATTAAAAATCTAATGTGGCCAACAAAATAGAGATGCATTCGGGCGGGCCGGGCCGGGCTTTGAGGTTTGGATCAACTCGGCCCGAAAATAAAAATTACCGGCCTGACTCGAAGATCGACTCAACAAAAAAATTAGCTAGCCCGGCTCGAAAATTGACTCGAAATCGGGCCGGGCTTCGGGCCGGGCCGGGCCAAAGCTCGAAATTGGGTGCATCCGGCATTCCTAATTTTGATTTTTATGTTAAGGCGAAATGTTTAACTTTTTTCGTGTCAAACTTATAAAAAACCTCTGCATTCTTATAACTTTCAACATTAGTTAACATAAGTAGTTAAAAAAGAGACCCTTCTAGTGTGTTTGTTATAAAAATTACAGACCTACGAGTTTAACACTTTGTTTACCAAAGAATTTAAACAACTTTTTCACAAATCTAATATAAAAAAATATAATTTTAATTTGCATAAGGATTTTTTATCTAACTTTGTTTCTGCTCAAAAATAGGACAAGAAACAATTATGGTAGGAACAAAAATCACTTTTATTTAAGTATACGAGTAATAACAATAATAATAGCATCATCACAATATAATTATTATGCTTTAATGAATAACTTTGAATTCTTGAAGTAAAATAATACATTTTTATTTATTAATATGTGAACTGTGTTGTTATTAAATCATTTTGATCCTTTTTAACTTCATCCATTTTCATTAAAATATTAAGGAAACTGTGCATTTGAATGAACTATAAGATTTTTCGGGCTGGCCCGAAAAGCTCGAATTTTTGAAAATGATTAGTCCGATTCGGCCCGATAAAAAAATATCTTCGGCCCGGCTCGATGATCGACTCGAAATCGAGGCGGACTTCGGGCCGGGCCGGGCCCAAGCTCGAAATCGAGTGCATCTCTACTTCAAACTAATAATAATGATATTTTAAAAAGAAAATAAAAAATAAAGCAACAGTTATATGTAATGGAACATAATATAGTTTGCAGCATTAGTAAATACGTAGGTATGTATTTAAATTAATAAAAACTAAATAGCGGGAGGTTTTGAGTTGACCACATCAGATTTTTAGTATTAATGAAACAAATAATTATTTCGGGTGTTAGTGTATACATCTTCATCTTCCGAACATAACTGTAAGTTGCACATGCGTCCCAATATATTTCTACGTAGTTGAGACGAAATATAATTTGTTTATGTAGTCGGGACCGATAAATCTTGGTAGCAGTCGGACATTTCGACTACATTATCCTTCTGAGGACAATTAATTCCAAGGAAAGATTTACGCGCCCTCAAGACACAGGACTAGACCTGCTACAGTCTTACAGTACATTTGTTTCTAAATAAAACTACTAATGAAGATAGAGATACTCAGTTTATTAGCAGAAGGAAAAATCTGTTGTGGCCAGTACAATACCTCTCGCTATTTCTATTTTATGCTATATAAGTATCAGGTAGGCGATTTCTTCTTGGTGTGCTTTCAACGGGACCGGATAAACACTGTTTTATATATTATTTACCTGCATAAAATCAAGCATATAAATATGCCAGTAAATAAATATTTTCATAAATAATGTTGCTCACTATTGCTCACGAATCACGATCACACGTCACATCATAAGTAAGTTTACGCAGGCAGACACACTGGCGACGGAGAACACACGACACGGCGCACGGCACTGTGCGATGCAGTAGGTTGTACTTGTTCTATCTTGCTGAATAGTATTTGATTTGAGTATAAATAGAGCTAACATAAATAATATCTAGATATTAGATAAAAGATACTAACTACTTTATCTAGATAAGCACAACACTGATTCTGACATATAAGAACTTCCTCAAAGAAATCATATATCAGAGATTCTTTCATTGACAAGATTGAGTATTAAAACTATTATCAAATATATCATTTGATTATTTTTAATTTTTGTTAATACGAATACCACTAACAAAATTATGGAAAATATATGTTTTTGTATTATTTTTCATCATATCTTTTAATTCAACTTTAATAAAATTAAGCCACATAATATTATAATTTTTAATTAACATCACGGCGAGATGAAATATAAAACAATTAAATATTGATAGGTACCAAAATAAATGTGTCATTTGGAAAATACTTTATGAAATTGAAATTTAGATTATGTAATAATCATAAATTATGATATATGTATTTACGTATGCAATTTGCAAGCAAATAATTATATTTTATACAGAATATGTTATTATAATGAATATTAAATTTTTGGTATTTTTATACAGAATCTGTATTTTGTGATTCAAATAATATTTAACTGTTATTACGGTATTAGTAATTTGATTGCCAATCTGGTGACCCGGGTCTCTCCACACCAGCTATGAGTGCCCGTGGGGTGACGCCTGGTAAGCGCCCACACGGTAAAATATATCGTCATCATTATCGATGTCTGCATAAGTTATAGGTACTGGCACACCCAGAAATGGAAACTCGTTTCCTTGGTGTCTCTTAGCGAGAGGCAAAAAGTCATATTTTATGAATATGACAGTAGAAAATCGTTGTCACTAGAACTACTAGATTTCTGAAACATTATCAGCATCCCTCGTAATATTATAAATTTCCGTATATCTACTTCATCTCTGACACCCCCTTCCCCGGATCTTACAAATTCTGTTCTAATTCTCAGCACTTCTGATGTCATTTGTTTCCGTTTCCTTGACAAATCATCCCCCTGAACAATAGAAATCAACCCACACTGTTCGTTATAAATGAGCTTCAGCCCTGAAGTCCTGAAATCCTGGATCAAAGTAGTTCATTCCTACTTTCACTTCACTTGTTCCAAGGCACTTGTGATGAGCGTAGTAAATTAGAAACAAGTGACAGAAAGCAAGAGATAATTAAACGAAATATTATGAAGGGTTAACAAATGAAGGGTGGGCGAAAGGAGTGTTTATCACAACAGACAAAATGGCGGTTACATGGTTGTTAAATTATGAAGAATGGATTGTGAATTCGATGTGTAAATTTGTGATAAGAAAAAATCTGTTGTGGCCAGCACAAGACCTTCAGTCAATTTGATGTATTTTGTACAAATCACATATCAAAAGTTTCTTGAAAGATTCTATATATCCAATAAAATTATAACACGAACACATACTATTTTTTACAAATCCCATACCGAAATCCAATAAAATTATAGAATAAACATTCACTATGTAAATTGCATTTGACACTTCTTTCTTCTCCAGCTTTTCCCTATTTTATTAGGGGTTGTTTCTTACTCTTCTCTTTCACTCATTTCTATTCAACGTATTTTATTCACACAGTTCTTCCTCCCTCAAGTCTTGTGCGATGCAATCCTTCCGTCTTCTCTTTGGCCTTCTTCTTACTCCTGGCATTGAAAGTTCCATCCCTGAGGCGAGGCTGCAACAGCATGTCACTTGCGAGGAACATTATGACTTATACCACTTTCTGACCAAATACTTTCCATCTTTAGTTTTGCACTTGACATTGACATCTGTCCATTTAAATTTTTTTTAATATATCAGCTGTTTTTTTCATAATAAATAGCAAAGCTGACTGATTTTTGAAAGTTAATCTCTTTATAACTCTTTAACTCTATATTTGTTGAATATGAAGGAAAATGTATAATCAAACTATATAGACAAGAAGATATTCTTTACTATTTATAATAAAGTAAAATGTTAAAAAATAATATTTAACTACGTTTTTTCATTCCCCTGAACAATAGAAATCAACCCACACTGTTCGTTATAAATGAGCTTCAGCCCTGAAGTCCTGAAATCCTGGATCAAAGTAGTTCATTCCTACTTTCACTTCACTTGTTCCAAGGCACTTGTGATGAGCGTAGTAAATTAGAAACAAGTGACAGAAAGCAAGAGATAATTAAACGAAATATTATGAAGGGTTAACAAATGAAGGGTGGGCGAAAGGAGTGTTTATCACAACAGACAAAATGGCGGTTACATGGTTGTTAAATTATGAAGAATGGATTGTGAATTCGATGTGTAAATTTGTGATAAGAAAAAATCTGTTGTGGCCAGCACAAGACCTTCAGTCAATTTGATGTATTTTGTACAAATCACATATCAAAAGTTTCTTGAAAGATTCTATATATCCAATAAAATTATAACACGAACACATACTATTTTTTACAAATCCCATACCGAAATCCAATAAAATTATAGAATAAACATTCACTATGTAAATTGCATTTGACACTTCTTTCTTCTCCAGCTTTTCCCTATTTTATTAGGGGTTGTTTCTTACTCTTCTCTTTCACTCATTTCTATTCAACGTATTTTATTCACACAGTTCTTCCTCCCTCAAGTCTTGTGCGATGCAATCCTTCCGTCTTCTCTTTGGCCTTCTTCTTACTCCTGGCATTGAAAGTATATTTGTTGAATATGAAGGAAAATGTATAATCAAACTATATAGACAAGAAGATATTCTTTACTATTTATAATAAAGTAAAATGTTAAAAAATAATATTTAACTACGTTTTTTAAGAAAACTGTTAAAAACTTCAAATAAGGGTACTTCCGGTGGATCAAAAATAACCAAAATCTAATCAGCTCTTCATATGAATGTAAAGAAGAGGAATACGAAAGAATTATAATTTTTAGAATTGTAGTGTTGGAGTTATCGTCGGAGAAAAAATTGTTACACATGGACACATACAGACATCATCTTAAAAAGAGTAAATTCGTATAGTAGAGACCCTAAAACGTGCTTATTCATTAAAAACTCACCACCAAATTTTTTGACCAAAGACAATACCTTCCTTACCTAAAGGTGATGCAAGGTAAAAAGTCACCCATTGAATTCTATTCTTTTTTAATTTTTTTTGAAAAACAAAGACAGCTAAATTGAACTCTAAAAGATAAACAAAAAGTCTTGTTTAATCGAAGTTTTTTTAGCAAAAGTAAACCTCATAAAAACTAAATTTTGACTGCCTTATATCTCTGAAACTATTGAAGATCGCACCCATGTTCATTTATCTTTTTTTACTCATTTTGGTCAGTACTATGTGCCCTCAAATTTGTTACACTTATTTTTAACACCCTGTATATTATATCCAATGACAACAACAATAGATCTTATTTAGTAATAAAATTTGAAGCGTAAATTTGACAGCAAAAAATCTTAATTCATAGATGCAATTCGTAGATGGCCTTGATCGGACTTCTTTCAAAAATTTTACTGTACCTAGGGTAGTTTTGTCTCGAAAGTGAAACAATCTTAATTTGCTGTTTCTCTTTGAATTACCCTTTTACACAAGTAGATAGGTATATTCAAAACATATACCTACAAAAGTTAATATTCCATGTATAATCATCTTAACAAAATTTTCGTTTTTGTAACAGTACCATTACACCTTATATTAGAGCATTAGACTAAAAC
Source organism: Ophonus ardosiacus (assembly GCA_943142095.1). Lineage (NCBI taxonomy): Eukaryota > Metazoa > Arthropoda > Insecta > Coleoptera > Carabidae > Ophonus > Ophonus ardosiacus. Next base: position 3,349,237 of record OW964839.1, read on the forward strand.
TCCACCTGTTCTTCTCAATTTTCATTTCTACATCGCTTCTTTTAAAACATAACACCGTTCTTATTATGCTAAAATTAAATTATCAACGTCTTACGAATATAACGACAATATAAACAAAATAATCACCTAAGCAACTCCCGAAACATTTAAGAACATTGCAATAAAACAACTGTTCAGATGTTCTGAATCGTACAGATGTCTTCTGTGTTTCTCAAACAATACCGACAAAATATTGCCAACATAAAAAATATTTTATCACCTTCATAAAAAGCTATTCGTAGCTATGTTGGGACGGTAGAGAGCGATATAGCACAATTACAGAAATACTTAAAAAACCATTAGAGGACAAAACATGAAAAATGTTTTCCGTAGGTAAGGAAGATGATTGATAGATACATGTAGTCATAATAGGAAAGATCGGGCTTTTAATGTATCTCTAGTAATCAGGGAATACAGCCAGATATGCTGGAAATTTATCAACATCAGTAATATTCATTTGATAACATGTTCTGTATAGAAATATACATGTGTCGTGATGGATTTTTATACAGAGTGGCGTGCTTAGGACGATCCACCCTTAGTAACTTTGAAAACGAATTGTGAGAGACATACCCGGTTTACGATAAATGTTTTAACATATAGAGGGCCACATTTTATTAATATTTTTGTTTTTTTGAATTCACTAATCTTACTCCCACCACTACCAACATTTAAATCTTAAATGGCAATAAGCTCTTAATTATTAAAATATCTTTCAGAACTCATATTATAAATTGGAAAAATACTACTTTTTTTGTTCTGTCATTTATTATTTTAACCCAAACGTTTCGGTACCATAAACTGGTGCCTTCTTCAGGGGATACATTGACATATTTTTTGAATTAACAAAAACAACAAGTAACCAAGGTAACTAGAAATGTTCATAAATGTTACCTTTTTTATGTATACAATTTTCTAGACAATATATGTATGCCCGGCGATAACATGGACGGCGAACATGCAACTTCTCAGGAAAAATCTCCTTTTGCCAGAGGAAAAACCGTCCCAAAAACTGGCAGAGAAGTGATCTGTAAAACTCAGATACGCTTTATCGGTAGCGAAATACCGCAGCCGTACTCTTTGTAAACAGATGTTAGAAAAAGTTTAGAAAAGATTGTATACATATTACAAATTACAAGATATTTAATATTGGAAGCCATGCGTGACTAAGTTCTAATCCGTCACAATGATTGAGATTGATATTTCTTGTTTTATAAATCTCAATGGCTTCTCTAATTAATCTGTTGTTAAGTCGAGTAAGTCTTGCAATTATTTTTGTATCTTCAAATTTAATTTGGTGGAATTCTTCCAAGGCATGTTCTGCAACGGACGATTTCTCAGGCTGGTTCAATCTGATCGATCGATGATGTTCAAATTTAATTTGGTGGAATTCTTCCAAGGCATGTTCTGCAACGGACGATTTCTCAGGCTGGTTCAATCTGATCGATCGATGATGTTCAAATTTAATTTGGTGGAATTCTTCCAAGGCATGTTCTGCAACGGACGATTTCTCAGGCTGGTTCAATCTGATCGATCGATGATGTTCGCTCAATCTTGTAGAGACAATTCTACCAGTCTGGCCGATGTAAACTCTACCGCAGACACATGGAATTCTGTAAATCCCTGATGTTTGAAGAGGGATGACGTCTTTCACTTGTTTCAACATATGACGAAGTTTAACATATGGTGAAAACGAAATCTTCGTGTTCTTCTTACGAAGAATTCTACCAATCTTGTCCGTTACGTTTTTAACATAAGGAAGTGATGCATATAGTAAAATTGTTTGTTGTTCTTTTTGCTTTAATACATTTTTCAATAGAAGACACAGAATATCCATTCTTCATAACAATATATTTTTTACGCTCTTTCCGAATCTGCAATAAAAAATAGGGGGTCCCATTTAAGATTTTTAAATTGACCCCCTTTACCGCCCCCCTGAGGGGTCGGACACCAGTATTTATACCGTTAGAGATGGATATTTTATGGAACATTGTGGACAATTAAAACTGTAGTGGAGAGTGCACTACAGGAATTAATTTTGCAGAAGAAGAGTCAGTTCCAATTTTTCAATGTTTTAACGTGAACCTTCATATCAGATACACATTAATGTGTCTAATTTTTTTGCAATATTGGTGTCGTCCGTGCTCATTTATAAATAGAAGACAGTAAAAGTGCAACCTAATCCCGCATAAATCCACTCTGCCTGCGTTAGCACCACCTACAATTTATGCATTTAGTTAATAATCCCATCTAAAAATATCTTGGCTTGATTCCATTAGGAAAATAATATAAATTACTAGAACCAGGTAATTTTACCCGCAGTTTCAATGCACACACATATTCATAAATAAAACGAGTGCGGTCTAGTGGGCCGGGCCACATTATAAAAAAAGAAACAACGTGTGCATTGGGCAGGTCTTGGCAAAACAGTTGAATGTATTTTCAGCCACCCACATCATAGTTGGCAGGCTATGAAACAATTGTTTTCAGGGACGGAAGCGAAAATATATTTTCCTCAATTACTAGACTTCGTTTGTTCATATGAAAATGGAAATAATACAGGATGTTAAAAAATAAATGTAAGATATTTGATGAACATAATAATAAAACTCTGTTGTGGACTGCACAAGGCTTCTCGCCGTTTTCATATTAGTACATATTGTATTTAGCATTTATGGCACACAAAAAAAAATCTAATTACTTCTAATATTAATACATTTTTATATTTTTGGCGGTATTTCTGATGCTTATATGTAATTTATGTATCTATAATTTTCAATATTTAATTAATGAAATAAGAAATATTAAATGTACTACCCAGAAAAAGCTTTCAGTAATGTATCTGGATTTTTTACACTGACATTTTTCTGTCAATTACAAACATTTTAATTTTTCAACTAGTTTCCATGGAGCTATTTGGGCAACGGATTATTTTATATATTTGTAATTCTCTATCACTAAATCTATAGAAGATATAATTAAAATGTTAAATATATCGGATAGAGAATTTTATATTTTTTAATATTTGTAATAACAAATTTCAAAAAATAATATCAAAAACTTGATTATACCCTAGAATCTTGATATACGATTTTTAGCATAAATCCAATACCACTCTTAGCGGGAGGTAAAAAATCCAGCACAATACCTCTCGCCTTTTCCGTTTTGTTCAATAAGTATCAAATTTAACATTTCTTTCAAAATTCATTGACAAGATTAATGGTATTTTTTAAGGATGTATTTATAATTACATACAACGCCTCTCATTCCTCACATATTTAATCTACCATTATTCCCCTTTCCTCTCTTAAATCGTCCTCCCCGTCCCCATCTCCCTGTGTGACAGACGAAGGGAAAATCTATTTGTGCTGTCCTGGGCGGAAAGGAAAACGCATTGCTGGCGGAAAAATGACGCACGGATATCGAGAATCTGTCTACCAGACGTCGGCGTCCTCAGCATCTCTCAGCGACGCCGGGAGACGCCGGCATCGCTTGGCAATGGGCGAAGTTCCACTACGCTTGCTCATGTCAGGCTTCAGACTCAAGCTACGGGCTATGCTGAGAGGACGAGAAGAATGACGGAAGAATTAGAATGGAGAATGAATTTGTTTGAATAATGTCAAAAGATGATGTGGGATTGAATATGTATATGGGGGGAGGAGAATAATAAAATTAGAAAACTTGAATTGGCACGAACAATACCTCCCGCTATTTAATTTTTACCTTCCATCACCTTTAGGTAAGGAAGGTATTGTCTTTGGTCAAAAAATTCGATGGTGAGTTTTTAATGAATAAACACGTTTTAAGGTGCATTGAATAAGATTTTATTGGTTTTACCATGATGTCGGTATGCGTGTGTGTGTGTGTGTGTGTGTGTGTGTGTGTGTGTGTGTGTGTGTGTGTGTGTGTGTGTGTGTGTGTGTGTGTGTGTGTGACAAATTTTTCTCCAACAATAACTCTAAAACTACAATTCTAAAAATTATGATTCTTTCGTATCTATTCCTTTTCTTTACATTCATATGAAGAGCTGATTAGATTTTGGTTATAATTGATCAACCGGAAGTTCCCTTATATGAAGTTCTTAACAGTTTTTCTTAAAAAGTGAGTATTTTTTAACGTGAAACATTGTGTTTGTTATATCCATGGTTACTACTTGATATTTCATGGACAGCAATGTATAATCAAACTGTATAGAGAAGAGTATTTTCTTTAATATGTATAATAACAAAATGTCAAAAAATAATATTTAACTGCGTTTTTTTAGGAAAAACTGTTAAAAACTTCAAATAAGGGTACTTCCGATGGAGTAATTATAACCAAAATCTAATCAACTCTTCATATGGTTGTACAGAAGAGGAATACGAAAGAATTATAATTTTTAGAAATGTAGCATTGGAGTTATCGTCGGAGAAAAATTTGTCACAACGGACACACACACACACACACGGATACACACACACATACATACAGACATCATCTTAAAATGGTATATTCGTATTGTAGGGACCCTAAAACGTGCTTATTCATTAAAAACTCACCACCGAATTTTTTGACCAAAGACAATACCTACCTTCCTTACCTAAAGTTAACGGAAGGTAATAAACATTCTATGACCTGTACAGCAAAAGGAAAGTACTTCATTTACGTATGTAGTCAATAATCATACACTGACATACTATACGTTATGTTATGTCTAGAAAATATTTTCTGTGCCCTCAACGTTGGATTTATTTCTACGTACAATAGACGCGCTGCACTACTCACAATACTGTTCAAGTCGAGCTATTTTTACCCGCCTATATCGGGCGACTGAACGTACTCTATTACCGCCCGTATGTTTTGCTTTTATAGATTATAAGAATAACTACAAGCAGAAGTCAGAAGGCGTATTGGGTATCCCTTACTCTTAGTAAAATGCATAGCTAAAGAATTTGCCTAAAAAACAATATGGGCGCTTACTAGGCGTCACTTCACGGGCCCTCATAGATGGTGTGGAGAGTGCACCACAAGGGTCACTTTTGCTCCATTTCAAATTGGAAATATTTGGCGTCTGTCTGGATCGAACCCGGTTCCCCTAGGTTTGCGACCAGACACTAAGGCACGCGAAATATCTTATTAGACAACAAACAGAATTAAGTTTGCCTTTGATTTCATCGCATTGAGATTTCCAAATTAGGTTTATTATTAATCTTTAATGAATCACCAAATTTAATTTGAGTAAATGATCATTATTAATTTGATGTATATGAAAATGAAGAAATATTTAGTCTATATGTCATTTAAGAATAAATTGTTTTCATATCACCACGTTGATAAAGAAAGCACATTTTGATTACATTTATTAATCAAATTATTTTTGTCCAACTCAGAGATGATCAGAATTGTAATCATTAGTAAGAGTACTTACTAAGTCAATTATATAAATTGTAAACAATATCGGAGCAAGTACTGTACCTTGTGGCAGACCTACATTAATTTCTAAACTATTTGGATAATGCACGGTTTGATTAAATATCGAATCATCGGAATAATTGATAGAAACGAACCGTTATCTCTTTTTGCTAAAAATGTGAGAATCCATTTAGAGGCAACGACAATGGTACCCTAACTGTGCCCGTATTTCTGGACAGTACTGTATTCAACAAGAAAATTATTTATGCTTCGTAAGCAAATATAATATTTAAGTTAGCTATAAAATATCATATGTTTAAGGAAAACATGGCGTAGTAAAATATTTAGGCCATATAAGCCATAAAACACGTTTCATAATAAACTACATGCATCTGTGTGTAAACATAAACACAGTATTAAATTATTCACTGACCTAAAATGTAGCAAATGCGGGATTCTTATTAGTTAACAACAACTTATTAATAATATATTTACATTATGTTTTCAACAACACAACTTTTTTCCGGTAAATTTTTTGTTGAGCCACACACGACTGCCACCATAAAACTTATTAAAATTATGATGACATATTCAAAAAACAAATACAATATGTCACATTATCCAGCTTTAAAAATATAATTAAGTATATTTATGTTAAGAAGAACCAGTAATAATGTTTTCTCTACAATAAACAGTGATGAAACACTGCCATATATTTATTTAACAACGATGTTGAAGAGTTAATTTCTTTGAATTGTTTACTAAGCTATTGAACAAATTATCTGTTATTTACTACAAATATCAACGGTACATAGTGCCAGGAATAACTTGGCAACGAACTGTAAAGTCTTTCTTTTGTTCAACAGTTGACGAGCGGAAACGAAAATATGTGAATTTTGACACCTTCTCTAACACTTTCAGAGAAATATACAGGCTGTTCTTTAAACCTTTGTCACAAATTTTAAAATAAATAAAAAATTTTAATCAACATAGATGGGTCTGCTTTTCAATTGTTTTCGAGGGGGAGGTCAAAAACTAACAAAGATAGTGATCGAACAATATTTTATCTACAGTAAATAGACTATAAAATTACAATAAAATTTGATATCAAATATTTTTCTCGGCCTGTGTCCGATGTCGCATTTTGGCATTTAGTATTTAGGATTTAGGTCTTCTTCACATAAAAACAACTCCGAATGGCACACTAATGACATCCATTGGTTTGTATGGCGACACTTTAAAACAACAAAAATGAATTATACAATTCGATTTAATTTGATGTTTCAGACTAAATGTTAATATTATATTCCACAAAATAGAAGCTAAGAAATAATTCTTTGACAGAAAATTTGACGTTTTGCACAAATTATAGCAACGAACATAATTTGTTTAATTAGTGCGTGTCAACTTCTAAAATCTAATTTCTAAAATCCTAAATAATAACGTTATTTAGGGCACAGATTTAGTTTCTAATAGTTAAGATGTTATTTGAAAATTAAATATTGGCCAAGGTCGCACATTTCTCAGTACATTTTTTTTTTTTTTTGAAAAATTAAACTCATCTATGATGAACATTCAAAAGTACACAAAAGTCTCATTTAATCAAAGTCGTAACTCTTATAGTTTTCAAGATAGCAGAGGTAAACACTGTAAAGACTTATTTTTTACTGTCTTATATCTTGGAAACTATAGAAAATTGGACCCATGGGACGAACAAACTGTAAATTATGAACAAAATCGCAACGAAAACTCCCGCTCTCATGTATAATTTTATATTAATCACCAAAATAGATGCGGTTTTGTCAATTTTTTACAGATTACAAATCTATAAAACTTACATATTTGTTTATTTACATCGTCTGTCATTTATTGATCCTCAAATCTATAAATATCTTCCCAGACGACAAAACAAAACAATTTCCACATTCTGTCATCTTGATGCCGGTTGCTAAGCAACGCTCTTGTCATATTCACTGCGGTAATTATTACGATAAAAATAAAAGCTGGCACACTCACCTACGCAACAAGTTGATCGATTTTTCTTCTTTGAATTTAAAGTTGGCGTTGAAAAACAAATGGTTGTGTGGCAACAGGATATTGTTATTAGCCCGTCGATTGATAAAATCTTGATATTGTTTTTAAAGGTTTAAATATTTGTTACTATTAGCAAACAATCACTAAATTAATTATTGTTTATAATATGATGTGTTGTTTATTTTCTGCCTTATTTTAAAAATTAGAACAGAATGTTTTTATTTTCAGATTTTAATTAAATATATTTGTTTAATATTGTTTGTTCAAAAGTATTTTTGTAATAATTTTCGTTGAAATACAAGGAAATATTATTTCATTTCTAAATGTTTTAATGCAACATGATATAAACAGTATTTATTTGTTTATACAAAATATTTTTGTTTACTATTATAATAATGATACATATATTATATTTCTATAATTTTAATTATATGTGGTTTTGTTTGAATACCAGTTAATCTTCTGGAAAATTTGATTCACTAACATAATAGTTCACCATTTTTTTATTACTAGTTTACTTACTAGTCCCTTTATTTATTTTATTCACACTGTTGATACATATATTTTTAAAATAATTTCTGCATTAAATCTTCCAAAATATACTTTTTATTCACCATTTATTTGTATATTCACCACCATATATTAGTAATCTTATTTTCTTTTCTATCCATTTTTTTTTTTCTCAAATTAAATATTAATAGTATAGCTGATTGCGAACAATAAACACTGATGATTTTTATATCAAAACATACAATTTATTCCCACAAAATATTTTATTCACAACTAGGTACATCCACCATTTTTTATTTGACAGTCCTATAAGTTTTTGTTTTATATACATTTCTATTCACAAATTTTATAATGTTTGTCACTATTTATATTTTTAGCATTAAAATATTCTTTTTCTTCACCACAAAATAGTTTATTCCTCACTTTAATCATTCCTCATTTTGCTTCACACACTTTTCAATTGTTTGTTGTTGTCAACAATAATTTTTTTATTATACATGCCATTCTTCACTATACACGATATTCCTCACTTTTTTTTAATAATTATATTTCGTATTTATTTATGTTTCATATACATTTTTATTCACAAATTGTAGGTACGTAGTAAATAATCATCACTAATTTATTCCTCACGTCAAAGTTCCACAATTTTATTCATAACTTTATCCATTTATTCACCTTTATATTTCATTTAAATTTAAATTTTAATTTAACATACATAAATCCATCTAAAAATTCATCATATACTTTCCTTCATCGCTTACCAAAGTTTCATCATTTTTTACCGAAAATTTTGTTCATTTATATACTATTCAATAGTCAATTTTATTCACCAAATTTGACGAATATAACACTAAGAACAATTAACCAATCATTCACTACAAAATTAATTATTCACCATTGTCTACTTTATTATTATTTATATTGATCTTCCAAAAACTTCTCCACAAAATCACAGACTTTTCTTGCACCAAAAACAATTTTATTCACTATATATAATATCATCCACTATTTTATTCCGGAATTCAATCTGTTGTTCACCCTTGTACAAGCACTTTAATCCGCCATTAATCAGTCTTTAACTAACTAAAATCGTCTAAATAATCGTTTTTCTTAACAAGAACAAACTTTCTATTCACCTTAGAGCACTACAGCTCGCGTGCGAGTCTAAAAGCGGACGGCAAGTTACTAAACGATAAACGATTCGATGATGAGTACATACATTATGACGTTGATGAGACTTTATTATTATAGTAGAAATAGTAGTAGGCGTATTTATAGATTTGACGATTACTATATGAGTATTGAATACAAATTCTTTTTGTTTTAGTGATGAATTTACTTGCATTTACAATATTATGATATGTAGGCTAAAATTGTAGAATTGTAGAGCTCTTAACAAAAATAATTTTAGTGCATTTTTACCTCCCGATACTCTTGGTAAGAGAGGTATAGGGATCGTGCTAAAAATCGCATGTTGAGATTTTGGTAAATGACTACGTTTTAAGCTCCCTAGATTACAATTTTAACATTTTTATATCTATGCATAAATGCATGTCTACAAAGTTTACGTAGACTGATAAAGGATACGAGTATATTATGTTAGTTTTGTAGTCTTGTGTATTGTGAACTATTGAAAGTTGCTAGCAGAAGAGACACTATCTGAACATCATGAAGAATGACAGGAAAGAATAAAAAAATATATAAAAGAAAGAAAGAAGATAACGTTTTACATTTTTTGCTCTACAATTAATGGATAAAGAGATATCGTTTATTGAAAAATTTTACATTGTTACATTCAGAAAAAAAAAATCTGATGTGGCCAACACAAAACCTCCCGCTATTTAATTTTTATTAATTTAAATACATACCTACCTACGTATTTACTAACGCAGCAAACTGTTCCATTGCATAAAACTATTACTTTATTTACTATTTTCTTTTTAAAATGTCACTATTATTAATTTGAAGTGATTAGTTTTTTGACAGTGATATTTACTGTCAGTTACATTCATTTGAAATATGAACTGTGTAACAAAGGAATTGTGTTTATCTTAGGCTTCGGGACTAATAAAAAAACTTATTTTTAAATTTATCTGTAAAATATATAGAAAAAGTGTTAAAAGAAAAACCATTATGATCTTCAGGTAAAGTGCCATTTCCGGTTATCCGATTTACACCAAAATCTAATGGCTTCTTTTCATATTAGAATAGGGAAGAAATACAAGGTTTCAGAATTTTCTGAATGATAGTATTTGAGTTAGAGGGAAGACAAAATCCCTACACACCACACACACACACACACACACACACGCACACACATACACACATACAGACATCATCGTGAAAATGTTAAAATTGGATTCTAGGGACCTTGAAACGTGTTCATTTACTAAAATCTCGATATATTATTTTTAGCACGATCCCTATACCACCCTTACTAAGGGTAGCGGGAGGTAATATGTTGTGACCAGTGCAATACCTCCCGCCATTTCTGTTTTGTTACATAAATATGGCATTTAACATTTCTTGTACACACAAATAATACTAATTATATCTATTCTTCTTTGGCGGTATTTCTTAAGAATATATGTACTACTACTATTAATATACATATCTACCTACAATTTTAAATATTTAATTAATAATTCAGTAAGAAATATTAAATGCACTTCCCAGAAAAAACTTTCAGTAATGTTAGTAAAACTTTTGATTTTTGACACAGACATTTATCTGTCAATTACAAAAATTTGAATTTGGCAAGTGGTTTCCTTGGTGTAGTCTGAACTTTGCGATTTATTGCAATAGATTATTCTGTATATTATATTTTCTTTATCTCTGAATCTATATGACAAAATTTTAAAAAATAATATTTAGAAGTTTTTTTTAAAGAAAATACTACGTTCGGTTGTCCATTTGTTTTCAAAACCTTTCAGCTCTTCCTATTAATGTCAGATTTAGGAATAAGTAGTTAAGTAGTTCTTAATTATTACAATTTTTTAGGACTCGTTCTTCCAACATCCACACACACACACACACACACACACACACACACACACACACACACACACACAACATCTGTTTGTAGGGACCTTTAATCGTGCTTATAAACTAAAATCTGGATATGCGAATTTAGCATGAATCCAATACCTCTCTTAGCGAGAGGTAAAAATATACACCGGTATATCACCACGAATTTAAATATCCACAAAGACAAAGTTACCGATAATATACTCATAACACAAAAACGTAATAAACTTAATCATTATGTAATTATGAAAGTCAATACAGTACAGCAATACATTATTTTCTTATAATACGTACGCTATATAGGTTAAATGAAAATCCATAAGACTTAAATATTTCAGTAGATCAATAGAGTTGAAATATTTAAACATTACCGTCTTTACTGGACATCTGGCATTTCGAACGAGCATAGGCCTATGAAAAATTCATTCGACCATGGATTAAAACTGGAGGATTCGCTTATGAGATGGTGCTTAAGTTCATATGTTTTATTTCTTATTCGGATGGCGATTAATCAATGTTAGAAACATTTTTTCTTATCAAAAAATCTGTTGTGGCCAGAACAACTTTCGCCATTTGCATATTAGGCTGTATTAGTATCATATTTAACATTTTTGGTACACACATAAAATTCTAATTGCGTCTATTATTAACATATTTTTATATTTTTTAAATCATTCTATAAATAAGTTTCCTACTACTCTTTTAAATGTTCGAGATTCTTCAAATTTGCTGATTATTCTTAAAAATTGCTGTATTTTTACCTTCCGTCACCTTTAGGTAAGGAAGGTATTGTCTTTGGTCAAAAAATTCGGTGGTGAGATTTTAATGAATAAGCACGTTTTAGGGTCCCTACAATACGAATATACCATTTTTAAGGTGATGTCTGTATGTGTGTGTGTGTCTCCGTGTGTGTGTGTGTGTGTGTGTGTGTGTATGTGTGTCCGTGTGTGACAAATTTTTCTCCGACGATAACTCCAATACTACAGTTCTAAAAATTATAATTCTTTCGTATTCCTCTTCTGTACAACCATAAGAAGAGTTGATTAGATTTTGGTTATAATTGATCCACCGGAAGTACCTTTATTTGAAGTTTTTAACAGTTTTTCTTAAAAAAAAGCAAGTTAAATATTATTTTTTGACTTTTTGTTATTATACATATTAAAGAAAATACTCCTCTCTATATGGTTTGATTTTACATTTTCCTTCATATTCAATAGATGTAGATTTAAAGCGTTATAAAGGAATTAATTTTAAAAAATTAGTCAGCTTTGCTATTTATCATGTAAACGGCTGATAAGTATATTCGAAAAATTTTAATTAACAGATGTCAGTTGCAAGTGTAAAACCAAATATAGAAAGTATAGGATCTAAAATTGGTATGTCATAGTGTTCCTCGCAAGTGACATGCAGAGAAAGGCCAAAGAGAAGATGGAAAGACTGTATCGCAGAAGACTTAAGGAAGAAAGGACTGTGTGAAGAAGATGCGTTGAACAGGAATGAGTGGAAGAGAAGAGGAAACAGCGACCCCCTAATAAAACAGGGGAAAGCCGAAGAAGAAATTAAGGAAGAGTCAAGTGCATTTTACTTAGTGTGTGTTTATGTTATAATTTTATTGGATTTATAGAACCTTTTCAAATGAACTTTTGGTATGGAATTTGTAAAAAATAATATGTGTCCGTGTTCGATTTTACATGATATTATATAGAATCTGTTGCAAGGACCTTTTGGTATGGGATTTGTACAAAATTCATCGAATTGACGGAAGGTCTTGTGCTGGCCACAACAGATTTTTTTAATTAATATTGTCAATAATTTGAACATGCACTCTAATTAGAATCTACCAAATTAATGTGGTATCTACACATTCTTTTTTAAATTGTTGAGAGGTTCCCCAATGTATGATTTATTTCATTTTCCTGGGCATCTCCCATACATTCGGCTTGGTAAATAAAATCAGTGGAGTCTGAAGGACCTATTTGGTTTCTTAATGTACTGAAAGGCGAATTGTTTTTGGGTTAGAATTTGCAATTTTTTTGATACTATTTTCTATAATTTTTTTTAATACTTTTGTTAATATTATAATTGAAAGGAATGGAACAAAAAGCGGTATTATTATTATGGTTATTCTTATGTTGCTGGTCCGAAATATTGTGAATTTTAAAAACTCGTAAGAATAAACTTCAAATTATTTTCCTATCAAATAAGCAATGAATGATATTGTATGTATTTTTGCATGCATTGCTGTTTTGTATTGAAAACTAGGTCAACCAATATTGATAAGAGTCAGCTGTAGCAAAGATAACCAATACTTTAAGGCCAATAAAATGGTCTAACAATACATAGTAAAACTTTTCTTAAACTTTAATACCTTTATTACGATATTTTATCAACATACATTTTGAGATAAGGTGGCAAGTTTCATAACATTTAAATAGAAATAAAACGAAGCTAGTAAATTTCTCTAAAATCTCATGAAGACAGCTATAGTCAGCTATAATATGCAGAGGACATTGATAATTACGAAATAATTTTGACAGTTACCGAAAGCGCGTTGCTTGGCAACAGCCCGACGCCGAAGGCTGAGGGGGTGTTACCTAAAAGCAACGTGCTTGAGGAAGTTGTGATAAAATTATAAGTATTTATCAGTGATCGAAAGGTATTTGTTTATTGCAATTTTAGTTAAATTTATGAAGAATTTGTATGTAGCAGAATTTTTATAATTATAAAATTACCCAACAGATGTCAGTAGTAGCTATGAATATTGTTCAGCGTGTGATAAAATTATAAGAATTTTTGTGTCTAACTTAGCCCAGTAGATGTCACTAGTAGCTATGAACGTGAATGTAGCTATGAATATGTTCACTGTGAAGTGTCCAATGACAGTGAGACTTCTTTGAGGGAGACCAAAGAGAAGAAGATAAGACATACAAAAGTCCATAAATATTCTCCACATTTAGTTTTTTATTTAATACAGTATTGTTTTCTTCTATAATTTTGTTGATTAAATCATCATTTTCATTGACAGCGTGAAAATGACATTTTTAAATTAAAAGAATTAATCTTTAATTATATGTCAAAAACTGTTTGTTACTTAGCAACTTAGTGACATAAGTGATAATTGTCTTAGGATAATTATCAGTGTAAGTTTGTTTTGATTGGTTACTTTCGCACACGTGATCAGAAATACAGGGATTCAATTGGATAATTTTTTAACCAAAAAATTTTCAGCGTAAGTTTGTTCTGATTAGTTACTTTTGCACACGTGATCAAAAATACAGGAATTCAATTGGATATTTTTTAACTAAAACATTTTCAATGTAATGATTTGTTGACAGATGTCAGTGTCAAATAAAATTTATATATCTTCTTGAAATGATTTTACTTGAAATATAGAATCGTTTGCAAGAAACTTTGTGTGGAACTAGTACAAAATATGTAAAATTAACGGAAGGTAATGTGCTGGCCACATCAGATTTTTTATTTTTTTGTCGAAATCCGTCACCTCTTCCCTGTTCCGGAAATGACGCAGACATGCACAGGAAGTGAAAATCCAGTGATTCCTATAAGATCGCCTGCTTATAGTCGCTGGGCGTCGTGCCAAATGTACGGATTTATTTTTTATAGAGCAGTGATATAGATGTTTAGCTAAATACATATATTTCATCTGTGGTAAATATATACAAGATATTTCTGGATTTATGAAGCCTATCGATGCTTCTGATGTACGGAAATTTATGACGGAGATTTTAAAGTATTTTTAAACCTTATTTATGGAGGAGGATAAGATTTAAATCGAGCATTTTTATATATTGCCAGATATATTTAGAAGTAACAATTAAATGCTGCTTCTTTCAAATTGAGCATGGAGTAGGGCGATCTTTTATTTGTTTTTATAAATAAATATCACTTAAAAAAATACTGAGTACGATTTAAATTATACAGGGTATCTCTAAAATAGGAGAACATGGCTTAATCACAGATTCCTGAGGTTAAAATAAGACGATTTAACTAAACTAGCGGAAAGTCTACCATTTAGCCAGTATTCTGCTTCAGTTCTTCGAAAAAAAAAATTTGCTTATAATAACAACACTTTATTCGATTTGGATGAAATTTGGTATGACAGTTCATATGGTTATGTCATCTTTTAAGATGATACTTGTTATTATTAGTGAACCACTAGTGTATGAAACTAGGGTGTCTCAACATTGATTAGACCGTAACTTTTTAATAACCACGCCGATAACGTGAATTTTTTTTCAGAAAGGTACATTCAATAGTAAACTTTTCTCTCTCTCTGTGTGTGTGCTATTTGTGATATCTGTTAAGGTTCACACAGAAAATAATAAAACCTGAGTGACTGACCGTGAATTTTTTAAAATAAATTTAATCTAGCAGTCTATCTAAATGTCAAACCAGTAATTTTTAATGACAGTAACAATTGTTTATGGGTTGTCAAAAATTTCCTTTGCAATATTCTAAAATTAGTAACATCCGTTTGTTCGGCCTAATAGTATTTTACTAGAATTATTATAAATAAGACGATTACATATCTTAGCTTACTCTTAAACAAGTTGAGAAGATTGACAACTCGTTACTGTCATTAAAAATTAGATGTTTGGATTTTGTTATATGTCAATCTATTTGATTCGTTAAATTTTTTAACGGACCGTTTTCATGTAACGGGCTATCTTATCAAATATGTAATAAGCCCTGATTATATATTTAAGTATTAGTTAAATATAATACACCTTAGTAAAAAACATTGCTGTATATTTGTTTATTTTATTTGTATTGCATTGCACATATTCTAATTTAAAATTCAGTACAATGCTGAAAATTCCTGGCGTAGTGTGCGCTGAAAAAGTGAAAATATTTCAACAGTTGCAGTGAAAAAATTCTGCCTTTGGTAAAAAATGTTTGCGTGTCTAGTTTTTCACCCTCTAATTTGGGGCTGAAAGATCACGCTGCGAACTCCAGTAATCGTATATTTCGTGTCGAGAATATACACCACTTAAAAAGATTTATTAGGGCAGTAATAGATTATGACATGGTATATTATAATTATTTATTCAATTAAATTGTTGAAAAAAACGTTCATATTTAAATGTATGGTGCTCCATTATTTCTTTTAAATACTTCATGTAAATTGGAATCAGTCTGTAGTTATGCTATTATTATATATATATATATATATATATATATATATATATATATATATATATATATATATATATATATATACAGGGTGTATCAAGATAATGGAACAGTGCATTTTACTCGTGAATGTAAAATGATACAGAAAAAAGTGATTAAGATATTTTGTAAGGCATAGAGGGGGACATATTTTACCATAAACTTTATTATCTTAAATTCAGTGGTACTCAAACTACAGGGCAATATTATATTTTTTTAAATGGCATTATATATATTTTATTAACTCATTAAATAGAGAATTTTATTCTGAATTCAACGATATAATAATATAATACCCTTACATTGCGAAAAATTTGATAAAAATTAATTCAAAGTTAATATTTCATTTCTACTTTATCTAAGTAATCTGAGCAAACATTCAATTAATAAAACAAAAATAAATTTATTTTAGTTTTATTACATATAAGTAAGCTACGATTTTGGCAATAAATTCAACTTTTAAAATAAATTTTTTGTTTTATTGATTGAATGTTTGCTCAGATTACTTAGACACATAAAAATAAAATACTAACTTTGAATTAATTTTTATCAAATTTTTCGCAATGTATGGGTATGATATTATTATATCGTTGAATTCATAATAAAATTCTTTATTTAATGAGTTAATAAAATATATATTATGCTAAAATGTGTCCCCCTCTATCCCTTACAAAATATCCTAATCACTTTTTTCTGTATCTTTTCACATACACGAATAAACGGCACTGTTCCATTATCTTGATGCACCCTGTATGTCTGTTTGTGTGTGTGTTAGCGCTACGTGCCTTTGAGCCCCTGGACTCTGAATATCTAACTTTGAATAAGAAAATGTATGCATCACATGAGATATAAATTTTTAAAAATTTCATCGCAATTCAAATTTTCTTATTATGACGCGCTTATGATGTCAACTCGATGGTGACATCTGTAACGAACTTCAGCACCTAAATCCACATGTTCATGACAGCCATTTGCTTATTTACATATGATTTTAGTAGCAGCGTGTATTTCGGTGTTTGTCCTGTGTTTGTTGCGTTACTTTTCATTATACTTCAGCAGGTAGTATACCATGCGATTATGTTTTGCGTTACGTTACTACAACTCTGTTATCGCTTACGTTACTTCATTAGAAGTAGGCATTTACAGATTCGCTCAAGCTGGGCCGCAGCATATTTGGTTCCACTATATCTTTTTAGATATTTTAAATAATTTCTGAGCAAAGTTCTGCCAACAATCATTTTTATAAAAATAAAAGTACTACGTAATTCAGTCTGAACTCTTATTGTATCTCTCGGTAAATTTGTGTAACTCCCCCTTCCTCCCTCTCTCTTTCTCTCTCTCTTTCTCTGTCGGTCTTCGGCCAGTCCGTCAGCTAAATGTTATTAATGTGCGCACGTTTAAACGTTTAAAGCAATTATCTGCGGTTGGCCGTACGCGTGATGAAAGATTATCACGGACCCACTGTGTTTCTACTCCGCTCTCTCTACTACAATGTGTTTACTTTACACGTTTTGTGTGTCCTGCCAAACAGAACGATATGTTCATTAAATGTATATGAATGAACAAGTTGATCTTAATTCAGTATGAAAACCGGATCTGCGGCTGTGTCTGATGTCGCATTTTGGCATTTGGTATTCAGGATTTAGGTCTTCGTCACATAAATACAACTCCGAATGGCACACTAGTGATATCCATTGGTTTGTATGGCAACACTTTAGAACAACAAAAATGAATTATACAATTCGATTCAATTTGATGCTTGAGAGTGTATGTTAATACTATATTTCATAAAATAGAAGCTAAGAAGCTATTATTTAACAGTAAATTTGACGTTTTGTAGAAATTATAGCAACGAACATGATTTGTTTAATTAGTGCGCGTCAACTTCAAGGCATAGTGTGCTCCTGCAAGACCCTCAAATCTAATTCCTAAAATCCTAAATTTTGACGTTATTTAGGGCATACAAATTTAGGATTTAGATATTATGGTGATAAAAGTGCAACTTCGGACACAGGCTAGAATTGACGTTAAGTAATATGCTGGCCACATTTATTTCTAAATCCTCTGTGAGTTCCAACCTATAGCAAACTTTGAAAAAGAAACAAATTATCAAAACAAAACCCAAAACAAATTACAAATTGTTCCACCCTTTCTTTTCCAATCTCAACTTGGAAATCCTTTTACAAATTTCTTATTAGTCACGTTCGTTTTCCCCAGTGTAAACGTAGCTTTAGGGTCTGGAAACACTTGGGACGTATGGACGGCTCCAGAATCCTGAATCCTGATCCTGCAGGACTCTGCATCCTGGAGTTGACTGGAGATATTAATTGCCTGCAGACTGGAGTACATAATAGTTCGAAAATGCAAACAACACAGATTAACGAAGAAGTATTATTAGATAATAATAAAAAGTACTGCTCTAATAATATATTTAAATTGTTTCACAAGATTTCAATCTCTGAATCAATGTCTCGCTTATTTATCAGAGACTGGCTCACACAATCAGAACTACAGACGTGTTTCGCTCTTATTCGATTTCTTCAGTTTGATGTACTGACTTCGATGATCACTTCTTTACCGCCCGACTACTGCTTCATTGAGGAGAACACCCTTACACTTACTAACACTTAAACCAATGATTGATGAACATATATTTTATGGATAACGGGTACATTTAATATTTTTTTCTATTTCGGTGTTCTTACCAGTCTATAAAAGCATTGTTTGTCACTGAAAACACGACATTTAGAAGACCTATAAGAGTTCTATTTGTGGCGCCTTTCGTAGAGTTGGTAGTCATGGTTTTAGAACTGTCATATTAATGATTAATTACATCTAACATCAAAATATCAAGTTATTGGTAATATTTCAACATATTATTTGTAACGTGCAGTATTTTCTTAGAATTTATGTAAATTATAGTTAAGAAGTGAATACGGGTCTGTGCGAGTGAAATTAAAATGTGGAACGTGCGCGGTAGACGAGTACGCAGTTGTAACGGGCAACGAGAAGGATAGCAGTGTGTGGTCAGTCAGCACGCGGAGAGCGTAAGAGACACATGTATGTTGCACACGCACTGTAAACCTTCAGGTGTCCCTTAGCCTCAGGCAAGAACGCATATCCAGAGAAGAGAATCACGAGGCCGAGCAAACAGCGGCACGGTGACGAGAAGATTCGCTCTAATTGGAGCTATTCAGTGTAGTGTACTGACGCCTCTAAGAGGTACTGAGTAAGGTTACGCGAGAGGATGATTAACATCCCAAAAGATAAGATATCCGGAGAAACAAGTAACTACATGCAGAGCCATCTATCGAGAACACCGTGAGCTTAATTTTCAAATATACTTCCAACTCAAGTCAAAATTAAAAAGGATTTAAGGTAATTGAAAACGTATCTGTACATTTAATATGAGGTGTCCCACTTTAAATTCATTGAAACCTCCGTATTAACCCTTCCTCAAATTCTACGCCACTGATGCTGAAGTGCCGAGTGGCTATCGTACCATCGCTTATCAGCCTCATTATTCAACACCAGTGGCTTACGGTCAGTTTAGCGGAAGGGGCAGACCATAGTCATGGGTTTATTTGTTTTAACCCGGTCATGCATCTAGGCTTCACGCCTGTTCATCGATTCGAAATCTGTTGATAAGGGACGATAACGAAAATGATGATAAAACGATGATAAAAATATTGCAATCATTGAAATTGTCTGGAAAGGAAAATCCTAGTAGAGTTATTTGGGCTGTGAGTTTCATTACAACGGTTTATTTTATATATTTATAATTTTTTATCTCTAAAATCTATAGTAGATATAATAAAAATGTTTAATGTATATAAATAAGTAAATAAATATGTCATCACGGCATATTACCCATTACTGGGTGTGCCAGTATCTACAACACATGTAGACATCGGTAATTATGACGATATATTTTACCGTGCGGGCGTTTACTAGGCGTCACCTTACGGGCACTCATAGCTGGCGTGGAGAGTGCACCACAGGGGTGACTTTTGTGCCATTTAAAATGTGAAATATTTGGCGTCTGTCGGGATCGAACCCGGTTCCCCCAGGTTCGCGACCAGACACTCAGGCACACGGCCACGGGACCCCATACTATTATGAGTTTGGGCTCGTATATAATTACTACTTATTGTAGAATTTAAGAAATTAGTGTAGTGTATTTAAGTCTTTGAGAAATGGCTAGGAAAGTGAACTAAAGCAAGGAAATGTCAGCAAATCGATTAGTCTAGATTAATGCCTTTTTTTGTAAGGAAGGTCTGTGTGCTTGCAAGCTTTTCGCTGTGCAAAACGTCGAAAACATTAAATTGTTGCCACAAATTTATCTGGGTGACTTTAATGGGTCCCTATTTAGTGTTTTGTAGCAAATTAGGCATGCAGAACATTTACTCGGATTTATATTTCTGTTTGGAGACTGAATTACAACACTACGGTCACTACTTACATTTCATTTAAATAACATTTAAATAAATTCACTTTTTTCAAGACTTTTTAGGGAAGTAGTTACTAAACAATTAAATTAAAAAACTAAACAGGAAAGATGCTGTTTTAGAATGCTTTTCTACAGTGCGAATAAATCAAAATATCAAATGTAAATTTATAAAGGCCGACACTGTGTGCTAATATGTGTCAAACTGTATAAAATTACATCGTATAATAAAAATATGCGTAAGCTAGACCTGATGAAGTCATTATGTCGTAAAAAATGCACCATACGCTACATAAGAACATACATTGCATCACATATATTATATATTATACGTTGCATTTATGTCACAATGTTTTGCAATGAACTACCCATAAAAAAATTAATTACTATATTATACTATAAAAGATAGGCGAGATAGTTACATATCTTAAATACAGGATGTCTCACAACTCGCGCCCCAGAGCGAATGAGAAAACACGAGACTGCACTCGGAATTGTAATTTCGAAGAAAAAAATATAGCTTAAACGATATTAGAGAAAAGACGTCTTAAAATTGACCAATCAGAGACCTACACCTTTAATGTGTGTTTGCCGTAATTTTACGTTACTAGGGTTTTATACAAATCAAATCTTCTTTAAAATGTGTGGGCGACTGTAAGTTTCGAAAAATGTCAGTGTCAAATTAAATTTGACAATGTGAACAAAAAAAGGAAAATTCTTACCATGTATTCAGCCGCTGATTACTTAGAAATGATTATAATTTTCGGAGAATGTGGACGTAACGTTTAACACATTTTACACAGCTGCTACAACACGTTGCACTGTACGATATAAATGATAATCTCGGATGACACCTTCGCTAACCTCTATTTGTTGACAGTGAAAAGTCAACTCTAAAGTGTCAAAATTACAGTAAATCAAACAAATTTTGTAACTCACTAGTAGTATTTTTAAAACCTAGCAACCAGTTTTATTTTGTAATAATATCATCACACCTCAAGATATCCTTCCGGGATTGGTGGATTAAAAAGTCTTGTAACTCCGTTATGCAAGCAGCCGCAAATTATTTTCTTCTATTTGTTGGCAACCTATTGTCGTCGGCAAGTGTCAGTTTCGTCTGGGGCGCGAGTTGTGAGACACCCTGTATAAAAATCGACACACCCATTCATTAAATATGCCATATTTTTTTTTAAATGCGCCTTCCAAGTGTTCATATTCTTCTTCTTTTTCTTTTTTTTTTTCTGGAGTCTATGTCGTTCAGATTAATCCTTCGTCCTTCGGTGTGTTAAAATTCCTGGAAGACGCCAGCCATAACCGTTTTCACACACATTGAATATTACGAGAGGAGTATCCTTAAGTTTTCCAATACCAAAGGCTGGAGGACAGTTTGTATGGAAAATAAATACTCATGCACCTTACAGAATAGTGTGAAAAGACAGGGCATTTCTTAATAGGTCAGTGTTTGGAAGTTTAACATGGAGGGATTGGAGGAATTAGATCACAGGTGCTGACGCTTGAGTAAAAACAATATTGCTAAATAAAAATATAGCAATATGTGTATTATAATTTAAAAAATCTGTTGTGGCCAGCACAAGACCTCTCGCCATTTCCATATTAGGCTATATAAGTAATTTTATAACAAAAAATTACAGAACTTTACTGAAATATTGTTTTTTTATTGTGTCTTCTGCACACATATAATTCTAATTATATCTATTTTTCATTGTATGAGGAAGTTTCTAAATGTCACAGATTGTTCCAATTCATTAACCAGATTGGCGGTATTTCTGATGGATATATGCATTTTACCACAATTTTACCTATAATTTCAAATATTTAATTAATAAAACAATAAGAAAAATTAAATATACTTCCCAGTAAAAGCTATCAGAATGTCACTAAAACTGTTGATTTTTGACACTGACATGTGTCATTTACAAATTATGTTATAAACATTGGAATTTGTCAACTGGAGGAACCGGGTTCGATCCCGACCGACGCCAAATATTTCGAAATTTAAATGGCACAAAAGTGACCCTTGTGGTGCACTCTCCACCCCAGCAATGACTGCCCGTGAGGTGACGCCTGGTAAGTGCCCGCACGGTACAAATATGTCATCATCATTACCGACATCCGTGACAAAGCAGATTGTGGCACACTCAGAAATGGGTAATATGCCGTGATCATACATTTATTTATTTAAAATCTGAGTATCTGCACCGCTACATTTTTAAAATAAATTTTATCTATATGGGGACATGGCTTAACCACAGATTCCTGTGGCTAAGATTTAACTAAACTTGCTTCTACCGGAAAGTGTACCATTTAGCCAGTATTCTGCTTCAAAGATCTTCGAAAAAAAAAAAAAAAATTTGCTTATAATAACAGAACGCTTTATTCGATTTGGATGAATTTTGGTGTAACAGTTCATACGGTTATGTCATCTTTTGAGATGATACTTGTTATTACTAATAAACCACTAGTGTATGAAACTTACGTGTCCCAACATTGATTAGACCGTATTTTTTTAATAGAAACGCCGATAACGTGAAATTATTTTTTTTTCCAGAAAGATACATTCAATAGTAAACTTTTCTCTCTCTCTGTGAAATTTGTGATTTCTATTACGGCTCACACAGAAAAAAAATAAAATCGGAGTGTCTGCACCACGAAATTTTTTAAATAAATTTTATCTAGTAGTCTGTTCAAATGCCAAACATTTAATTTTTAATGACAGTAACGAGTTGTCAATCTTCTCAACTTGTTTAGGAGTAAGCTAACATATTTAATTTATAATATGGTAGAAAAATTCTATTAGGCCGAACAAAACGATGTTACTAATTTTAGCATATTACGAAAGAAATTTTTGACAACCCATAAACAATTCGTAAACTTTCCAATTTGATTGAAGTCTTTTGTATCGCGTTGGCCATTTTCATGGCCTATTTGATTGTGTTGTTCGGATGAGTAGAAAGTTGGATTAATCAGCTTTGTCCGCGTGGATAAGTGATTTTATTAAAGTTTGTTTCAATGCAAGAATTTAGCGGAAAATCGACCGACAGGGAAATTGTGTTTTCGCCAATGCAATGAAAGAATTGGAACGGAAAACTTCACTAGTTTTGTTTTTAATTAACGAGGACTTTTTTCACAACTTCTACAGGTTTGTTTAATTAGTTACTGTACAAAGAAAAAGTTGGGGATCTGTAGATTTTATTGTCATTGCCATCTTCTATTGTCCGCTCAGTTTATCTCGCTCCAAGATATCAAATAATAAATAATTAGAAAACACTCGCCATGTTTGAAAACATTTCAATATCTGAATAAACCTTTCGATCATCAACAGATGCTGGCCATGCCCAGATAGTAACCACAGACGCGTTTCGCTGTTATTACAACTCTTAAGCCAACTATTTTTACCTGTCGCTAAGAGAGGTATTGGATTCATGCTAAAAATCGCAAGTCCAGATTTTAGTGAATAAGAGTGTACGATCCCTGTAATCCGATTTTAATATTTTTACAAATATGTCGGTGTGTGTGTGTGTGTGTGTGTGTGTGTGTGTACACGTACGTTGGAAGGACGATTCCTCAAGAACTATAAGAATTAAGACCTGTTTAACTATAAATTCCTCAATCTGACATTCCTGGGAAGAGCTGAAAAGGTTTTGGTAACAACTGGACAACCGGAAGTAGTAGTTTCTTAAAAAAATCTTTTAACTATAATTTTTTGGAAATTTTTGTTATTACAAATATTAAAGAACATAAAATTCTCCATCTAAGACACTACAATATATAGAGAATCTAAACTACATTAAAAGGAAACCAGTTGACAAATTCAAGTCCGATAATTTTAGTACCCGGGTACCCGAAACAACTACTAGGATAGTACCCTTTACCCGTTAATTACCCGCTACTCTTTAATTACCCGTTATCCTTTAAGTACATATACATAATTCTTTAATTTGTTAATTACCAGTTACCCTTATATCAGCAGTTTACTTTTTAATAAAATTCATTATTATTGTGTACTGTATATTATTTATTAAATAAATAATATACCTAATGCATCTCTATAAAAAAAACTGAACATAAATTATTTTAATTATGATTTGGTAATAAAAAAACTCATCTTTTAGACACAATTTTTCCGGCAGCTGAAACTGGGTAATAAAAGGGTATCGGGTAATTAACGGGCAACGGGTATATTTCGGGTAATCGGATAAGGAATTTTATACCCGGGTACATTATTATCGGGTAGGTTCCGAGTACCCGGGTACCCATCGTCATTCCTAGTTTATAACATAGTAATCTTTATAACATAGTTTCTAAATGACAGATATCAGTGTCAAAAATCAACAGTTTTAGTGAGATTCTGAAACTACATTTAATCTTTCTTATTGTTTTATTAATTAAATATTTAAAATTGTACATAAAATGCATATATTCATCAGATATACCGCCAATCTTGTTATTGAATTGGAAGAATCTCTGGCATTTAGAAACTTCCTCATACAATAAAAAATAGATATAATTAGAATTGTATTTATGTAGAAGACATGTTAAATACAATAAAAAACAATATTTGGGTAAAGTTCTGTAATTTTTTTTGTTATAAAACGACAGTTAGATAGCAAAATGCAATACAATACTTATATAACATAAAATAGAAATGGAGAGAGGTATTGTGCTGGCCACAACAATTTTTTTTTTCTGTGTGTGCACAGCGAGAGATACCTCTTCAGTAATCTATATTTTATTTATGAGAAATATATCTCTCGCTGTGTCCAGTTCTTGGATTTTCTCTGCAAAGAGATGGCAGTTACACCACACTAATGAGCTGCAATAACAGCGAAACGCGTCTGTGGCTACTAGCTGGGCACGACCGGCATCTGATGATGACCGAAAGGTTGGTTCAGATACTGAAATCTTGTGATACATGACGACTGTTTTCTAATTCTTTATTAAACATCGTTCTACTAGAGTTCACTATTGTACTTTTGTTTATTAAATAGGCCTGATGTGTCACCCTGTATTTACTAGGACTGCAATAAATATTAATATTGATTTAAAAATATTTTTAGTGTGGTAAAAAAGGCTATCGAATGACGTGACCCATTTTATCAGCAAAGCAATCAGTGAATATTCATTTATGCATACAAATATTGAACTTCTGTTATTTAAATTTGATATTTTCAAAGGTAAAGCAATCCAAATTTTATTGATCTTTCATTTATAAAATCTAATTTTATTGTTCACTCGTATGTAAATAAAGTAATGAACTTCAGATTCAATATATTTTTAATTCACATTTTAAATGGAAACGCCTACATAGATTTCACATCATTAAATTATTTTTTACCTCTCGCTAAGAGAGGTATTGGATATATATATATATATATATATATATATATATATATATATATCATCACGGCATATTACCCATTTCTGGGTGTGCCAGTATCTACAACACATGGAGACATCGGTAATGATGACGATATATTTTACCGTGTGGGCGCTTACCAGGCGTCACCTCATGGGCACTTATAGCTGGTGTGGAGAGTGCACCACAGGGGTTTGTGACAATTAAAATTGGAAATATTTGGCGTCGGTCGGGATCGAACCCGGTTCCCCCAGGTTCGCGACCAGACACTCAGGCACGCGGCCACAGGACCCCATATATTGGATTCATGCTAAAATTCGCATATCCAGATTTTATTGAATAAGCACGATTTAAGGTCCCTAGAATCCGATTATAACATTTTAAAATTATTATTGTGTGTGTGTATGTATGTATGTCTGGATGTTGTAAACACGATTCCTCAAAAACTATAAGACTTAAAAAATATTTAACTGCAGTTTCACCAATCTGACATTACTGGGAAAAGCTGAAAAGGTTTTGGTAACAATTGAACAACCGGAAGTAATAGTTTCTTAGAAAAATTCTTCTAAATATAATTTTTTGGGAGTTTTTTATATTAAATATTGAAGAATATAAAATTCTCCATCCAATATACTTTAAATTTTTATTATATCTTGTATAGATTTAGATATAAAGACACTATCATTTATAGAGTAATCTAATCGCAGAGGCTAAGGCACTAAGGAAACCAGTTAACAAATTCCAATGTTTATAACATAGTTTGTAAATGACACATGTCAGTGTCAAAAATCAACAGTTTTAGTGACAATCTGATAGCTTTTTCTGAGAAGTATATTTAATATTTCTTATTGTTTTATTAATTAAATATTTGAACTAAATTTCAGTTTCAAATTTTAGTTTTATAATTTTATAATAAATATTTGAAATTATAGGTAAAATCGTGGTAAAATGCATATATCCATCAGAAATACCGCCAATCTGGTTAATGAATTGGAAGAATCTATGACATTTAGAAACTTCCTCATCCTCATATAATGAAAAATAGATATAATTAGAATTATATGTGTACAGCAGACATGTTAAATACAATAAAAAACAATATTTGGACAAAGTTCTGTAATATTTTGTTATAAAACGAAGGTTCGAAACCGAAGTGCAATACAATACTTATATAGCCTAATATGAAATTGACGAGAGGTTTTTTGCTGGCCACAACAGATTTTTACTTTTCGCTAAGAGAGATGTTGGATTCATGCTAAAAATCGCAAATCCAGATTTTGGTGAATAAGCACCTGCTGCCTCCGCCATTTTCGTTAAAAATGCAAAATTCTCCCCCATCAATCCTATTCAATTCGCTACCGTGTACCCCTAAGGCCGATTATAATTTGAACAAAGCTGTGTAGTGCATGTCTGTACCGCAAAACATAAACAAGCATACGGCTCGCAATAACCTCGCTAGGGCCAGTCAGCCCGTCTGATCGTGCGGTACACAAACGCCAAGGTAATTCAATGCCTGGTGGCGAATTAATAATTAACAGATATAAAAATCATAATTACTGCCACAGTATATTGCGAATAATGTTATTTATGGGTTAATGATGTGAGACTAACAACGAAGGAACGATGTATGTGCATATTGAATTGATAGTGGTGACATTTTGGAAGAAAAAACTATTACAGAGAAAGTATTGGATGCTTAAAAAATCTTCCATAACACATACTACACTAAGAATAATACAACCTTTTTAGTTTCTTTTCTGTAATATTTTATTAGCTCCAACGTTTTCGTACCATTAAGAGGAATCCCTACTCTACTAGGTTTATTCTGAGGGACGGGTCGGGTGTGCGAGGGGTAGCACTGTGGGCGTGAACAATTTCAGCCTAGTAGTAGAGAGAGATGCATTCGGGCCAGGCCGGGCCGGGCTTTGAGTTTGGATCGACTCGACCCGAAAATAAAAATTACCGGCCCGACTCGAAGATCGACTCGACAAAAAAATTAGCTAGCCCGGCTCGAAAATTGACTCAACATCGGGCCGGGCTTCTGGCCGGGTAGGGCCAAAGCTCGAAATTGGGTGCATCCGGCATTCCTAATGTTGATTTTTATGTTAAAGCGAAATGTTTTACTTTTTTCATGTCAAACTTATAAAAATACCTCTACATTCTTATAACTTTCAACATTCACAAGTAGTTAAAAAAGAGACCCTTCTAGTGTGTTTGTTATAAAAATTACAGACCTACGTGTATTTACCACTTTGTTTACCAAAGACGTTCGAAAATTTAAACAACTTTTTCACAAATCTTATATAGAAAATATAATTTACATAAAGATTTTTTATCTAACTTCGTTTCTGCTCAAAAATAGGACAATAAATCATTATGGTAGGAACAAAAATCACGTCCATTTAAGTATACGAATAATAACAATAATAATAGCAACATCACAATATAATTATTATGCTTTAATGAATTACCTTAAATTCTTGAAGTAAAATAATACATTTTTATTTAGTAATATGTGAAGTTTGTTGTTATTAAATCATTTTGAACATTTTTAACTTCATCCATTTTCATTAAAATATTAAGGAAACTGTGCATTTGATTGAACTATAAGATTTTTCGGGGTGGGCCAAAATCAAAAGTCCGACTCGCCTCGATTTTTGAAAATGATTAGCTCGATTCGGCCCGATAAAAAATATCTTCGGCCCGGCTCGATGATCTACTCGAAATCGAGGCGGGCTTCGGGCCGGGCCGGGCCAAAGCTCGAAATCGAGTGCATCTCTAACTAATGCCTTCTTCAGGGAAAAAATGTCAAATAAATTACGAGACAAAATAAATAAGGCATCAGTTAATGGGGCCGAGACGTTGGAACTACTAAAATATTACAGAACGAAAATTAAAAAGCGAGCTAAAAGTATTGGATGGTTATTTAAAATTCTCGTTCTTACTTGAGAATAACTTTAACTTATGAACCTGAAATTATGAAACACCTGTATATAGAATATTTTATCTAGAAGGATAAAAATCTGTTGTGGCCAGCACAATACCTCTCGCCATTTCCGTTTTGTTACATATGTATCGAATTTAACATTTCTTGTGCACACAAATAATCTTTCATTCTATAAGGAATCTTGTCCTACTCTTCTAAAATATTGAAGATGGCTCCAATTCATTGACCGAATTGTACCATGCATAAATTGTAGTACTAGTACAATTTGGTATTTTCATTATTATTTATCCGGATTGAAATGTAAATCATCAAACTAGATTAACAAGTAATCCTTGTTTACAGCTGGTAAATTGTTACAAATAAATAAGCTTATTCAATTAAGTTCGTAATTAAATATAAACTAATATGGCGACGATATATTAATTAACAAAAGTGGAACTCCGACTGTAGAATAGTTTTCAGAGTTTTCAGCAATTGAATTGAAACATACAATCAGTGATTGATATTACCACTAGTAAATATTGGATCAACCATAGCAATGAATAGATGGAATATGCAGGCGTTTAATTTCTGCATGGTAAACAAGTTAATGCAACAAGTATGAATTCATATTGGTAATGCGTCGATTATTGTATTACAATAGAGTACAGTTCATCACACTTCCAAGCTAAATTTGACTTCAAATTTAATTAATAATAAAAGAACATGTAGCAAGGTGAAATAACAAGTAATGAACTTTATTATAAACTTCTAAATTACAGTTTCAATAACTACATTTTAGCTCTGTTATCTTTGTAAGTCAAAATTCAGTTTAAAAATAATAATTATTCTCTTATATATCTGTTTAGTCTAGATGTCAACCGCGTAGACATTTATTGTTTTGACAACTATATAAGTTATTGCCTAGACTACGTGATATTTTGTTATTTAGCTATGGATGCTACACCCTCGCACCCATTCATCAGATATGCCTGTTGAAGAGATAACCATTTTGTTTTAAGGCATTCGAGTTTAAAGACTCAGACAGGACAGATATGTAGTCGGCGGTTTAGTTTTTGGGCGTTTTACGCCAGTACTCGTAATTAGGTTACAATGTAAATGTAACAGTTTAGTTTAGTTTAATTAGTTTTGTGTAATGAGTTAATGTAAATAGGTGTAAATAAAAATGATTAGTATAAAAATATTATGTGTGCTATCCATCCAAGATTATGTTCATCATCAATCATCAAGTGCAAGAGACAGTGACCATAGACGCGTTTCGCTCTTGTTAGAGCTCAAGAGCTCATCAGTATAGCATAACTGCTGTCTCTTTGCAGAGACAATTCCCAACTGAGCATGGCGAAAGATATAAACATCTCATAAAAGATAGTTGACTTAAGAGGGAAATGTACCCACATGCAGAGCCATCTATTGAAGAATCTCCAAAAAACACTGGCAGCTATTGAATAATAATAGTACAATAGCGAACTCTAGGTGAAACAATATTTAATAAAATATTTATTAAATATTATTTCACCTAAAGTTCGTTATTGTAGTATTATTAGGTACTAATAAGATTTAAATATAACATTTGCCATGTTTCACAAGATTACAGTCTCTGAAGCAGCCTCTCGGTCATTTATCGGAGACTGGCTCACTCAACCAGTACCACAGCCGCGTTTCGCTCTTATTGGAGCTCTTCAGTATGGTGCATTGACTCCTCTAGGAGTCTAGGAGGCAGTAAGGAACGCTCCTAGACGCATCTACCTTAAAACGTGCTTATTTCCCAAAATCTTGATATGCGATTTTTAGCACGATCCCCATACCTCAAAATTAAATTTGACTCGAAGATTGACACCATATCGAGTCAATCTTCGAGTCGAGTAGTCTAGAATTATATGTTGTCCTTGTTGATTTCCGAAAATACTTCGTACCATCATTTTCAAAAATATAAAATTTTAATTCATCCCAAAATAGCACTTTTAACTAGTCGATTTCATTCTATTGTTGATATGTTTTAACTCTATCAATCGTTTATAAATTATTTTAAGGAAAAATACTGCAAATAACAGTTATAGAAAAATTGTACGTAACTTTTATTTGAATTTTTTTTTCTAAAATGATCCATATAGATAAAACTGTACTAGTCAATTGCTCGCTAATCATTCTTCATCAATTAATGATCCATTTTGATTCAAAATAATTTTTAAATTCCATACAGAAGGTTACCATCCGAGTATTAATCTATATGGCCCTTTCTTGACTTTATAGATCACATAAAAATCTATGTATTTATGGTAAAAACATCACTAACAAAATCATAAATACAAATATTCAAAGTTCTGCATGAAATTAAATGTATAAAGCATAAATATTTGTTTTGATGCTATTTGTTATAAGTTCCAAGTTCCAATACAGTTTCTACCCCACATATATTTATGTTTATAGTAAGTTAACTTGCACTGCATAACATACTATGTTAATTAGAGAGTTACCAAGATATACCATTCAGAAATTATATATTATTGTTAGCAACCACAGATTCACATACAGGGTGTTCATTTTTAAGTGGCCACCATCGCTACTTTGAGAAATATAAGAGCTACAAATACGGTTAAATGAGCAAATAATTTCTATTTCACAAGATAAATTTAAAGAAAGGAAATAATATTTTTTTACTTCCGTCACCTTTCACATGGATATACATTATGTATACTCATATATAAATACTCTAAAAATACGTACACTTACGTAACATTCTCTTTACAATCAAATAATATTACTAGCAAGTTTGTATCTCCACCCATTTTTAAATTATTGCCCCAAAAGTCAATATACCCCGCATTTAGATAAAAACTTCAAAATTTTCAAAAATCTAATTTTTATGTATCTAGATACTTCTCAATGCGCTGATTCCAAATTTTGAAACTGCAGGTCGATATCTCGTTTCGTTCTCGAGATATTTACATTTAAAGTTTTGCTCTAAACTGCCCATTTTTGGGTATTAATCCAAAAATGGGTCGAGATATGAAATTGGCGACATCACCATTCGATTCTACGGGAAAAAATACATAAGTACACCAATTTTCATAATTTTTGTCCAACCGGTTCATTTTTTATGAATAAAAGTTAGAAAACCCCTGAAATTCGCCAAAATCTGAAAAAATCGTAAGGGGTACCCCTTAGGATTTTTGCGATTTTTGGCCATTTTCAGTTATTTTGCTTTAGAGTTTGTATGCGGTGTTCAAATATTCTGAAAATTGGTTTACTTATGTAATTTTGCCCGTAGAATCGAATGGTCGTGTCGCCAAATTCATATCTCGACCCATTTTTGGGTAATAACCCAAAAATGGGCAGTTTTGAGCAAAACTTTAAATGTAAATATCTCGAGAACGAAAAGAGATATCGACCTGCGGTTTCAAAATTTAGAATCAGCGCATTGAGAAGTATCTAGATACATAAAAATTAGATTTTTGAAAATTTTTAAGTTTTTATCTAAATTTGGGGCAATAATTAAAAAATGGATAGAGATATAAACTTGGTAGTAATATTATTTGATTGTAAAGACAATGTTACGTAAGTGTACGCATTTTTAAATAACTGAGTTAAAATTATTTTTTTCATTGTATTTGGTGGCTCTGAAAAGAGCCGATTGCTGGCAAATATACAGTCCAGACTTTATTTGAAGTTATTTAGCATATCTGAGGAAAAAATTCTTTTCGGGATATATTTGGCGAACGCCAGTAATTCCTCAAAGCAACACTTTGTCCTGAATACGTCTGAATCCACCCAGTGCAATTACACCATCCCTATTTCCCATCCTGAAACTAAAGGACAACACGTGTTGTCCACAAATCTAAGTGACTCTAATATAAAAAACGGTGGAATCTGTGCCGATGATTCCCGCCCTTTTGGGTTGGTCTCGCCTATACACGAGCAGGAGTCAGAGATTTCACGCCTAGACGAGGCGCCGTGGTACTCACTATATACTTATCACCTAGGTAATAGGTATATGGTGATCCCACGACGTCGACTGAAAGCCTACGTCTCCAAACGAACTCCAGCATTCCCGACAACACCGGCATAGGCACATGGGTTCCGTCTGCCAAGTACGAGGACGAGGGGGGGTGCCCATGGAGGCCTATGGCTGTGCACCGTGTTCCAACGTTGGCCCCAATGCAAAGGACATGCTAAGTAATAAACAATATCCAATAACCCACAGCATAACTGCACAAGATGAATTCAGACGTAACAGGAACAAAAGATCACTTGTATTGAAATCACTACGTTCAATGATCTATTTTTGATTTTTACCACGCTTATATACCATAGCTAAATTTGGAAATTGCTGCTTGACGCTGATTGGCTGGTGGCTTCCCCCACTCCTTATCAACTATTAATTGATCATTTTTATTTAATTTTTCAAAAACTAAGAAAGATATTAATTTAAGCAATGCAGAATTGAATTCCTCGTAAAATTCTCCATAAGATAGGATATGTTTTGTTTGTTTAATATTTTTTTATATGTACAAAATTAATAATAATATGTTATGCGTATATCCCGTGTACTTTGCACTATGCTTGAAAACCCATAAACTTTTCAAAATTCAATATCTAAGAAACTAAAAGACATAGAGATCTCTCCAACGCAGTAAAATACTTAGATTTTAATGTAGTTTTATTTGGTATTAAAATGTATAAACCTTAATTTGAATAATTGCTATGTATTCCATTTGGTCCTTCAAAATTCAGAAAAATTTCAAAATTCAATATCTCCGAAACTAAAAGGCATAGAGACCTCTTCAACGCAGTATAATACTCAGATTTTAATATAGTTTTATTTGGTATTAAAATATATGAACCTTAAATTGAATAATTGCTATGTATTCCATTTAGACCCTTCAAAATTCAGAAAAATTTCAAAATTCAATATCTCCGAAACTAAAAGACATAGAGACCTCTCCAACACAGTAGAATACTCAGATTTTAATTTAGTTTTATTTGGTAATAAAATATATGAACCTTAATTTGAATATTTGCTAAGTATTCCATTTGATCCTTCAAAATTTAGATAAATTTAAAAATTCAATATCTCGGAAACTAAAAGACATAGAGACCTCTCCAACGCAGTAAAATACTCAGATTTGAATGTAGTTTTATTTGGTATTACAATATATGAACCTTAATTTGAATAAATGCTATGTATTCCATTTGGTCCTTCAAAATTCAGAAAAATTTCAAAATTCAATATCTCCGAAACTAAAAGACATAGAGACCTCTTCAACGCAGTGCAATACTCAGATTTTATTATAGTTATATTTGGTATTAAAATATATAAACCTTTTGCGATTTTTGGCCATTTTCAGTTATTTTGCTTTAGAGACTGTATGCGGTGTTAAAAATTTATGAAAATTATTCCAAAAATAAAATTAAATATTTAAAACATGAAATAGATTATTTTAAATAAGGATATTATGAATTAAATAATTTTTGAATAGAGTACGATATACACACAATATTTCTGAGAGAGAACAAATAAATTCATATATTTTATTTTCATTTTAAATTCTTAGAAAATTTTCAAAATTCAATATCTCAGTAATTAATCGATGTACAGAACTCTCCGACGCAGCGTTATTCTGTGAATTTAATTTATTTTTTTTAGAAATAATTTGATGTTGATTAATTGATTCAAGATGTTATCAGTGGTGGCTAAACTTGGATGGGTGGCCGTGAATATTTTAATTTAATTTCGTCAGTTATTACATTATAAAACATTGACGAATGTAATAAGATGTATTAAATATGTTTAAAGAAAATAATTGGGTTTTGGGGTAGATTTTTACTGAAATTATTGCAAATACAAAGTTAAATATTTAAAACATGTAATAGATTATTTTAATAGTATGAATTAAATAATTCTTGAATGGAATACGATATATACAATATTTCTGAAAACAAATAAATACACATATACAGTTTTAATTAATAAAATTAAGGCCTTTATATCACACATATTTTATTATTTACTAAAATATTAATGCATGATTGAGTTGAAATTCTTTTTTTCATTGTATTTGGTGGCTCTGAAAAGAGCCGATTGCTGGCAAATATACAGTCCAGACTTTATTTGAAGTTATTTAGCATATCTGAGGAAAAAATTCTTTTCGGGATATATTTGGCGAACGCCAGTAATTCCTCAAAGCAACACTTTGTCCTGAATACGTCTGAATCCACCCAGTGCAATTACACCATCCCTATTTCCCATCCTGAAACTAAAGGACAACACGTGTTGTCCACAAATCTAAGTGACTCTAATATAAAAAATGGTGGAATCTGTGCCGATGATTCCCGCCCTTTTGGGTTGGTCTCGCCTATACACGAGCAGGAGTCAGAGATTTCACGCCTAGACGAGGCGCCGTGGTACTCACTATATACTTATCACCTAGGTAATAGGTATATGGTGATCCCACGACGTCGACTGAAAGCCTACGTCTCCAAACGAACTCCAGCATTCCCGACAACACCGGCATAGGCACATGGATTCCGTCTGCCAAGTACG
Organism: Ophonus ardosiacus; assembly: GCA_943142095.1. Lineage (NCBI taxonomy): Eukaryota > Metazoa > Arthropoda > Insecta > Coleoptera > Carabidae > Ophonus > Ophonus ardosiacus. The sequence continues at coordinate 3,384,746 of OW964839.1, forward strand.
AGGACGAGGGGGGGTGCCCATGGAGGCCTATGGCTGTGCACCGTGTTCCAACGTTGGCCCCAATGCAAAGGACATGCTAAGTAATAAACAATATCCAATAACCCACAGCATAACTGCACAAGATGAATTCAGACGTAACAGGAACAAAGGATCACTTGTATTGAAATCACTACGTTCAATGACCTATTTTTGATTTTTACCCCGCTTATATACCATATCTAAATTGACAAATTTCTGCTTGACGCTGATTGGCTGCTGGCTTCCCCCACTCCTTAGGAACAATTAATTGTTAATTTTTAGTTAATTTTTCAAAAACTAAGAAAGATATTAATTTAAGCAATGCAGAATTGAATTCCTCGTAAAATTCTCCATAAGATAGGATATGTTTTGTTTGTTTAATATTTTTTTATATGTACAAAATTAATAATAATATGTTATGCGTATATCCCGTGTACTTTGCACTATGCTTGAAAACCCATAAACTTTTCAAAATTCAATATCTAAGAAACTAAAAGACATAGAGATCTCTCCAACGCAGTAAAATACTTAGATTTTAATGTAGTTTTATTTGGTATTAAAATGTATAAACCTTAATTTGAATAATTGCTATGTATTCCATTTGGTCCTTCAAAATTCAGAAAAATTTCAAAATTCAATATCTCCGAAACTAAAAGGCATAGAGACCTCTTCAACGCAGTATAATACTCAGATTTTAATATAGTTTTATTTGGTATTAAAATATATGAACCTTAAATTGAATAATTGCTATGTATTCCATTTAGACCCTTCAAAATTCAGAAAAATTTCAAAATTCAATATCTCCGAAACTAAAAGACATAGAGACCTCTCCAACACAGTAGAATACTCAGATTTTAATTTAGTTTTATTTGGTAATAAAATATATGAACCTTAATTTGAATATTTGCTAAGTATTCCATTTGATCCTTCAAAATTTAGATAAATTTAAAAATTCAATATCTCGGAAACTAAAAGACATAGAGACCTCTCCAACGCAGTAAAATACTCAGATTTGAATGTAGTTTTATTTGGTATTACAATATATGAACCTTAATTTGAATAAATGCTATGTATTCCATTTGGTCCTTCAAAATTCAGAAAAATTTCAAAATTCAATATCTCCGAAACTAAAAGACATAGAGACCTCTTCAACGCAGTGCAATACTCAGATTTTATTATAGTTATATTTGGTATTAAAATATATAAACCTTTTGCGATTTTTGGCCATTTTCAGTTATTTTGCTTTAGAGACTGTATGCGATGTTAAAAATTTATGAAAATTATTCCAAAAATAAAATTAAATATTTAAAACATGAAATAGATTATTTTAAATAAGGATATTATGAATTAAATAATTTTTGAATAGAGTACGATATACACACAATATTTCTGAGAGAGAACAAATAAATTCATATATTTTATTTTCATTTTATATTCTTAGAAAATTTTCAAAATTCAATATCTCAGTAATTAATCGATGTACAGAACTCTCCGACGCAGCGTTATTCTGTGAATTTAATTTATTTTTTTTAGAAATAAGTTGATGTTGATTAATTGATTCAAGATGTTATCAGTGGTGGCTAAACTTGGATGGGTGGCCGTGAATATTTTAATTTAATTTCGTCAGTTATTACATTATAAAACATTGACGAATGTAATAAGATGTATTAAATATGTTTAAAGAAAATAATTGGGTTTTGGGGTAGATTTTTACTGAAATTATTGCAAATATAAAGTTAAATATTTAAAACATGTAATAGATTATTTTAATAGTATGAATTAAATAATTCTTGAATGGAATACGATATATACAATATTTCTGAAAACAAATAAATACACATATACAGTTTTAATTAATAAAATTAAGGCCTTTATATCACACATATTTTATTATTTACTAAAATATTAATGCATGATTGAGTTGAAATTCTTTTTTTCATTGTATTTGGTGGCTCTGAAAAGAGCCGATTGCTGGCAAATATACAGTCCAGACTTTATTTGAAGTTATTTAGCATATCTGAGGAAAAAATTCTTTTCGGGATATATTTGGCGAACGCCAGTAATTCCTCAAAGCAACACTTTGTCCTGAATACGTCTGAATCCACCCAGTGCAATTACACCATCCCTATTTCCCATCCTGAAACTAAAGGACAACACGTGTTGTCCACAAATCTAAGTGACTCTAATATAAAAAACGGTGGAATCTGTGCCGATGATTCCCGCCCTTTTGGGTTGGTCTCGCCTATACACGAGCAGGAGTCAGAGATTTCACGCCTAGACGAGGCGCCGTGGTACTCACTATATACTTATCACCTAGGTAATAGGTATATGGTGATCCCACGACGTCGACTGAAAGCCTACGTCTCCAAACGAACTCCAGCATTCCCGACAACACCGGCATAGGCACATGGGTTCCGTCTGCCAAGTACGAGGACGAGGGGGGGTGCCCATGGAGGCCTATGGCTGTGCACCGTGTTCCAACGTTGGCCCCAATGCAAAGGACATGCTAAGTAATAAACAATATCCAATAACCCACAGCATAACTGCACAAGATGAATTCAGACGTAACAGGAACAAAAGATCACTTGTATTGAAATCACTACGTTCAATGACCTATTTTTGATTTTTACCATGCTTATATACCATAGCTAAATTTGGAAATTGCTGCTTGACGCTGATTGGCTGGTGGCTTCCCCCACTCCTTATCAACTATTAATTGATCATTTTTATTTAATTTTTCAAAAACTAAGAAAGATATTAATTTAAGCAATGCAGAATTGAATTCCTCGTAAAATTCTCCATAAGATAGGATATGTTTTGTTTGTTTAATATTTTTTTATATGTACAAAATTAATAATAATATGTTATGCGTATATCCCGTGTACTTTGCACTATGCTTGAAAACCCATAAACTTTTCAAAATTCAATATCTAAGAAACTAAAAGACATAGAGATCTCTCCAACGCAGTAAAATACTTAGATTTTAATGTAGTTTTATTTGGTATTAAAATGTATAAACCTTAATTTGAATAATTGCTATGTATTCCATTTGGTCCTTCAAAATTCAGAAAAATTTCAAAATTCAATATCTCCGAAACTAAAAGGCATAGAGACCTCTTCAACGCAGTATAATACTCAGATTTTAATATAGTTTTATTTGGTATTAAAATATATGAACCTTAAATTGAATAATTGCTATGTATTCCATTTAGACCCTTCAAAATTCAGAAAAATTTCAAAATTCAATATCTCCGAAACTAAAAGACATAGAGACCTCTCCAACACAGTAGAATACTCAGATTTTAATTTAGTTTTATTTGGTAATAAAATATATGAACCTTAATTTGAATATTTGCTAAGTATTCCATTTGATCCTTCAAAATTTAGATAAATTTAAAAATTCAATATCTCGGAAACTAAAAGACATAGAGACCTCTCCAACGCAGTAAAATACTCAGATTTGAATGTAGTTTTATTTGGTATTACAATATATGAACCTTAATTTGAATAAATGCTATGTATTCCATTTGGTCCTTCAAAATTCAGAAAAATTTCAAAATTCAATATCTCCGAAACTAAAAGACATAGAGACCTCTTCAACGCAGTGCAATACTCAGATTTTATTATAGTTATATTTGGTATTAAAATATATAAACCTTTTGCGATTTTTGGCCATTTTCAGTTATTTTGCTTTAGAGACTGTATGCGGTGTTAAAAATTTATGAAAATTATTCCAAAAATAAAATTAAATATTTAAAACATGAAATAGATTATTTTAAATAAGGATATTATGAATTAAATAATTTTTGAATAGAGTACGATATACACACAATATTTCTGAGAGAGAACAAATAAATTCATATATTTTATTTTCATTTTAAATTCTTAGAAAATTTTCAAAATTCAATATCTCAGTAATTAATCGATGTACAGAACTCTCCGACGCAGCGTTATTCTGTGAATTTAATTTATTTTTTTTAGAAATAAGTTGATGTTGATTAATTGATTCAAGATGTTATCAGTGGTGGCTAAACTTGGATGGGTGGCCGTGAATATTTTAATTTAATTTCGTCAGTTATTACATTATAAAACATTGACGAATGTAATAAGATGTATTAAATATGTTTAAAGAAAATAATTGGGTTTTGGGGTAGATTTTTACTGAAATTATTGCAAATATAAAGTTAAATATTTAAAACATGTAATAGATTATTTTAATAGTATGAATTAAATAATTCTTGAATGGAATACGATATATACAATATTTCTGAAAACAAATAAATACACATATACAGTTTTAATTAATAAAATTAAGGCCTTTATATCACACATATTTTATTATTTACTAAAATATTAATGCATGATTGAGTTGAAATTCTTTTTTTCATTGTATTTGGTGGCTCTGAAAAGAGCCGATTGCTGGCAAATATACAGTCCAGACTTTATTTGAAGTTATTTAGCATATCTGAGGAAAAAATTCTTTTCGGGATATATTTGGCGAACGCCAGTAATTCCTCAAAGCAACACTTTGTCCTGAATACGTCTGAATCCACCCAGTGCAATTACACCATCCCTATTTCCCATCCTGAAACTAAAGGACAACACGTGTTGTCCACAAATCTAAGTGACTCTAATATAAAAAACGGTGGAATCTGTGCCGATGATTCCCGCCCTTTTGGGTTGGTCTCGCCTATACACGAGCAGGAGTCAGAGATTTCACGCCTAGACGAGGCGCCGTGGTACTCACTATATACTTATCACCTAGGTAATAGGTATATGGTGATCCCACGACGTCGACTGAAAGCCTACGTCCCCAAACGAACTCCAGCATTCCCGACAACACCGGCATAGGCACATGGGTTCCGTCTGCCAAGTACGAGGACGAGGGGGGGTGCCCATGGAGGCCTATGGTTGTGCACCGTGTTCCAACGTTGGCCCCAATGCAAAGGACATGCTAATTAATAAACAATATCTAATAACCCACAGTATAACTGCAAAAGATGAATTCAGACGCAACAGGAACAAAGAATCACTTGTATTGAAATCACTACGTTCAATGACCTTTTTTTGATTTTTACCCCGCTTATATATCATATCTAAATTGACAAATTGTTGCTTGACGCTGATTGGCTTCTGGCTTCCCCCACTCCTTAGGAACAAATATTTGTTAACTTTTAGTTAATTTTTCAAAAACTAAGGAAGATATTAATTTATGTATTATGTCATTGAAATCTACGGAAAATTTCCAATAAGATAGACTATAATTGTCTGTTAAAAATATTTTTTATAATATGAATCCTTGACGGTAATTTTATTATAAACAATTGTAATTCTCTCGAAAACTAAAAGAGATATCGTCTTGTACGGTATGGCGTTGGATTTCTTGTAAAATTTCCTATAAGATAGCTTATAATTTTATTAAAAATGATTTTAACAAATATATTTTTTATAGTGAAATACAAATTATATATTTTTCTCAATATCTCAAAAACTAAAAAAGATAACAACTTGTACATTGCGGCACTGGATTTCTCGTAAAATTCTGCATAGTAAAAAATAATATTTCATTTATTATTTATTTACCAGATACCCAAAAATTAATTTTGAATAATTGGAGAGTATTTCTTAGCCGTTCGATTAGCTGAACGACTTTATAAGGAACAATATTTTAAATGCAATAATTCGTAAATTAAAACAGATATTTTCTTGTACGTAGCAACATTAGATTCCTAGCAAAATTAAAAATAAAATACAGAAAAGTTTCAAGAAGACTACCTGTTACTTATAATTATTTATACATGAAATTTTTATTTAATCTGTATTATTTGTTTATTTCTGTACACTATATTATTAATACAATATTTATAATAAGTTATACTTAATAATTATTGTTTATAAAATATTATAAATAATTAAATAGTTCCTTTCTGTACACTCAAATAATGTATATACCAAAATATGGCATTTATTAAATATAAAATGGATAACTTGTACAATATTATATTTATTAAACCTCTATAATACATATAATATCAATATTTAATTGAAAAATAATATTGCATAGTCAAATTTTCAAGAAATACCAACATTTATTATTTGGTATTTAAGCGCCAGCGCCTAGCATATTTTGCATTCCACAAATAATTTGTTACTATAACACAAAACGTATTCAGGACATTTTGTGCTAGACAATATTTCAGTATATCTTTCTAAAATAACAAGTTTGATTATTAATTTTGTATTAGTTATAAACTATTGTTTTGTCTTTTTTGAAATAAATATAAATTTTAGCCCAAAAAGCTGTTAAAAGTGTTTTAACAACAATAATTTTTAATTACGGTCCTGGTTTCCATGAAGGTCAAATTGGCTGTTTATCACGTGGCGACATCTCGTGATATAGTAATTGCAAATACAACTTATGACAGGAAAATGAGCAATTTTACAATATAATAAACATAAAATCGTGCTTAAATCAATATTACAACAATTAATTTGTTTAAAATAAATAATTAAACATTTTTCTATCCATAATTTAATCGACAATCAAATGACATTTGTTTAAATTTTCTGAAATCTGATTGGTCAATTGGTCAATCGTTATCATTAATATTCTCCCATTTACACGATACATCAACGTACTTTCTTAAAACACAACATAAAAATACAGTTATCAAGTTTCATCATAGAGTACAGTAGCAGTTTTGTTTTGGTATTGATAATTTTGAGAAAATACATTTTCTGGCTAAACTAAAAAAAATTCGTCTATGTTTGTCATAATAAAAAAGATTTTCAATTAAAAATAAAAGGTATTCTTCTTGAAACTTTTCTTCATTTTCGTTTTAATTTCAGAGATAATGAAATAAAATAAAAATTCATTTATTTTTTGCAAACAAATTTATTTACAAAATAATTTTTATAACAAACTCTATTTATCATTTAATTCTAAATAAGTATTGAATAATAATTAATTTTTATTTACATATATTTCTTGAGAAAATGATTGTTTAACAATGCATTTATATCTCTAAAAATACAATCTATATAATTAAGATTATTATGAAATTAATTAAAATAGAATATTTTGAGCAAATTCTATTTGTAACTTTTTTCAATTTAACTCCCCAGTTTTGAGATAATTATTTCTGAAAATCAACAACATAATTTTCACAAAGTCCAACCATTGTTTATAGTTCTTGACAATAGGTGGCTATACCAATATTATATTGGAATTATTGATTCATAAATTATTAAATAACGGCTTTATTTTACATTTTTAAAAAAAGTTTATAAAAAAAAAATTACTAAGAATTAAAAATTACATATCATAAATTTTCCTTATATGAAATACATTAGTTTAGAATAGGGCAAAATACATGGGATGGGATATATATACAAAATATGCTTCATTAATTTTTAACTTATAAAATAATATTTAATAAATGTCCTATCTTATGGACAATTTTACGAGGAATCGATGCCATAAAGTCCAAGTTGATATATTTTTTTAGAGTTTGAAATATTGATTTTTTTTTTAAATATTATTACATATAAAGTCATTCAGTTAATCGAACGGCTGAGAAATACTATCTAATTTTTCAAAATTAATTTTTGTGTATCTAGTAAATAATTAATAAATGAAATGCTGTTTTTCTTAATCAGAATTTTTGGAGGAATCCAATGCCGCAAAATACAAGTCAGTATCTCTTTTAGTTTTCAAGATAATTACAATTGTTTATAAAAAAAATTATCGTCAAAAATTCATATTATAAAAAAAATTTTGAACATAATTTTATAATCTATTTTATTAGAAATTAACCGTAGAATTCAATGCCACAATATAGAAATCAGTATCTTTCGTAGTTTTTGAAAAAATAACTAAAAATTAACAACAAATTGTTGCTAAGGAGTGGGGGAAGCCAGCAGCCAATCAGCGTCAAGCAACAATTTGTCAATTTAGATATGATATATAAGGGGGTAAAAATTAAAAATAAGTCATAGAACGTAGTGATTTCAATACTAGTGATGCTTTGTTCCTGTTGCGTCTGAAATCATCTGTTGCAGTTATACTGTGGGTTATTAGATATTGTTTATTACTTTGCATGTCCTTTGCATTGGGGCCAACGTTGGAACACGGTGCACAACCATAGGCCGCCATGGGCACCCCCCCTCGTCCTCGTACTTGGCAGACGGAACCCATGTGCCTATGCCGGTGTTGTCGGGAATGCTGGAGTTCGTTTGGAGACGTAGGCTTTCAGTCGACGTCGTGAGATCACCATATACATATTACCTAGGTGATAAGTATATAGTGAGTACCACGGCGCCTCGTCTAGGCGTGAAATCTCTGACTCCTGCTCGTGTATAGGCGAGACCAACCCAAAAGGGCGGGAATTACCGGCACAGATTCCACCGTTTTTTATATTAGAGTCACTTAGATTTGCGGATAACACGTGTTGTCCTTTAGATTCAGGATGGGAATTAGGGATGGTGTAATTGCACTGGGTGAATTCAGACGTATTCAGGACAAAGTGTTGCTTTGAGGAATTACTGGCGTTCGCCAAATATATCCCGAAAAGAATTTTTACCTCAGATATGCTAATAACTTCAAATAAAATCTGGACTCTATATTTTCCAGCAATCGGCTCTTTTCAGAGCCACCAAATACAATGCGAAAAAGAATTTTAACTCAGTTATTTAAAAATGCATACACTTACGTAACATTGTCTTTACAATCAAATAATATTACTACCAAGTTTATATCTCTATCCATTTTTTAATTATTGCCCCAAATTTAGATAAAAACTTCAAAATTTTCAAAAAACTAATTTTTATGTATCTAGATACTTCTCAATGCGCTGATTCAAAATTTTGTAACCGCAGGTCGATATCTCTTTTCGTTCTCGAGATATTTACATTTAAAGTTTTACTCAAAACTGCCCATTTTTGGGTGTTAACCCAAAAATGGGTCTAGATATGAATTTGGCGACTCGACCATTCGATTCTACGGGCAAAATTACATAAGTGTACCAATTTTCATAATTTTTGTTCAACCGATTCATTTTTTATGAATAAAAGTTTAAAAATGGCCAAAATCTGAAAAAATCCTAAGGGGTACCCCTTAGGATTTTTGCTATTTTTGGCCATTTTCAGTTATTTTGCTTTAGAGTTTGTATGCGGTGTTCAAAAATTATGAAAATTGGTACACTTATGTAATTTTGCCCGTAGAATCGAATGGTGTTGTCGCCAAATGCATATCTCGACCCATTTTTGGGTTATTACCCAAAAATGGGCAGTTTTGAGCAAAACTTTGAATGTAAATATCTCGAGAACGAAAAGAGATATCGACCTGCGGTTTCAAAATTTGGAATCAGCGCATTGAGAAGTATCTAGATACAAATAAATTAGATTTTTGAAAATTTTGAAGTTTTTATTTAAATATGGGGTATATTGACTTTTGGGGCAATAATTCAAAATGGGTAAAGATATAAACTTGGTAGTAATATTATTTGATTGTAAAGAGAATGTTACGTAAGTGTACTCATTTTTAGAGTATATTTATATAAATATGAGTAAATGAATACCCTATATATGTAGCTACCTCAAGTGGAAAATCACCTATATATGTATTTAATAATTTATTAATTGTAAATGTTATAATAATATTTATTGATCAATTATTTATTACAATTTGAAATAATAAAATAACAATTCATATGTTTGAGTATAAAAATAATATCATATTATGTAACTTTTAATTCTGAATAACTTTCTTCAAATAAACTTTTTTAAAAAATTATAAATAAAGTCGAAAATCAATAATTTATCAATCAATAATTCCAAAATAACATTGGTATAGCCCTCTATTGATAATAATTATAAACAACAGAACAAAATGTAATAATTAATAGAAATTAGAAAATAATATTATATGTAATTATAAAAATATAATATTATGTAACCTTTAATTCTAAGTAAATTTTTTCAAATAAACTTTTCTTAAAAGTGTAAAATAAATCCGAAAATCAATAATTTATCGATTAATAATACCAATATAATATTGGTATAGCCATCTATTAGCAATAATAGTAAACAAGTAGTAACAATTGTAGAATATGTCATATTTATTTTCACTAATTGTTATCTCACAATGTGGGCATTAAATATAAACATATTTCAAATAAAATTTATTTAAAATTAAAGATATTTATAATTTAACTATTAATATTATTTATATACTTTCTCTTTTTGGAAATATAAAGGCATATTTAAATATAACATTTTATCAAGAAATATATGTAAATAAAACAAATTATTAGTTGAATAACATTTAAAAATTAAAAATAATTTACAGTTTGTAATAAATTTTTTCTTGTAATAAAATTACTTTGCAAAAAATAAGTAAATTTTAGTTTTATTCATTATCTCCAAAATTAAAACGAAAATAAAAAAAAGTTTCAACAAGACTACCTTTCATTTTTAATTATAAATCTTTTTCCTTATGACCAACTTAGTCGAAATCTTATTAGATTAACCAAAAAATGTATTTTTTTGAATTTGTTAATCCAAAATAATACTGCTGCTGCAATCTATGTTAAAAGTTTGAAACTAAAATTATTTAAACAAATGTCATTTGATTATTAATCAAATGACGGATGGAAAATATGTTAAATATATGATTTTAAATAAATTAATCGGTAATATATTGATTGATATACGATTTAATGTATATTATATTATAAAATAAGCATTTGTTGTTCATTTATTCGTTGTTAGTTATATTTGCAACAAGATGTCTCCACCTGCTAATTAACAAAATCTGACCTTCATGAAACACAGAGCCGTACTTAATATTTATTGTTTTTAGAAAATGTTTAACAATGTTCTGGACTAAAATTAATACGTAATGCAACAAAGATATGACAATAGTTTATAAAAAATACAAAATAAATAAACAAATTTCTTTTGTACAAAAGATATACTGAAATATTGACTAGCAGAAAATTTCCTGAATACGTCTTGTGCGCTAGTAACAAATTATTTGTGGTATGCGAAATATGACAAGCGCCGGCGCCTAAATACCGAAAGATAAACATTGGAATTTCTTCAAAATTTGACTACGTACAATAATTTTTCAATTCAATATTGTTATTATATGTATTTTAGAGGTTAATAAATATAATATTGTACATATTATTCATTTTTTATTATAATAAATACCATATTTTGTTATATACATTATAAGTGTGCAGAATAAAAGTATTTCATTGTTTATTAATATTATAAACAATAATTGTTAACTATAACTTATTGAAAACATTATGCTAATAATATAGTTTACAGAAATAAACATATAATACAAAATAAATAATAATTATTATGTATAACACTGACATGGTATCTATGTATGTAGGTTTGTCTTCAATTTTCTTTGCTAAATTTTGATAAAAAGTTATATATCAGAAGATTCAGCATTAAATTTAGAGTACAAAAATATAAAAAATATAAACTATAACTATAATATATTGCTAAAACCTTATACCTTTCATTTGACATACTTTTTTCGATTACAATTTTCAGTAGAAAATTTTCATTAAAAGTTAATAAATTATACATCAGCAGATTCAGCGTGAAGCACTGAGTAAAATAATACTAAATACTTGTACTAAAATACTAAATTAACGCTAAAATTAGTCATCTAGTCTTTATTCAAGGTTATTCATCATATTTTATCTTTTGATGTCATCTGTTTGTGTTTTGTCTTCTTTGATTCGTCCCACATTCTTCGTCTACATAAAAACAACCCCTGGAGTTTAATCCTGCGATGTTTCATCCCTTAAACAGCAATATTCTGCGTTGGATAACTCCAAACATTTGTAATGTTTGCATTCAGATGGACCTTGTAATCTGCTAATTTGGAATTCTGTAAAAAATATGTATACAATAATGATAATAATGCTATATATTGATTATTATATACAAATATACATATCTTATAAATATAATACACAAAATATTGCTATGTCCATTTGGTTTAAGATCCAATGAAAGCCGTAGCATCTTTGCAAAAATCTACATAATGAACCTATATTGTTGTTACGAAATTTAGAAGAATTCTTGCCTGAAGCTCTACACAAAGCTATTAAACTTTGTTCTCTATCTAAACCTGTTCTGATAACAGGTTTTTATAACTAGTTTTTAATAAAAACCGGTTCTAATATCCGGTTTTTATAACTAGTTCGCTTCTCCAAACCGGTTTAAGTTTAGTACTCGCTCCAAAACTGGTTTATTTTATTATCCACAACTATTGGAAACTGATTTGGAGCACCTGAAATATATTAATTTGCATATCCATTGTTTAAACAAATGTTTTCATACCAAATATCCCCTTGTAATCAAATAAAACTAACTAAATTCGTTTTGTTTTCTGTTCCAATCATATACATTTGTTTATCCATTATTGTTGTCGGTTGTCATATGAAATTTGAGGTTATAATAATTGTTATTAACAATTAAAAAATATTAGTTGTTATTAATTTCTAATGCATAAAATTAAAGAACAAATTCAAAAAAATGAATAAAACAAATTAAAACACATGTTTTATAAATTGTTAATAAAAATATTAATTCAGGATTTTCCTTCGAGATGGCATTACCTATATAGATTTTGGATGATCCATAATAAGATTTATCGATTTATCGATTTTTTTCGATAATACAAGCAGTTTTGAACAGTATTTTTTTGAAGAAATGTATATAGAATTAAAAAAAAATCACAGTATGAATGTTATAATATCTGTATAAATATAATTCATAATTATTAATCAAATGACATGGAAAATTTGCTAAATTTATGATTTTAAATATATTAATCATTAAAATATTGATTTATATACGATTTTATCTATATTATGTTATAAAATACGCATTTTTTGTTTATTTATTCATTGTTAGTTCTTTTTACAACCACCGTTTCACAAGATGTCTCCACCTACTAAACAACAAAATCTGACCTTCATGAAACCCAGGACCGTAATTGACATTTATTGTTTTCAGAAAATGTTTAACAGTTTTCTTGGCTAAAATTTATACGTAATGCAACAAAGAAATGACAATAGTTTATAAAAAATGCAAAATGAATGATCAAACTTCTTTTTCAAAAAAGATACACAGAAATATCGGTTGTCAGAAAATTTCCTGAATACGTCTTGTGTGATAGCAACAAATTATTTGTGGAATGTCAAATATGATATGCGCTGGCGCCTGAATACCAGAATATAAACATTGGAATTTCTTCAAAATTTGGTTACGTGCAATAATTTTTCAATTAAATATTGTTATTATATGTAATTTGGAGGTTAAATAAATACAATGTTGTGCATATTATCCATTTTTTCTTGTAATAAATAACATATTTGGTTATTTACATTATAAGAGTTTATAGAATAAAAGCATTTCATTGTTTATTAATATTACAAGCAATATTTGTTAACTATAACTTATTGTAAACATTATACTAATAATATAGTTTACAGAAATAAGTATATAATTGAAAATAAATAAAAATTGTTATGGGCAATACTGACATGGCACCTTTATTTTTTTGTCTTCATTTTTCTTCGCTAAATTTTTATAAAATGTTAATATGTTATATATCAGAAATTTCAGCATGAAATTTTGAGTACAAAAATAAAAAAATCTATAAATTATAACTGTAATATATCGCTAATACCTTATACATTTCATTTGACGTACTTGAATTTTTTCATTAACAATTTTCAGTACAAAATTTTCATTAAAAGTTAATAAATTACACATCAGCAGATTCAGCGTGAAGCACTGAGTAAAATGAAACCAAATACTTGTACTGAAATACTAAATTATGTTAAAATATGTTCGTGTTTTTTCTTATTTGATTTGCGATATTTCATCCCTTAAACAACAGTATTCTTCGCTGGACAACTCCAAACATTAGGAATGTTTCATTTGAATGGAACTTGTAATCAACTAATTTGTAATTCTGTAAAAAAATCATACACAATAATAATAATGCTATATATTGATTGTTATATGCAAATATACATACCTTATTGTTATAATACATAAGATATTGCTATGTGCATTTAGTTTAAGAGGCATTACAAGCCGTAGCATCTTTGCAAAAATCTATATAATGAACCAAATGTTGTTGTTACTAATTTAGAAGAACTTTACTTCAAGCTTTTCACAAAAGCTAGTATTTTCTAAATCTGTTCTAAAAACCGGTTTTTATCTCTAGTTCACATTCTAAAACTGGTCTAAAAACTCGTTTTTATAATTAGTTCACTACAAATAAACCGGTTTTTCAAGTTTAGTACCCGCTCCAAAACTGGTTTCTTTTATCTTCCACAATTATTGTAAAACTGGTTTGTAACACCTGAAATACAATTTATCTGCATATTAATTGTTTAAACAAATGTTTTCTTCCCAAATATCACCTTGTAACTAAATACAAACTTAATAAATTAGCTTCGTTTTCTGTTCCAATTATGTAGATTTGTTTATCCGATATTGTTGTTAGCTGTCATTTGAAATTTGAGGTTATAATAATTGTTATTAACAATTAATAAAATACTAGTTGTTATTAATTTCCAATGCATAAAACCGAAGAATATAAAAAAAAAATAAATGAAACGAATTAAAACACAAGTTTAATAAATTGTTAATAATAATATTAGTTCAGGATTTTCCTTCGAGATGGCAATACCTATATTGATTATGGAAGATCCATCATAAAATTTATCAACATTTTAAATCGATTTTTACTATGCATTAACCACTAGTACAATAAATTTGAAAATTGATAAACTTATATAAAAAAATACGTAGAATTTAATAGTAAAGTCGGCAAGTTTGTATCTGAACCCAGTTTTGGGTAGCAAATATCTACCCGTTTAAGGGTTGAAGGTACGTTCTTAATTTTATCAAAAATCGATTTCTCGTGTCAAAATACATAAGTATACAAATTTTTGTTAATTTTCTCTTAAGGATATACTTAATATTTGAACTTGCATTTGCCCTAACTTTTCGGAATATTGTCCGCGACTGAATGCTTCGCTTGCGCATTAAAAATTCGTAGATTTACGGTAAATTCAAAGTGTGTTTATTTGGAATTCCTTCAACAAAATAGTTTCAAAATTGGTACACTTATGTAAGTATATACGTAGAATCTGATGGTAAAGTCGAAAATTATTTATCTCTACCCAGTTTTGGGTGGTGAATATCTACCCATTTAAGGGTTGAGGGTACAACTTTAATTTTACGAAAACTCGATTCCTCGGGTCATAATACACATGCCTAATAATTTTTGTTAAAATATTACAACAGATAATTTAATAATAATAAAACAAAATGTTCAGCGGTCATTGACCCTAAATTTGTAACATTTAGAATCTTGTATTACTGTAATTATACCAATAGTGCAATAATTCTGAAAACTGATATACATGTACAAAAAAATATGTAGATTCGAATGGTGAAGTCGGCATGTTTGTATCTCTACCCAGTTTTGGGTAGCAAATATCTACCCATTTAAGGGTTGAAGATACTATTCAAATTTTAACAAAAATCGATTCCTCGGATTAAAATACACATATTTGCAAATTTTTGTTAAGTTTCTCTAAAGGATATACTAAATATTTGAACTCGTATTTGCCCTAAATTTTCAGAAATTTGTCGGCGACTAAACGCATCGCTCGCGCACAAAAAATTCGTAGATTTGCGGTAAATTCAAAGTGTGTTTATTTGGAATTCCTTCAACAAAATAATTTGAAAATTGCTACACTTATGTAAGTATATACGTAGATTCTGATGGTGAAGTCGAATTTTTTTTATCTCTACCCAGTTTTGGGTGGTGAATATTTACTTATTTAAGGGTTGAGGGTAGGAACTTAATTTTACGAAAAATTTATTCTTTGAGTAATGATATACATGTTTACTGATTTTTGTTAAAATATTGCAACAGATAATTTAATAATATCAAAACAAAATGTTCAGAGGTTATTGACCTTAAATGTGTAGAATTTAGAATCTTGTAATACTGTAAGGAAATACGGAGGATCTGGTGGTGAAATCAAAAATTGTTTATCTCTACCCAGTTTTGGGTGGTGAATATCTACCCATCTAAGGGTTGAGGGTATAACTTTAACTTAATATTATCGACAAATTAATTGACCAATCAGGTTCAAACAATTGTGCAAAGGATTTAGGCGGGTAGAAATCTTATTTAAACAAATGTCAATATGGGATTCCAGCTCAATCGAATTAAAGGAAAATAGTAAAAAACATACGAATGTATATGCTGAATAACGAATATTAATAAAAAAAACTAAATGGTAAAATTGAAATAATTCGGAAATAAGGGGTTTTTTGTTATAGCGCTTCGACACCAATATGAAATCTATGTATAATATTTTGATTGGCGACCGAAAGACCGCCTATACATGCATAACAAATAGCGTGTAAGGAGGTGGGGGTTACTACCAATAGAAGTTAAGAAATTCAAATTCGAAAGGAGGGGCTAACATTCCTGTACAGCAGTTTTCAAACAGTTTTTATTTTAACATAAATTTCTTGCATTAAACTTAATAATTTAAATATACCTGTAACTATAAAGTATGTAGACTTATACAGTGTTATAATATTCATTTATTTTATGTAAATATAACGTAAGATAGCATATATTTCAAGAACATTTAGGTCTATGATGAAAACAGTTTGATAAAAAAACACATAAGCGTGACGTCACGTCAATCTTTTCAAAATTCGGGAGACCATAACTCGCTTATTAATAGGAATTTTTTCGCCGGATTTTCATCAATAGTCTTAGTTTTCCTAATATTTTCAAATGAAATTATATAAAAAGAAAAATGGTGGAATCCCCCATTGTTATATTTATGTAATGATTTATACAAAATAAGTTAAAAATAACAATTGCTCTTAAAAATCCTTTAATTATCGCCATGTTTGCATATGGGAGCAATTGCATTTGTCCATAAATGTAAAGTGCAATAAAATAACAATTAAATTTTACGATACAACTATGCACATAATCAGAACTTCTTTGCAAGCAATAAAAATTCTACGAGAATGCATGAAATTTAAATAATCAACACTATTATAATCTGAAATGTTACTTTACATTTTTACAATACTATCGCGTATTTTATAATGCAGATATTATCACATACTGCTGACACATTTATGTAGAATAATTTCTTTATTAATTTTATTTCCTTAAAAAATTCTCGGTGGAATATAGATGGAATCTTTATTATTTACTATTATCGTTAATTCTATTGTACAACCAAAGTTTGTTTTTTGCAAATAATTTTTTTACAAGAAAATTTTTATAACAAACTATAATTATTTACATAGTTCTTGAGGTTATAATTTATTTATATAAACATTTACTTATTTATGGGTTCTGTGGCCGCGTATCTGAGTGTCTGGTCGCGAACCTGGGTAACCGGGTTCGATCCCGACTGACGCCAAATATTTCGAATTTTCAATGGCACAAAAATGACACCTGTGGTGCACTCTCCACGCCAGCAATGAATGCCCGTGAGTTGATGCCTGGTAAACGCCCGCACGGTACAATAATGTCATCATCATTACCGATATCTGTGACAAAGTAGACTGGCACACCTAGAAATGGGTAATATGCCGTGATGATATATTTATATTTATTTTTATTTAAGCGTTTAGTTCTCCAAAAATAAAGACTATATAAATATAATTTTAATAAATAAATAATAAAATCAACTAATGGAGTACATTTTATTTAAAATATGTTTGATTTAACGCCCAAATTGTGAAATAACTATTACTGAAAATAAATATAACATTAGTTTGTAATAATATTGTTATTAGCAATTTAATGTTTTGGAGAAGGGATCTGTGACGTTAGTAGGGTAGAATGGTAGAAGAAGACAGTTAGACTGAGATAGATATGTTGTGATAGGTTATGGAGTGGCGAAAGTGACAGCTGTTGTCTATCTGTCTATATCTATCTCATTCTAACTGTCTTCTTCTATCATTCTACCCTAGTGACGTCACAGATCCCTTCTCCAAAGTTTTAATATTATTTTTCTCGTAAACTACGAATAATTAATCAATTTAAAAAAATACGGGTATTTTATTTTTTGGTCTAGTATCATATATGTAAAAATCAAAATTTAGTCACATACCCCATTGTTACTACATACTTGTTTACAATTATTGTTAAGAGATGGCTATACCAATATTATATTGGAATTATTGATTGATAAACTATTGATTTTCGGATTTATTTTTCATTTTTGAAAAAAGTTTATTTGAAGAAAGTTACTCAGTATTAAATATTACATAATACTATATTTTAATATTTACATATAATATTATTTTTTAATTTCTATGAATTCTCACATTTTGTGTTGTTGTTTATAATTATTGTCAATAGAGGACTATACCAATGTTATATTGAAATTCTTGATTGACAAATTATTGATCTTCGACTTTATCAATTAAAAAAAAAAGTTTATTTGAAGAAAATTACTCAGAATTAAAAGTTGCATAATACCATATTATTTTTATACTCAAATATATGAATATATAATTACATTTTACAATATATAAATTATAATTATTATTTAGGTTTTTATATAAATCTGTGGTTGCTAACAACATGTTCGTTCCTCATTTATTTCTTTCTGCTGTCTGTCAAGCAATTACGTCTTGCAAACTGTCCGTCAGTCAACTGTTCATCACAGACGCTATAATAGTACCACACGCAAGGCGTCAAGGCGCTTGAAGACATGCGTTGGCGTCTCGTGACGTCACGCGTCGTAGAATGAGATATTAAGCGGTGTTTATCGACACCTGCCATATGAGTTAGAGAGAAATAGAAATTAGAATTATAATGCTACACTTTATACCTGAATTCGGGATATGGTATAATCAATTTTTGTTTCTGTAGTTATTAATAAAATTGATTTATATATCCAAAAGTTAAAACTAAATGAATAATATTAATAAATAACTATTTAAAATAGACTATTTTGAGCAAGTTTTATTCGAAACTTTTTTTGATTTAACGCCCCAGTTTTGAGATAACAATTTCTAAAAATCAATAAAAAATATTCAGCAACTGTTACTGATTGTTTATAGTTATAGTCAATAAATGGCAATACCAATATATATTGTATTGGAATTATTGATTCATAAATCATTGATTTTAGGCTTTATTTCTCATTTTTTTAAAAAGTTTATTTGAAGAAAGTTATATACATATATCATCGTAAAAATGTAAGGATCTTAAAACGTGCTTATTCACTAAAATCTGGATATGCGAATTTTAGCATAAATCCAATACCTCTCCTAGCGAGAGGTAACATTTAATAAATTATTTTATTCTCATAGTATTCTTTCTAATTATCCTGCGAAATACAATCTTGTGACCCCCCCCCCCCCCTATGTCGCCGTAGTTTGGTGTCGACAAAATTACGTTATTAAATAATGTCCCTTCGGCTGCTAGGCCTAGCTAGACCCAAGGACGGCTCATTATTGCGCGCCGTTATTTCACGTGGAATATACTGCAGACCCGTTATTTTATAGCCCGACTCGAGCTGTAGGACTTACGGTCTAATAGGCCCGTCAAGAATGAGGAGACAGAAAAATTTACAGGGTAGTGCATAGTAAGTTTTGCGTTTTTGTACTGATAGAAAAAGACGACTACGGAATCGAGAATGGCATAACATAATCTTTTCTGATGAATCGCTACTTTGTTGCCAATTCATTTTTTAGAGAATTAGTAGTTTCAACTATACTGTCAGTCAATTCTTCTCGTGTATTTGGTTTACCATTATTATACACACGAGATTTGAGGCAACCCCACAGAAAAAAAAATCCAAAGGCGACAAGTCAGGTGGCCGAGCTGGCCAATGAACAGGACCACCTCGCCCCATCCATCTTCCCGGAAAATTTTCATTAAGAAACGCCGTCACTTGTCTTCCAAAATGTGGTGGTGCCCCATCTTGCTGGAACCACATGCCACGACGAGTTTCCAGAGGGATATATTCCATGTAATTATTCAGCAATAACTACGATAGTTAACATGACATTAAACTGTATTTTGTCAACAAATTCGTCAAGGCTAACTCAATTCACCTGTAGTTCATATAACATTTTTTGATCGTAATGACCCCCGGAATATATAGTATAAGTTTGTCGGTCGAGTCGTGGTACACCCTGTATATATATAGACTAATTTAATGTAGTACATCGCAGAGGCTAAGGCACTAAGAAAACCAGTTGGCAAATTCAAATGTTTAAAACATAGTAATGTTTATAACATAGATTGTAAATGACAGATGTCAGTGACACAATTCAACAGTTTCATTCTGAAATCTTTTTTTGGGAAGATTTAAGCCCATATTCATAAACACTCGTAATGTTTCAAAACGGTTTGTTATAATTTTTGACAAATAGAATCAAACTTGACAAGTAAAATTTCGATTTTTTTTTAAATGTCGACTGTTTTTATTGGATATAAATTATAACGAACCGTTTAAAATTTTTACGAGTATTTATGAATACGGGCATTAATTTCTCTTATTGTTTTGTTAATTAAATATTTAAAATTGTGGGTAAAATGTATATATCCATCAGAAATACCGCCAATCTTGTTAATGAATTGGTAGAATCTCTTACATTTAGCAACTTCCTCTTACAATGGAAAATAGATATAATTAGAATTGTATGAGTGCAGAAGACATGTTAAATACAATAAAAAACAATATTTGGGTAAAGTTCTGTAATTTTTATGTTATAAAACGACGGTTCGATAGCGAAGTACAATACAATACTTATATAGCCTAATATGGAAATGGCGAGAGGTCTTGTGCTGGTCACAACAGATTTTTATAACAAAAAAAATTAGAACTACGAAGTAATTGGTCAGTTTTAAAGGGCTCCAGTTCATACAAAAAGTATGTAAAGCAATAGTTATTTATATTCGAGTGCGAGTAAGTTGTATTTTACAGCGCGACAGCTTTGTTTAAGGCACAAGCCCTTAAGGCGAGTGCCTTATTAGTTGGAGCGCTGTAAAATACTTCACGCACGAGAATTGTATCAAATTTTTTGGCCGACGATAATGAATATCACTTTTTTTAATGAGATAGGTTGTACTTCTGAAAAGGGTTAGTTTAAAATACTGGGGTTAAGTCAATTTCCAAATTTGATTTTACTTACGTTCATTAGAGTACTTCTTCTAGCGAAAATTTATCTGTAATAATAGACGTTGTTTATGACTGATAATATATTTATTTGCTCATGTTTTCTTCGTAATAAATAATAGGTAGGTGTCGATATTTGACATTTCAACAATGTTCGCCTCGCGTATTTGACAGGTATATCGATCGGTGACTATGTCGGTAACGGCGGATTTTTACAATAATGACAGATGTCGCTGCCGTGATTTTGGTTTATATAAATTAATTTTAAATATAGGAAATGTTAAAGTAAAAAAATAACTTAAGTAGGTAGTACTTTTTTACATGAACTTTATTATAGTAAAGATGCTTTTTCTTTCTAAATGCCCATAAACGTCCAGTGTATTTTGATTATTTTACAGCATAGTTAGACAAGTTACAACACAGTAAGCGTAAAATGTAGGTTACACTTGCTGTGTATACAATTGTAAAGTTCCCATTACACTTCAGGAGGGCAAAAAAATTATTACCAGATTTACTATCTATAAGAGGTAAAATGAGCTATTAGACTTTTAAAAAAGGTGTGCCGTTTCTCCCGAATTTACCTTAATTATAATATTTTATGCCCTGTATTTTAGTTTTTAATTATAAGTTCACGCTAGAAGTTTTTTAGGTTTAACAAACATTGTCGCCCCCTGTAAAAAATCCACATCTCCGCCTATGTATTACCGCTGTATCCCAGTCTCCAGGAATTGCAATTTTAAGGAAAATTATGGTTCGGTGTCCTAACCGAAACAGCTGTATTTTGTACAGTGTTAGTAAATTACGAATTCGGCTGGTGGGTTCTCTCGCCATACTGTGCCTTGCTTTGCTCGGTTATTGCGGCACGCGGATACTTAATACGTTGTTTAAACCGAGTTTGGGAATTAAAGCCCCGAATCATGCACTTAAAACTCGGATTAAGGGCCTTAACAAGGATTTAATTGGTTAGGGCAAGCTGAAATATTGTAATCATAATTTTGTACAAAATATGTATGATTTCATATTGATTTTAATTGAGAAAAGACGACAACGTTGGTACGTGAATAACTAGGAACAATATCCAATGGATGATTATCGTAATAGAGGTATTCTTATATTCTGAACATTACGATGAAAAAATGTTATACGAGGGTCACGCCAAAATTATTGAGATACAGAAATATTATTTGAAGGAGAAGCATGTAGTTTTACTGGTGTTCAAAGTAGTCCCCCTCTGCTTCAATAGACTTTTGTAATCGAATTTTCCAGAGATGGAAAGCTTTGAGCCATTCATTTTCTGGAATCGTATTAAAATACTCCATTATGGTGTTGTTAATCTCCTCTTCTGACGTAAAATGACGACCACGTAAATGTTCTTTCAAATTAAAAAATAACCAGAAGTCACACATTGCAAGATCAGGAGAATATGGTGGATGCTCAATGACTTTAATACCATTTTCTTTCAAAAAATTAACAGTTGTTGCAGTGGTATGGGAGGACGCATTATCATGGTGAAGCATTAAACCCTTAATTTTCACACTGCGAAGAACTTCAGGTAGACATTTTTGTGTGTAGAATTGGCAGTAACAGTCTTCTGTCCCTCTAATCTAATTGCTTTCACAAGACCTGTACTTCTGAAAAATACGGCGTATATAACTTTTTTAAGTGCACGTTTCACGGTAACTGGTGTTGGGTCATCTTCAAACACCCATACCCTACTTTCTTGACGCGTTGGAACATCATAAAAGGGTATGTAAGTTTCATCGCCAGTTACAATTTTAGAAAGAATATGTTGACCGCCATTATTTAACAATTTTAAAGTGGCGCGACTAATTGTAACACGCTTGGCTTTTTGTTCTTCCGTTAAGTTGTGTGGCACCGAACGAGAAACAATTTTTCTAACACGAAGTTCTTCATGCAATATTTTTGCTATTGCTGCGGATCCAATGCCAAGGGCATCTTCCATCGTTTGATAGGTGACACGATTGTCATCCTTTATCATTTGTCTGATGGCAGCTACATTTTCTGGTACTACCGCTGTACAAGGTCTCCCTGAGTGTTTCTCATCACGCAAGAAATTACGGCCTCTTTTGAATTCTGAAAACCAGCGTTCCTCGCACTGTTCTTCACGTAATCCAATTTTAAAGTCGTAGTAAATCATAGCGCGATAATGCTCTCTTCCTAACTTCATGTTACAGTTTATTTCCACTTCGAATTCCACCACAACAAATCACGTCAACCAGATGTTATTATTGGACAGATATTTTAAATAAATTGTAGATTGACATTTGTGCTCTAAAAATTTTCTAAAGCCAACTGTTTCCCAGCAACTCAATAATTTTGGAGTGACCCTCGTATAACCTAAAAAATGATAATTGAGTTAGCCTTGACGAATTGACGTATGTTTGACAAATGAATGATTTTTGTGCTGTCTTATTAATTTAAGCCATTATGCCGCATTTTACTAATGCAGAATATGCCGATATGGTTTTCGTGGAAGATATTCCTCTGGAAGCTCGTCTTGGTATGTGGTTCCAGCAAGATGAAGCACCATCACATTTTGAAAGACAAGTGACGGTTTCTTAATTAAAATTTTCCGGAAAGATGAATAGGACGAGGTGGTCCTGTACCAGCTCGGTCACCTGACTTATCGCCTTTAGATTTTTTTTCTGTGGATTGCCTCAAATCTCTTGTGTATAGTAATGGTAAACCAGATACACGCGAAGAGTTGACGGACCGTATAGTTGAAGCTACTAATTCTCTAAAGAATAAATTGGCAGTAATTATCATTCTTTGGATAGGTGTATGTTTAGAAAATGGTGATTCTCATTTGAAATAGTTGCTGTAATTTTGTGTTAATTAGTTATCCATTGACTAATAAATTTTCTTTTGTCATTTTTATTTTTAATTCATTCGATATCTCCGAAACAAAGAGGAAACACACACACACACACACACACACACACACACAGATATCATCGTAAAAATATTTCAAACAATTGAAACGTAAACAGAAACAAACATTTTTATTTATAATTCATCAACAAAATATCCCGAACAAGTAAACAAATTCTACAAGAAACAAAATATATACTCTTTCATTTTACTATTGTTATAAAACACGCATTTCCATTACATTACTACCAACTTCAGCTGTAACTTATTCCCTAGTCCTAGCAGTAAATAAATAACCCCTTTGTCTCACCAATATCAAATTCGTGTAACAAAAGCAATCCTACCAACTTCACAATACACAATGGAACTAAAACTACTCGTAGAAGTATGTACGTATATTCAACTATGTGAACATCTAACACTACCCGAAATCTGTACAATGCACGCACTTGTTTCTGCGTGCTTGTTACCTGGACAAGTGGAAGGACAATAGGGAGAAGGATAATAACATGTAAGGGGAACGAAGGCGTAGGAATATACGCAGGACGAAAAGGATAATGATATTAAAGTCAGAGTTTGATATTGTTTTACAATCTTTAATTTTATCAAAAATCGATTCCTTGATACATTGGAGGTGTTGCTATTAAATAATGTGATTTATTTTTTCCGGATTCTCTATAAATTTGGCAACATTGCAGGGTATGTCGCATTAATTTGTCATCTTCCCTCCATCCACTGTTTAAATTTTATGATAATTAGGCAAACCGTTCGGCAGTAGCCTTTGATTGAAGTTAACTACATTCTCGTACTCCGCCGGGATTATCTTAGCGTCAACATAAAATTATGTGTGAAACTTTAAAAAATCCGCTATAGGAATGTACCATTTGTTGAAGAGTGTTTATGGTGATGAGGGTCTATCTAGTACTCAAGTTTTCGAGCAGTTTAGAAGATTTAAAGAAGGAAGAAAAGTGATCGGAGACGATTAGCACCTCGGACATGCACTGACATTGTTTTTTCGAAATCCGAGTGATTGTTCACCAGAGCTGGGCAAGTTACTTTTAAAATGTAACTAGTTACAGTTACAGTTACCTCCAAAAAAAGTAACTAAGTAACTTAAGTTCCAGTTACTTTGGTGAAAGAACAAAGTTATTTACTAGTTACTCATTAAAAGTAACTTAGTTACCTTGAGTTACTTTCTAACTTTTTTTAATGGCGTGAAGTGCCACTTGGACGATATCATTTTCCAAACATCATGAAAATAAAACGGCATTATATGTGCTTTTGAGCAATAAAAACCTTTTTTATGTATCTTGAACCGTTTTCTTACAATTAACCGTTCAAATCAGGGAGGTCATTCTGCCCCAGCCTGTATATGGACTTATAAACACTCATATACAATCTAGCATTATATCCATTATAATAAACAAGAATACACTTAACTTTATACAATCTATAATCTCCAACTAAAGGCTTGTTTAAGCAACTTTGTCGCCGCATATCTTATTGTTAACTACTGCAGCCATTTTCATAATTAAAACCATAATACACATAATTTTGGCCCATTAGCCTATAAGTAAACAAACTACTTGTGCTAACATTAACTTCAAAAATAAACCGCATCGTCTTCCCCAAGTGTGCATTGTTGGAAAACGTGAACGCGACTTCAGCTCACGAGAGATTCTGCATAATGCACTAATTGTCAACGTCAAATGGCTTTACGGCATAGAAAAGCTCATTAAAGCGATTTTTAGAAGTAGCTTAAAATGTTTAGGAAACAAATTTATGAACGAAGTGCACAGGTTATTTTAAAGTTGGTAAAGTATTAACAAAAATATTGCTGTGGTGGTCTATTCTATTAACATTTGAGATAGCGAACCCCGAAGAAATTAAACCTTTAAAAACGCTAGTAAAGTGGATGTACTCGCTAAGAGAGGTTGGATTCATGCTAAAAATCGCATGTCCAGATTTTAATGAATAAGCATGATTTAAGACCCCTACAATACGCCCAGGCTCATAATAGTTCGGCCGGCTTACAATTTCAATTAAACGCCTTAACAAATGATACAATCTGCACGAATGGTGAGAAATTTCTAGAATTTTTTTTTACTCCTTTAAAATATATGCTTTGAACATACAAAAACTGAATACTTTATTAAAGTAACTAGCTAAGTACAAGTTATAAAACAAAAACTGTGGTCCAACTGTCGAGTCATAAGAGTTCGGCCGGAATTTAATATTGAGTTACATCGCCTTTATTATTGATAACAGTGTTTATTCTGCTAAGTATTGTGTCCACTAGCTTTGCACATTCTTCTGGTAGAATATTATCCTATATGTTTTGCAATGTATCTTTTAATTGGGGTACTGTACGCGCCGGATGTTTCCGAAGATGTTTCTTCATATATCGCCAAAGGGACTCAATAGGAGATAAATCTGGACTAGAAGATGTCAATTTTTAAACTGATATTTCATGCTCCTTGAACCATGTTTGAACATTTTTTGCCATATGACATGGTGCGCCGTCCTGCTGGAAGATGAACTCACCTTCGGTCGTTTCGCAATTAACGATTGAAGGTACAAAACTTTTATCCAAAATGTCCCGGTATTTCTGTGAGTTCACTGTTCCATTAATAAGTGTATTTACCCACACCCCTTCCAGACATACAATCCCAGACTATAACAAACGCTGAGAACTTGACTTTTTTCACTAAACAGTCGTTTTGGTAGGTCTCCGCAGATGTACGCAACACTCGTTTCCGCGAGTTTTCTACGCAAACGTTATGAAAATTAAAGATTATTGAATTTTCTACAGGAATACATTAATACTTTTTCTATATACTTTACAGATAAATATAAAAATATTTTTTTTTACATGTCCCGAAGCCTAAGAAAATCACAATTCCTTTGTTACACAGTTCATATTTCAAATGAATGTAACTGACAGTAACTGTCACTGTCAAAAAACTAAACACTTCAAATTAATAATAGTGACATTTTAAAAAGAAAATAGTACATAAAGCAATAGTTTTATGCAATGGAATAGTTTGCAGCGTTAATAAATACGTAGGTATGTATTTAAATTAATAAAAATTAAATAGCGGGAGGTTTTGTGTTGGCCACATCAGATTTTTTTAAAATAAAATTTATATTTTTATAAATGTTTTCAACATAATATTACGTATATAGTGACAGAAATCGGATTTTCAGTACCACGCAAGTAGCCCATTAGATTTCGCGTAATCCAGTTAGGTAAATTTTAATTAAATATGTGATACAGCTGTACCCAACATCGAATATTATATAATTCTATGCAATAACACAATGGCATTTAGTGCAAAATTTCATGTATTATTTTTCATTAATTTTATGTAGAGATGTTTAATTATGTTTTTGTTGTGTATACAAATAATGACCAAATATTTCTATCCCGAATTAATATATTATTCATTTTATACAGATAGGTATGTTCCGAACAGAAATATAATTTATATTTGCTAATTAATTTTGGCTAATAATTATTTATAATTATTTGTTTAAAGAGAATAAATTGTGTGTTTATATTAAAGGGCATATTGCAATAAAACTTTAATCTGATAGTTGCATGTACAAGTATCGATCTCATACATGAAATTGTCTACTAAGCTCTATTTTTTAAGTATTTTACTTTAAATTTGATTTAAAAATATCGAGGTAACCTTGCCTGTTAAGAATATTGACTATGAGATCATTTATAAAATTGATAAACATTCGAGGCTCCAGAGTTGATCTTTGGGGAATACCCGAAGTAGTAGGAAATCCATATGAACAGCTAACATTATAATACACGTAAGATGTACGATCCTACAAATATTATTAATATTATGATGCCTCATAGCCGTAAATAAACTAAATAAATAGTGTTCCATTAGCATTTGTATTCTGGGAAATATTCATTATTACTAGACGAGATTATATTTGGAATATGAACTGTACTAACAAATTTGCACGTAGTCTAAATGGATGAAAACGCACATAAATAATTCAGATATTAATGCATTCAACAACATATGCATTTTCATAGAAAATTATTCAATACAAGTTATTTGGGCTGCAATGAAATTTCAAGTTTATATTTATTCACCAAATTAGTGCAAATATTTATAAACAATAATTTATTTGTTAATTTGTTTTGTTCAGTATTAAATTTCATAATTATTTTCATTTAATTACATCCAATAATTTTTGCACTGTTTATTCATTAAAAGGGATTACATTTGAAATGTTTCAATTACAGTACAGGTTTTATAAATTCAAATTATAATATTAACAACAGTAATATAGTACCATTTAAACTTAGTCATCAGATTTTTAATTGTATCTGGGAAATATTTGCGAGTAATAGTTTTTCTTTCATCATTCTCAGAAGGTTAAAAATCTGATGTGGTCAACACAATACCTCTCGCTATTTTATTTTTACCTCTCGCTATTGAATAAGCACGATTTAAGGTTCCTAGAATCAGATTATAACAATTTTAAAATGATGTCTCTCTGTGTGTGTGTGTGTGTGTGTGTGTGTGTGTGTGTGTGTGTGTGTGTGTGTGTGTGTGTGTGTGTGTATGTGTGTATGTGTGTATGTGTGTATGTGTGTATGTCTGGATGTTGTAGACACGATTCTTCAAAAAACATAAGACTTAAGAATTGTTTAACTATGGATTCCTCAATCTGACATTCCTGGGAATAGCTGAAAAGGTTTTGGTAACAATTGAACAACCTGAAGTAGTAGTTTCTGAGAAAAATTCTTCTAAATATAATTTTTTGGAAATTTTTGTTATTAAATATTGAAGAACATAAAATTGTCCATCTAATAAACTTAAAATTTTTATTATATCTTGTATAGATTTAGAGATAAAGACACTATAATATATAGAGTAATTTAATCGCAGAGGCCAAGGCACTAAGGAAACCAGTTGACAAATTCCAATGTTTATAACATAGTTTTTAAATGACACATGTCAGTGTCAAAAATCAACAGTTTTAGTGACATTCTGCCAGCTTTTTCTGGGAAGTATAGTTAATCTTTCTTATTGTTTTATTAATTAAATATTTGAAATTATAGGTAAAATGCATATATCCATCAGAAATACCGCCAATTTGGTTAATGAATTGGAAGAAGCTCTGACATTTAGAAACTTCCTCATACAATGAAAAATAGATCTAATTAGAATTATATGTGTGCAGAAGTCATGTTAAATACAATAAAAACAATATTTGGGTAAAGTTCTGTAATTTTTTGTTATAAAATGACGGTTTGAAAGGGAATACTTATATAGCGTAATATGAAAATGGCGAGAGGTCTTGTGCTGGGCACAACAGATTTTTTAACGTGAAACATTGGGTTTGTCATATCCATGGTTACGACTTGACATTTGATTGACAGCAATGTATTTGCCCGTTCCATTTAAAATGGGTAGAAAATCGTTATGATATTTTTATTTTTAACAGTAGCAGAATCTACATAAAAATTAGTTTATTTATATCTAATGCCATTATTTTTTATTTCATATGCAGCAAACCAGTTACTGCAAAGTAAGTCCTTTTATACATT
Organism: Ophonus ardosiacus; assembly: GCA_943142095.1. Classification (NCBI taxonomy): domain Eukaryota; kingdom Metazoa; phylum Arthropoda; class Insecta; order Coleoptera; family Carabidae; genus Ophonus; species Ophonus ardosiacus. The sequence continues at coordinate 3,414,485 of OW964839.1, forward strand.
CCCTAATTTTGAAATTAAGATCGTCAAAAATCTACTACGTAAAATATTATTATCAAAATCCTGATGGCGTCTATATTGACATAAAATTATGTCAATCTTTATCATCTTTTTTAAACTTCAACAGAATTAAATCCCAATTACTGAATAGGTTCACATACACAAACATCCATGCCTTAGTGGAATTCGAACCCAGAACCCCGAGCGCACTCATGACTAAGAGGCATTCTCTAATTATCGAGTCACTGAAGCCGACAAAGTTTAAAGTATTATTACTATTATTGGCTATATCTGGGAACAGTAGAGTTCTGACGAAGCCGGTTATGCTCCACGAGTTATTTGTCGTAAAGTACCTTTTACCTAAATGTTAAGTATATTTATCGCCACAACATTCTTAATATAATGTGTTCCGATGTTTCTTAGTCCTCTTCGCAGAGTCGAGAGCCAATCTTACATAGTATTCCTTACCAATTTTCACTATTGTCCCTGTATAAATCAATCCATAAGCGTGCAGAAGGGTGGAAGAAAGGGGCAGTCACACTCGTTCATTATTTCAAAGCGCGCCATTTGGATTTATATATTTTACAAATCCCAGTCTTGGAGTTAGTCCAACACAGCCAACTTATTGCAATAAATTCATAAAGTATCACCGTGCCCCGTGCCAAAAATTAATTTATAAATTCCGTTGAGAATTTGATACGCGTTACGCGATACTATCGGAAATTCGATCGAGGAGGAAAAATTTAATATATAAATAAATTGTGACAGTTTCTCTTGCTGGAGTGTCTCAAATATCGCAAGAAATTCGGGAACTTTGAAAAGTTTTTGCAGTAAATATTCTGTTTAAAATGTCTATAACTTTTTACCCAGAGTTGTCAGTTTTAAGTACTGTAGTCCAAAAAGAGAAATGATGACGACCTATGTCTTAGCAAATATATGGTGAAAAATCGTGTCTTCTCTAATATCCTAGGGTCGTCTATTCATACTATCACCAAAATTTGGAGGCATGCTTCTAAAAAAAAATTTAGAATTAAAATAAAAATAAATATATCATCACGGCATATTACCCATTTCTGGGTGTGCTAGTATCTACAACACATGTAGACATAGGTAATAATGACGATCTATTTTACCGTGTGGGCGCTTACCAGGTGTCCCCTCACAAGCACTCATAGCTGATGTGGAGAGTGCACCACAGGGGTCACTTTTGTGCCATTTAAAATTGGAAATATTTGGCGTCTGTCGGGATTGAACCCGGTTCCCCCAGGTTCGCGACCAGACAATCAGTTAGTGTTTTACCTTAGCTTTTTATTTTATTAAATATATTTAAAATTATTGTTTTCTGATCGTGGGATAGAATTTTGCGTTTCTGTATTTTCGACGTCGATGTTTGATTTGGTACATCTTCTGCTGTCTGTTGAATTATTTCTTCTGCAATGTTGTTTTCACCATCACTTTCGTCCACATAATAGGGGATACCACTCATATTTTTATCTTTTAAAGGTGACAGCAGCAGACGCGCGTATCTCCTTTTTAAAATAGGCGACCAATCAAATTCTTAGGACCTAACGCCTCATACCCAATTAGTAATCAACTACAATCGCTTGTAGTTTGCGACCGAATCAATATTTAAACATTTTTTTTTCACTAATATTTATTAATTTATGTATATTTTCGTCTTCTTACTTAAGATAGTTATAATTTGAGTATGGTATAGTACCCTATTGTTACCAAAATCTAATCAGCTCTTCCCACGAATGTCAGATTAAAGAAATTGCAGTTAAATATTTTTAAAGTCTTATAGTATTTGAGAAATCGTCGTTCCAACATCCGCACACACACACACACACACACACACATACACACATACACACACACACACACACAAATCATCGTAAAAATGTTATAATCGGATTATAGGGACTAGGAATGACGAATTCCGATAATTTTGGTACCCGAGTACCCGAAACAACTACTCGAATAGTACCCTTTACCCGTTAATTACCCGATACCTTTTAATTACCCGTTTTCCTTTAAATACATATACATAATTCGTTAATTTGTTAATTACCAGTTACCCTTATATTAGCAGTTTACTTTTTAATAAAATTTATTATTCTTGTTTACCTATTTTTAAATATTTTTAAATAAAAAGTAATACAAATAAATAACATACCTATTGTATCTCTATAAAAAATTTAACATAAATTATATTAATTATGTTATGGTAATAAAAAGCTCTTCTTTTAGATACAATTTTTCCGGCAGCTGAAAACTGTTCGGGTAATTAAAGGGTACCGGGTAATTAACGGGCAGCGGGTATATTTCGGGTAATCGGGTAAGAAATTTTATACCCAGTTACATTATTATCGGGTAGGTTCCGAGTACCCGGGTACCCATCGTCATTCCTAAAAACGTACTTATCCACTAAAGTCTGGATATCCGATGTCCAATACATCTCTTAGCAAGATGGGGCCAAATATTTCGAATTTTAAATGGCACAAAAGCGATCCCTGTGGTGCACTCTTCACGCCAGCAATGAGTGCTTATGAGGTGACGCCTGCTAAGCGCCCGCAATATGTCATCATCATTACCGATATCTGCGATAAAGCAGATTGTGGCACATTCAGAAATGGGTAATATGCCGTGATGATATATTTATTTATCTCTTAAATAGAGCTAAAAAAAATCTGTTGTGGGCAGCACAAGACCTCTCGCCATTTTCATATTAGGCTATATAAGTATTGCATTGCACTTTGCTATCGAACCGTCGTTTTATAACAAAATATTACAGAACTTTACCCAAATATTGTTTTTATTGTATTTAACATGTCTTCTGCACACATATAATTCTAATTATATCTAGTTTTCATTGTATGAGGAAGTTTCTAAATGTCACAGATTCTTCCAATTCATTAACCAGATTGGCGGTATTTCTGATGGATATATGCATATTACAAATATTTAATTAATAAAACAATAAGAAAGATTAAATGTACTTCCCAGAAAAAGCTATCAAAATGTCATTAAAACTGTTGATTTTTGACACTGAAATCTGTCATTTACAAATTATGTTATAAACATTTGAATTTATCAACTAGTTTCCTTAGTGTAGTTTCGCCTACTCGATTTGTTATATCCCGATATTCTATATATTATAGCGTCTTTATCTCTAAATTTATAGATATAATAAAAAATTTAAATGTATCAGGTGTAGAATTTTGTTCTTCAAAAACTAATATTTAGAAGAATTTCTTTTAAAAACTACTACTTCCGGTTGTTCAATTGTTACCAAAACCTTTTCAACACTTCCCAGGAATGTCAGATTGAGGAATTTATAGTTAAACAGGTCTTATGTCTTATAGTTTTGGAGGAATCGTCCGTCCAACATCCAGCCATACACACATACACACATCCACACACCCACACATATACACACACACACACACACACACGCAGACATCATTGTAAAAATGTTAAAATCGGATTGTAGTGGCCTTGAAACATGCTTATTCATTAAAATCTGGATATGTGATTTTTAGCATGATTACAATACCTCTCTTAGCGAGAGGTAAAAACTACTGTCCTGCTTTTTTCTGTACATCACTGTGCATTAAGGTCCAATCAAATTTAACCGCAGTGAACGTATTAACGTATACACTGCACCATGTATGCTTCTATCACCCTATATTCAGGATTATTCCGAAATTTAGTCAACCTACAAAAATCCTTGCACTGGATAATACATATTGTTGTTGCGGTTTTCACATTAGACCATGGTGCGTGTGTGTATCGAGTCCAGATGAAATTGCCTGGCGAAATATGTAGCGGCGGTAGGCAGCAGATTTGTTCATCGTAATGAAGTTTGTTGCACAGTTGGATTGGTCGCGGATTACAGGCGGTCACAACTTCCAATAGCGGCTTGTTCATGAGCCGTTAATTTATTATAAATATATTTGGAATTTCCAGAGGATGGTGAACGAGAAAAGAAGTCCTCATTTCTTCGCAATTAAAATTACCGATAGATGCGCTGCTATACTTCAAAGATGTCGAATATTTTCAAATTAGGATTTTACGTTTATTGTAAGGTTTACAAAGATTATTTTTTGAAGCAGTACTAGCAATGTTCATGGCATAAAATCATTACTTATCGTCGAAGAAATGATTTAAATGCAACAAATTCTTCAAGGAATGTTTTAGAGGGAGAACAAATAGTAGTGGAATATCTAACATGACCAAACAATTTGCGATATTTTTGCACTTTGTTTACAAAATGAAAATTTAAATCTGGGTTTCAAGTTTGAAACACTAACCACCAAATTCACCAACCGTTAATCAAGTCTTGATTTTCTGATCAACACTGATCTGTAAATCAAGTTCTGCTTTACCTTGGAGATCACCAGTTTTAACAAAGCAACAGTGTCAAATTTTGTTGATCAGAGAATCAAATTTGATTCAGGGATGGTGAATTCGGTTGTAAACGTCATAAAAATGGCGTCTTTTGTGACTTGATTCACAAGGTAGAAATGAAATAAATAGATATCCATAGCAACTATATAAAATGAGCGAATAAGAAGTAACTTGTAAAATAGAAACCTGTCATGGCGCCCTAAGTTGCACTATACACTAGATAACCTAAGAATAAAGTTACTAAAAACCTCCAACAGCTGTCAAATTTAAATTGATAATATACGAATTGAAATATATACCGTTTATATTTAACGAAGTAACTTATTATAAAATAGAGGACTTACATATTGGTAATGACGATAAGAATACTTAGAATTAAAGTGATAAGAAAAGTTCATATTGTTTTTCATCGATTCCTCGAAATATTATAATAACCTTCAGCAATATTGTTGAACTTCCATCCAACTGAGCAACTTCAAGGGCTGTATATGGTAGTGCTGGGATCCGGATCCGGATAGTTTCGGTTTCGGATCCAAAAATATCCGGATATCCAGATAATTGAATGTTGAACTATCCGGATCTCGGATCCAAATCTCAGTATCGGATTTTGGATCCGGATCTGAGTATCGGATTTTGGATCCGGATCTGAGTATCGGGTTTTGGATCCGAATCGGAGTATGAGTATCGGATTTTAGATATGGAATTTCAGTATGCGCATTGGTTCTCGGATTCGAGTACCTATTCTCAGTATTGAACCAGATGATAATATTTGAATGTATATTATCATGGAGTCACAAAACCAAATAAATTTGATTATGAAATAATCCACTATACATTTTTGTTTGATGTAGTTAATAGTCGGTATATTTTCGGTGTTAAACTTTTAGTATCCGCTAAGAAGGAAATTCTTCGATTCTACAGAACTATAAGTAGGTAACAAAAACAATCCATTTTCTGTGAAACACATGCACGATATAAATAAATAGGTATTTCGACACCTGCAATGAACCTGTAACCATTATTTCTCAAATTTAATCTTAATTTCGTTTTCTTTGAAGTATTTGTTATATTGAATGTTAAAATTTTAGAACTACAGAATTTTCAATATTCTAAGAAAAATTTGCAACAACTACCTGGCTATTTTAGAGGGGTATTATAAAATTTATTGCTGATTACAGACCGCTGTCTCTACAACCGTCTACATTCAAATGTTTGCCTTTACATTCAAAATGATGAAACGGATCCAGAATTAAAATTCGGATCCGGATTCGATGTGTTGTTCACGGAATGGGATATGGTATCCAAACCAGGATCCGGATCCAAATCCGAATTAAATTTACAGATATCCGCTTCAATATCCGAACATCGGATATCCGAGGAACCGGATATTTTAAAATCCGGGTACTCGGATCCATGTTTTGTCGGATCTTCACAGCACTAGTATATGGCAATACTTTAAATTCTGATATAATTGCACATAAGGAGAATATAAAATTGCATAGTTTTTATTTAAACGTCAAAACGTGAAAATTTTCACTTGAATGTTTATAACAAAAAGAAAATAAATACGAAAGTATCCATAGCAACAGAGCAATTGAAACCAGCAAACGTCCTTCACGTAAAATATTTATAATTATAGTAACATCAAGTTGCAATTATTTTATATAAATACGCATGTTTGCAAGTATTGTGACAAACCTAAGACAATTTGTGGTACACTGCACTAAACTGTTCCTTTGTATTTTTATAGTAAATGGATGTTTAAGATGTTTATTGCGATTCTTTGGGTGAGATATCATAAAGGCCTTAACAAATTATTACACCTACAGAACTAATGATAGCTTTGTTCGATGAGAAGTGCTTGAAGTGTAGAGCAGAATAGTGCAGTGCAGTGTAGTGTACACTAGTACAGTCTAATTCTTGTGGTTTCATAAAACACACTAGTGTATATTTGGGCAAGTTTGCTCAGCTGTGAGTAATCAAGCCAAGCATAGCCAAAGGTGTAAAAGGTTAGGTTGTTTATAAACACAGTCATATCATAAACCTGCAAAAAAGTGACTGCAGAAATGTCTGTTTTAAAGAGCATAGTAAACTAATAAACGATTCTGACGAAGATCAATCATCACTTGAATCTTCATCAGATTCAGAGACAGATATATTAATTAATTCTTTATATAGCAAAACAAAATTTTAGGTTAAATAAACAGATGTGTAGATAGGATAGAATTAAAATGTCTACCGAACAACATTTAGCTACCCCCACTCCTAGTCTGCACTTTCTACACTACCTCGCGAGTCAGGTCAGAAAAGTGAGCACTAGTTCTTAAAATTTTTGTCATCGAACAGCCTGCCAGAAGCTGCCCATTTCTCATAAAGTGCATAAAGTCCAAGAAAGTTAACACTAGGGCGGCCTAGTACAAGTCATCGAACAAAGCTGATGTTAGTATCGACTGTAACTTTACTTTAAACTTATTTATACCGGGTAAAACTGGGAATCCCCTATTTGGGAAGTATTTACCGATATGTAAGACCGTATGTTACCCTCCCCCCTCCTTATGTTCTGCGTTCGTACCTCAATACATTCCACCCACATGTTCAATAAACTGTTCCTTTGACCCAGAAAGTACGCCGTACCGAACCAAGCCATATTACTATTTGAATGGAATATTCAATCGATATTATTTTCTGATAAAATGACCACAGGCGATATTGGAGGACCGGAATTAAATTAAAAATACCGGGGTGTCTCAACGTCGAGTATATAGTTTCAAGGAACTGTCTTCCGTAGCACAGAAGATATTCAGGTGTTTTTTTTTGAGTACGAGAATGGATTAAAAATTTATGACCTGTGTAACACATAGTGCAATTTGTGACTTTGTATCTAAAGAACGCAATGCCTTCTAATTGACATTTACAGCCCGATTCACAAAAAAGTTTAAGCTAATCCTCACTTTTGGATTAGTGAATTCTATTCTATTCCGGTATTTAAAATTTAATTTTCATAATATTATCAAAAACGGTAGATACTAGGAATATATTAGACTATATATTACGAAATAAACTGTTAAAATTAGAGTAGAATTCGCTAATCCAAAAATGAGGATTAGCTTAAACTTTTTTTGTGAATCGGGCTGTTAGATTTTAGGATTTAAGTCTTCTTCACATAAATACAACTCCGAATGGCACACTAGTGATATCCATTAGTTTGTATGGTAACACTTTAGAACAACAAAAATGAATTATACAATTCGATTCAATATGATGCTTGAGAGTCAATGTTAATATTGTGTTTCATAAAATAGAAGATAAGGTATTCTTTGACAGTAAATTTGACGTTTTGTACAAATTATAGCAACGAATATTATTTGTTTAATTAGTGCGCTTCAACTTCAAGGCACAGTGTGCTCCTGCAAAACACTAAAATCTAATTTCTAAAACCCTAAATAATCACTAGATTTAGGATATATAAATTTAGGATTTAGATATTAGGATGATAAAAGTACAACAACGGACACAGTTTAAGGCTGTGTCCAATGTCACATTTTGACATTTACAAAAAGTTTAAGCTAATCCTTATTTTTGGATTAGCGAGTTCTACTCTAATTTTGACAATTTATATCTTAAAATATAGTCTAATCTTTTCCTATTATCTACCTTTATGGATAAAATCATGAAAATTAAATTTTAAATACCGGAATAAAATAGAATTAACTAATCCAAAAATGAGGATTAGCTTAAATTTCGTTGTGAATCGGCCTGTTAGATTTTAGGATTTAAGTCTTCTTCACATAAATACAACTCCGAATGGCACACTAGTGATATCCATTAGTTTGTATGGTAACACTTTAGAACAACAAAAATGAATTATACAATTCGATTCAATTTGATGCTTCATACTAAATATTAATATTATATATCTTAAATAGAAGCTAAGAAGCTATTCTTTGACAGTAAATTTGACGTTTTGTACAAATTATAGCAACGAATATAAATTGTTTAATTAGTGTGCGTCAACTTCAAGGCATAGTGTGCGTCAACTTCAAGGCATAGTGTGCTCCTGCAAAACCCTAAAATCTAGTTCCTAAAACCCTAAATAATCACTAGATTTAGAATATATAAATTTAGGATTTAGATACTACGATCATAAATTTCAAATACTAGTTCTTAACCACTCATGATTTGAAAATTCAACCAATGGGAACAGTATTATACTGATAAAACCCCGTTACCCCCGATAATTTTCCGCTACCAAGTAAATAAACAGTTGTTATTGTTTATAACTGTCAGTGTGACAATTAATGTGTCAAGTTTCATTTTGCGTCTTTGGAATTTATCTCACCAAATGCCACACGACCTCTCAGATTTTCTCAGATAAACTTTTATTTTTAAGCACTCATTTTTTTTGCTTTTAAGCAAAATGTCTCAAGCAAACTAACATTAGGTAAAACTATGTACTATGGAGTTTGCTTTCGTATTCGTTGTTAAGCAAAAAAAATCGTGCAAAATAAAAATTTGTGATATTACTTCTGATAAAAGTGCAACATCGGACACGGCTTAAGAATGTTCAAATAAAATTCTAGGTGGCAAGTTAATAGATTGCCACACATATTAAGGACAGAGGAACTCACAAAATTTCATTTATTTTCTTTTGAGTCCAAGACATGAAGATGCATTTACTTCCAGAAACATATCGTCACTGTAAATAACAACAATCATATTTTGCTCTTTCATATCTTTTAACAAAAAGAAGCAAAAATATTTCTATATTCACAAGCACTTCATTTCCACTTCCGTAAACGGAAGTAGAATATAAAGCTGTATCTACACCGCGGAAGAATATACAAGGAGTCCATATGAATATAAAGATAAGGGAATAGTTTTACATAGTGACAGTGGAAAACTATCTGTATAGAATAACCATTGGAAAAGAAAATGTAACAGTATAAAATGAGACTTAATATAATTGAAAATTACAAAAAACATATATTGTCATCTTCAATGTACTCTCCTCCCCGAACCCTACACCACCCGATGCGAATATTCCATTGTTGGAAGCAATGCTTGCAGGCCTTTTTTGTTAGGTTGTTCATAGGCTCTGCCGCTTTTCTATAACTACATCTCGGCTCCAAATTTGGTGCCTTTTAACTCAGAATTACAATTTGAGAATAAAAGCAAGTCACATGGCATTAGGTCAACTGAGTACGGTGGTTGTACCAACACGGTGATTTCGTATTTCGTCAAAAATGTCTTGCCGGACAGGACGTTTTGTTCCGGCGCGTTGTCTTCATGGAGAATCCATCACATTTCAGCCCTTTTTCTTCTCACCCGTGCATAAAGGGTTATCAAAACCTTCTTGTAATATGCTTGGTTAACGAAATGCCCCTCAGGCATCCAATCAATGAGAACAATCACTCGCATTTCGAGAAAAACAATGTCAGTGCACGGCTGAGGCGCTAATCATCTCCGATCTCTTTTCTCCCTTCTTTAAATCTTCTAAACTGCTCGAAAACTTGAGTACTAGATAGACCCTCATCACAATAAACATTTAAGTATACGAGTAGTGACAATATTCATATTGACACGAACATAATTCCGGAGGAGTACCAGAAAATAGTTAACTTCAATCAAACGCTACTGCCGAACGATTTGCCTAATTATCTTGAAATTTTAACAGTGGATGGAGGGAAGATGACAAATTAATATGACATAACCTGCAATATTTGGGGGTCCCGTGGCCGCGTGCCTGAGTGTCTGGTCGCGAACCTAGGGGAACTGATTTGGATTAACCCCTGTGGTGCACTCTCCACGCCAGCAATGAGTACCCGTAAGGTGACGCCTGGTAAACGCCCGCACGGTACAAATATGTGATCATTACCGATATCTGCGATAAAGCAGATTGTGGCACACTCAGAAATGGGTAATATGCAGTGATGATATATTTATTTTATTTTTTTTCTTTCTGATCACTATTTAGACCGGAAAGTCCTTCTTTGCTTAGCTAGCTCGGAAAGTTGTCTATAAGGGATCGGAAAGTACTTTACCGATCCCGGGACCTGTAAAGCTAAATGTTTCCATAGAGATCAGTTGTTTATTTATATCTTATTTGCTCGCAGTAAAAAATAAAATAATACTTTTTACCTCCCACTACCCTTGGTAAGGGAGGTATAGGAATCGTGCTAAAAATCTAATAACGAGATTTTAGTAAATGACCACGTCCCTAGAATACATTTTTAACATTTTCACGATGATGTCTCTATGAGTGTATATATATATATATATATATATATATATATATATATATATATATATATATGTGTGTGTGTGTGTGTGTGTGTGCGTCTGTGTATGTATGTGTACGAATTTTTTTTGCACTCTAACTCAAATACTATCATTCAGAAAATTCCGAAACTTTGTATTCTATTCTAATAGGAATAGAAGCCATTAGATTTTTGTGTAAATCTGATAAACGGAAATGGTACTTTACTTGAAGCTCATAATGGTTTTTCTTCAAAATATACCATTAAATGCCATTTTTTCACATTTAATGTCATTGGAAAATTATAGATTATTGAATTTTGTACAGGTATACATTAATACTTTTTCTATATATTTTACATATAAATTTAAAAATAATTTTGTTATCAGTCGCGAAGCTTAAGATAAAAACTATTCCTTTGTTACACATTTCATTTTTCAAATGAATGTAACTGACAGTAAATATCACTGTCAGAAAACTTATCACTTCAAATTAATAATAGTGACATTTTAAAAAGAAAATAGTAAATAAAGTAATAGTTTTCTGCAATGGAACAGTTTGCAGCGTTAGTAAATACGTACCTAGGTAGGTATGTATTTAAATTAATAAAAATTAAATAGCGGGAGATTTTTTATTCTTTTTTCAGGATCGCAAAAAAAATATTGTACCCTACATGACCTGAAAGTGTCTATACTGGGCTACAAGCTTCCAAAGCTCGCCTACGGCTCGCTCTGGAATATGCTTGCTCACCCAGTAAAGTATCACTTTCAGGTCTTGTTACGTAAATTACTATATTTATAACCTGCAATGTTGTCAAATTTACAGAGAAGCCGGAAAAAATCGTTATTTAATTGCTACACCTCGTATACCTTGCAAGTAATTCGAGAGTAAATACAAAGAAGAGATTTATGTTTTTAAGGCGCGATAGTACAGGTCAAAGGAAAACTATGAATACTATAGTATCGTTCCTTAAAATAAAAACAGAAGCCGATAAACCCCTGTATTTTCTTCCCACTGTCTTGGAAGGAAAAAAGCAGAACATCTATTTTTCGTAGAATTTCGAGGAGTATTATTCGAATAACATCCAATTCTATAATGATCAATACTCCGGCTATATAGCAATAATGAGTAAGCTTGTCAGTACTGCGGATAATGAATCAGACCGGGCATGTTTATTAGGCCGTGTCCATGTACGTTCGTCTACAACCCCCCAACTACACATTGTTGATTTGACCAATTTGCCATTCGATTCCATTATCAGCCCATGTTTTTCTACCAAGCGGATTAAATTTTGCTAATGGGAATCAAATAAAATAATTGCTCGAAAATCCGATGCAGTGCTGAGCGAATTTCACAAACACAATAATTGTAATTGAAAGCGTAAAGCATGGCTATACAGGTGTCTCTTAAATAGGGGGACATGGCTTAACCACAGATTCCTGAGGCTAAAATAAGACGATTTAACTAAACTTGCTTCTACTGGAAAGTGTACCAGTCTACCTACCTCACTGTTTACCTACAAACACTGTCTACCTACTACATTTCACCTAAAATCACTGTCTACCAAAAACCACTGTCTACCTACCTCTAATTTACCTATCTATAAGCGCTTGTTATTGTCATTAAAAATTACTTGTTTGACATTTGGATAGACTGCTAGATTAAATTTATTTTAAAAAAATTCGGGTTTTATTTTTTTCTGACACCCTGTATACAGGGTGTCTCTTAAAAAGGGGGACATGGCTTAACCACAGATTCCTGAGGCTAAAATAAGACGATTTAACTAAACTTGCTTCTACTGGAAAGTGTACCAGTTTACCTACTACATTTCACCTAAAATCACTGTCTACCAAAAACCACTGTCTACCTACCTCTAATTTACCTATCTATAAGCGCTTGTTATTGTCATTAAAAATTACTTGTTTGACATTTGGATAGACTGCTAGATTAAATTTATTTTAAAAAATTCGGGTTTTATTTTTTCTGACACCCTGTATTACAGGGTGTCTCTTAAAAAGGGGGACATGGCTTAACCACAGATTCCTGAGGCTAAAATAAGACGATTTAACTAAACTTGCTTCTACTGGAAAGTGTACCAGTCTACCTACCTCACTGTTTACCTACAAACACTGTCTACCTACTACATTTCACCTAAAATCACTGTCTACCAAAAACCACTGTCTACCTACCTCTAATTTACCTATCTATAAGCGCTTGTTATTGTAATTAAAAATTACTTGTTTGACATTTGGATAGACTGCTAGATTAAATTTATTTTAAAAAAATTCGGGTTTTATTTTTTCTGACACCCTGTATACAGGTTGTCTCTTAAAAAGGGGGACATGGCTTAACCACAGATTCCTGAGGCTAAAATAAGACGATTTAACTAAACTTGCTTCTACTGGAAAGTGTACCAGTCCACCTACCTCACTGTTTACCTACAAACACTGTCTACCTACTACATTTCACCTAAAATCACTGTCTACCAAAAACCACTGTCTACCTACCTCTAATTTACCTATCTATAAGCGCTTGTTATTGTCATTAAAAATTACTTGTTTGACATTTGGATAGACTGCTAGATTAAATTTATTTTAAAAAATTCGGGTTTTATTTTTTCTGACACCCTGTATTACAGGGTGTCTCTTAAAAAGGGGGACATGGCTTAACCACAGATTCCTGAGGCTAAAATAAGACGATTTAACTAAACTTGCTTCTACCGGAAAGTGTACCATTTAGCCAGAATTCTACTTCAAAGTTCGTCAAAGAAAAATTAATTTTGCTTATAATAACAGAACGCTTTATACGATTTGGATGAAATTTGGTATGACAGTTTATATGGTTATAAGTCATCTTTTAAAGTGATTCTTGTTATTATTAGTGAACCACTAGTGTATGAATCTTAGGTGTCTCAACATTGATTAGACCATAACTTTTTAATGGTTACGCCCATAACATAATTTTTTTTTTTTCAGAAAGATACATTAAATTTCTCCCTCAGTTTAATTTGTGATATCTGTTACGGTTCAAACAGAGCAAAATTTTGAATCTAAATATCTCGCATGGAGAAGTATATATATAAATTAGATTTTTTAAAATTTTGACGTTTTTATCTAAATATGGGCTATATTGACTTTTGGGGCAATAATTCAAAAATGGGTAGAGATATAAACTTGGTAGTATTATTGTTTGATTGTAAAGACAATGTTACATAAGTGGACGATTATTTAATTCATACTATTAAAATAATCTATTACACGTTTAAAATATTTAACTTTAGTTTTGCAATAATTTCAGTAAAAATCGTTACTCCAATAAACTGTTGTGTGTTCAGGTGTAATTCTAATGATTTTAGTATTATTCCAGTAGGCGCCTTGTGCTAGTGTTAACTTTATTTAGTAAAACTACCATCGGGTCAAAATATCAGAAGATAGAATATACCTATAAGCTCTATCCACGATGGCAAAACTAATTCAGATTAATTTTACTTTATCTTTTGCATGCCGAATTTAACAATGTCCTATCAAACATACAGAGCGTATGTGTGTATAGTTAAGAGTATTTTTTCTTCTCTTTTGGAAGTTTTTCATTTAGTGCTTGCGTGGTATGCCCTTTGGTGTTTCCAGACGAGTTCCCCGTGAATCGTAAAGTCAATAAAGTTAGCCTATAGCCTTTGTCCGCGCAGCTAATGTAGTTGGAAAGTTTGTTTAATTTCCCACTAAATAGTTTTAAATTTCCCCCGCAAACTAATGAAATTGAAACTCTAATGAAAATGTCCCGACTAAAACAACACTTTGTTTTTCATCACAAAGCAACGGCAGCTATTTCTGGAACAATTAGGTGCAGGAGGCGGAATGCAATTAGTAATGCACTTTATGGTGCACATATTAATAATATTATATCGAGCTGCATATTCACTGAAAGTTGAATTTGAAAAGATATGTAATCAGTGGCGACTCGTGACATTTGTTGGAAGGGGGGCTCACTTCAAGGGGGGGAGGGTGTTTAGGCTACTACTATTGTACGACCATGGCATTGACTTGGAAGGCATTAATAATAATAATAATAATAATAATAATAATAATAATAATTATATATATATACATATATATATATATATATATATATATATATATATATATATATATATATATATATATATATACCGTGAGTATTTTTTAAAGTGAAACATTGGGTTTATCACATCCATGGTTACGACTTGACATTTGATTGACTGCAATGTATTTGCTCGTTCCATTTAAAATGTAACATAGGGAACGAATTTGATATTTGATAAGACGTCAATAGAGGTTAATTAGTTGTAGAAAAAATATAGTGTGCACATTGTGCCCGAGTGATTTTCTGACTCGGCTAAATTTCTTACAATATTTAAATATAATACATCTGTCAAATTCGTTCCCCATGTGTCATTTTAAATGAGACAGACAAATACATTGCTGTCAATCAAATGTCAAATCATAACTTATAGGAAAATTCAACGGTTATCTGTCATTGACAAGATGTCATTAGAGGTTAATTTTGTTTGAATAATTATACCTGTTTTCTAAAAATTAAATTTAGATGTAGAAAAAATTCTGTGCACCTTGTGCCCGAAATATGTTTAGTGCTGTCGAGTGGTTTTTTGATTCCGCTAAATTTCTTACAATATTTAAATATAATACTTCTGTCAGATTCGTTCCCTATGTTTCATTTTAAATGGAACGGGCAAATACATTGCTGTCAATCAAATATCAAGTCGTGACCATGGATATGACAAACCCAATGTTTCACGTTAAAAAATACTCACGGTATATATATATATATATATATATATATATATATATATATATATATATACAGGGTGTAAATTTTAAAACGGGTCATAGGGCTATAACATAGAAAAACAGATTTTTAGACGCCAAAAGTTTCTATATTAATTTATTGAAAAAGGAATTAGTGCATATTATAAAGAAAAAAATTACGAATTTTTTAATACTAAACACATTATATTTCTGTTTCATATACAGCCAGAAAATAAATTTTAAAATTTGTACAATTACGAAAGAATATCATTAGCCATGAAACTGACAATAACAAAACATTGTCATTTTTTACTAACATGACAGAGGACAATTAAATATTAAAGTTATTAATTTATTAACTAATAAAAAATTGCCCCAAAATAAAAAAAAACACTAGGATATTTATTTAAGAAACAATCATTATTTATTGTAATAGGTATTTACAAATTAAAGATGATCTACATGGAAATAAGTTACAAGAAACGAGAAAAACAGCAAACTACAAGGAAACAATTAAAACTATTTAATAATTTGTAATTTTTCTTCATGAGACAAATTATCCATGATTTCTCCTGAATAAGACGGAAATAATGATTTAACAAATAATGTACAAAAAACGCTTATTAATGACAGTCTTAAGTCAACAATTGTTTTGTTTTGTTTCTGTCAGTTTCACGGCTATTGGTACTTTTTCTTAATTGTGCAAATTTTTAAATTTATTTTCTGGCTTTATACGAAACAGAAATATAATGTGTTTGGTATTAAAAAATTCGTAATTTTTTTCTTTATAATATGCACTAATTCTTTTTTCAATAAATTAATATAGAAACTTTTGGCGTCTAAAAAACTGTTTTTCTATGTTATAGCCCTATGACCCGTTTTAAAATTTACACGCTGTATATATATATAGTGTGTCTCTTAAATAGGGGGACATGGCTTAACCACAGATTCCTGAGGCTAAAATAAGACGATTTAACTAAACTTGCTTCTACCGGAAAGTGTACCATTCAGCCAGAAATCTGCTTCAAAGTTCATCAAAAAAAATTAATTTTGCTTATAATAATCGGACGCTTTATTCGCTTTGGATGAAATTTGGTATGACAGTTTATATAGTTATAAGTCATCTTTTAAGGAGATGCTTGTTATTATTAGTTAACCACTAGTGTATGAAACTTAGGTCTCCCAACATTAATTAGACCGTAACTTTGTAATGGCAATGCCGAAAACGTGAAATTATTATTCTTCAGAAAAATACATGCAATAGTAAACTTTTGTCTCTCTGTGTAATTTGTGATAT
The DNA here is from genome assembly GCA_943142095.1 of Ophonus ardosiacus. NCBI lineage: Eukaryota > Metazoa > Arthropoda > Insecta > Coleoptera > Carabidae > Ophonus > Ophonus ardosiacus. The sequence continues at coordinate 3,431,247 of OW964839.1, forward strand.
CTGTTACGGTTCACACAGAAAAAAATAAAATCTGAGTGTCTGCACTGCTAAATTTTTAAAATAAATTTAATCTAGCAGTCTATTCATATGTCAAACAAGTAATTTTTATTGAGACCCAACCTATGCAAATGTTTATTTAATTGACAGTGTCCTGTTACCAGTCCTGTTATTAGTCTGACATCTTGCTTTCTCATTACAAGTAAATTATCTGTTCTTTTCTTGGATAGCTCATTCAGGAAGAGCTTGGAATGTCTTTGGCCTGATGTGGCTGTCCAATGCCGTTTGTGCCATTGCCAAAGCAAAGTATTAAGTTCTTGCTTAACTGTTTGCGCAGTTATTCCGCAAGCAGGTTCTGGTCCTATAAAAGGTATATTTGTCCCATCTTTTGCAAGCTGGTCGGCTGCCTGGTTTCCTTCAATTTTTGAATGCCCTGGTACCCATATCAATCTTAATTTATTCGTCGCTCCTAAGGCATTCAATCTGTGGATGCAGTCCAGAATTAGTCCTGAGCCTACCTCACACGAGTTTAGTGCCTTAAGTGCGGCTTGGCTGTCTGTTACTATGGAGATTCTTCTATTAGCTTGTGTGGAAACTTTGGTCAAAATATAAATATAAATTTTCCACAGAGACGTATTACTCTCTTACCTTATTTATTTGTTATAATATTTTCTTCATTTACGATGTATTAAAAGTTTTAATTAGTTTTAAATGTATTATATGACATTTGTATGACAGGGTGCGGAAAGGGATAAAAGATGAACATCAGTCCATAATCATTTGACGGCGAGTATAACAAAAAAATGTCTAGTCAACTCAATAAAACAAGCGGACTTTTAAATTAAACCTATGTAGTCTATGTCAACAAAGAGCAAGAGCCACACTTGTATTTATTATACAACCCATACTCCATATTCTCATTTATTATTGTGAGAGTACGAATGCATTTACGATCCACAAATTAATAATATCCTTGCTATTTGAAAGCAATAACATAGGCAATATATCAAACAAAGGTACGTAAGCCGCGCTGATTGAAACCATTAGGCTACACAGACGATTACTGCAATCTGCGTTGGCCATTTAATGCTTTGTTGTACAAGTGTTTAAGCTTTTTCACTCCGCATGTAAATCTAAAGCCGATCTGTAGAGAATTTTCCTCCATGGTATTGCAGAATAAATATTGTTCCACTCTACAGAAGGACGACCAACGTACAAGAGGTGGGGAGGTTTTGTTTGAATAATTACAGACTTTTACATTCTAAATTTGATAAGGATTTGAAATAAAATTGTATAGCCGAGACAGACGACGAAAGTTAATGATAATTAACCTTTAATTATTAATCTAACATTTCCTATGTCATATTTCAAGTATACGAGGGTCACGCCAAAATTATTGAGATACAGAAATATTATTTGAAGGAGAAGCATGTAGTTTTATTGGTGTTCAAAGTAGTCCCCCCTGCTTCAATACACTTTTGTAATCGAATTTTCCAGAGATGGAAAGCTTTGAGCCATTCATTTTCTGGAATCGTATTAAAATACTCAATTATGGTGTTGTTAATCTCCTCTTCTGACGTAAAATGACGACCACGTAAATGTTTTTTCAAATTAAAAAATAGCCAGAAGTCACACATCGCAAGATCAGGAGAATACGGTGGATACTCAATGACTTTAATACCATTTTCTTTCAAAAAATTAACAGTTGTCGCAGCTGTATCGGAGGACGCATTATCATGGTGAAGCATTAAACCCTTAATTTTCACACGGCGAAAAACTTCAGGTAGACATTTTTGTGTGTACCAATTGGCAGTAACAGTCTTCTGTCCCTCTAACCTAATTGCTTTCACAAGACCTGTACTTCTGAAAAATACAGCGTATATAACTTTTTTAAGTTTTTTCACGGTAACTGATGTTGGGTCATCTTCAAACACTCATACCCTACTTTCTTGACGCGTTGGAACATCAAAAGAGGGTATGTAAGTTTCATCGCCAGTTACAATTTTAGAAAGAATACGATGACCGCCATTATTTAACAATTTTAAAGTGGCGCGACTAATTGTAACACGCTTGGCTTTTTGTTCTTCCGTTAAGTTGTGTGGCACCCAACGAGAAACAATTTTTCTAACACGAAGTTCTTCATGCAAAATTTTTGCTATTACTACATATTAACTAAACGGATCATATAAAGCAACAGATATATGCAAAGAAACTTAAATAATTTGCGGGATTAGTAAATATATAGTTATACATTTAAATTAATAAAAATTAAATAGCGGGAGGTACTGTGCTGACTACGTCAGATTTTTTTTAAGGTTTTTATTTCTAAAAATTCACTCAATTGTTCAAATACTCTAAAAATGCGTACCCTTACGTAACATTGTTTTTACAATCAAATAATATTACTGTCAAGTTTCTATTTCTACCAATTTTTGAATTATTGCCCCAAAAGTCAATATACTCCATATTTAGATAAAATCTTTAAAATTTTCAAAAATCTAATTTTTATGTATCTAGATACTTCTTAATGCGCTGATTCCAAATTTTGAAACCGCAGGTCGATAATTCGTTTCGTTCTCGAGATATTTAGATTCAAAGTTTTGCTCAAAACTGCCCATTTTTGGGTAGTAACTCAAAAATGGGTCGAGATATGAATTTGGCGATATCATCATTCGATTCTACGGGCAAAATTACATAAGTATACCAATTTTCATAATTTTTGAACACCGCATACAATTTCTAAAGCAAAATAACTGAAAATGACCAAAAATCGCAAAAATCTTAAGGGGTACCCCTTACGATTTTTTCAGATTTTGGCCATTTTCAGGGGTTTTCAACCTTTTATTCATAAAAAATGAACCGGCTGTACAATAATTATGAAAATTGGTACACTTATGTAATTTTGCCCGTAGAATTGAATGGTCGTGTCGCCAAATTCATATCTCGACCCATTTTGGGGTTACTACCCAAAAATGGGCAGTTTGGAACAAAACTTTGAATCTAAATATCTCGAGAACGAAAAGAGATATCGACCTGCGGTTTCAAAATTTGGAATCAGCATCTAGATACATATAAATTGGATTTTTGAAAATTTTGAAGTTTTTATCTAAATATGGGGTATGTTGACTTTTGGAGCAATAATTCAAAAATGGGTACATATATACACTTGGTAGTAATATTATTTGATTGTAAAGACAATGTTACGTAAGTGTACGCATTTTTGGATTATTTGAACAACTGAGTGATTTTTTAGAAATAAAAGCCTTAAAAGAACAATCTGATGTGGTCGGCACAATACCTCCCGCTATTTAATTTTTATTAATTTAAATATATACCTATATATTTTCTAATCCCGCAAACTATATTGTTTCTTTGCATATATCTATTGCTTTATATGATCCATTTCGTTAATATGTAGTTGTAAACTAATATTTGACACTTTGCTTATTGACAGCTGTTTAATACATAGTGGTGTAAACATAGCAAACTTAAATCGGATCATCGTGTACTTCTAATATTTATGTATGAAAGAAAATATATTATTTTTACAAATCTTAATTTCAATAGAATCAATACAATCTTCTTAAAAGGGTTTCATTATTAATTTTAATGTAATTGAATCAGCGCATTGAGAATCATCTAGATACATGTAAATTGTATTTTTGAAAATTTTGAAGTTTTTATCTAAATATGGGGTATATTGACTTTTGAAGCAATAATTCAAAAATGGGTGGAGATATAAACTTGGTGGTAATATTATTTGATTGTAAAGACAATGTTACGTAAGTGTACGCATTTTTAGAGTATTTGAACAACTGGGTGAATTTTTAGAAATAAAAGCCTTAAGTGCAACTTCGGACACAACCTTAGCGAGAGCTAAAAATAGACACATATTTATAATTGAAGGAATTTTGAAAGTAATTATGTTTACAAGTTAGGGGGTCCTGAAATTAAATTTGAGAACTGTAGATAATTCAGTCTGTAGACTGGACTAGCCATAGGATAATTGTGTTATAACCATGGACAGCCGGGCCTTCATTTAATTCATTATCTTTCAATTATCGCATTACCATTGGAAACAGTCTGCAGAATTCACCAAGTTCTAAATGTATCAGGGAAATTCTGATTTACGTCTAATGAAATAATATAATACAGCAAACGGAATTAGTTTAGAGAATAGTTCAAATAAATGGACATATTTTGGGAAACTTTTTCAAAAATTGTAACACGAACACACTATTTTTTACTAATTCTATACTGAAAGTTCCTTTCCCTATTTTATTAGGGGTCGCTGTTTCTTACTCTTCTCTTTAACTCATTCCTGTCCAACGCATCTTCACACAATTCTTCCTCTCTCAAATCTTCTGCTACTCTGTCCTTCCATCTTCTCTTTGGCCTTTCTCGTACTTCCGGTATTGAAAATTCCAATCTTGAGGCGAGGCTGCAACTGCAAGTCACTTGCGAGGGACACTCTATCACATTCACATATAACTTTCTGATCCTATACTTTCAACTTTGGTTTCGCATTTGACACTGACATCTGTCAATTAATTTTTTTTTAATATATCTGCTGTTTACATAATTTTAGCAAAGCTGACTAATTCTTGAAAGTTAATCTCTCTTAATGTCTCTATAACCCTATATCTATTGAATATGAAGGAAAATGTATAATCAAACCGTATAGAGAATAAGATATTCTTTCATAATGATAATCACAAAATGTCGAAAAATGATATTTAACTGCATTTTTCAACAAAAACTGTTAAAAACTTCAAATAAGGGTACTTCCGGTGGATCAATTATAACCAAAATCTAATCAGCTCTTCATATGGATGTAAAGAAGAGGAATAAAAAAGAATTATAATTTTTATAATTGTAGTATTGGACTTATCGTCGGAGAAAAAATTGTCACACACGGACACACACACACGGACACACACACACACATACACACACACATACAGACATCATCTTAAAATGGTATATTCTTAACACATAAGAAAAAACACGTGTCCAAAAGATTTTACTCAAAAATGTATTTTTTACCGCAAAACGTTGAAATCTGATGAAAAAGCTATTTTTCACATATTGTCTCCGATTTGCTTCAAAATGCGTTTTCTAGACAAAAAACGTGTATTTAGAGTGTTTTACAGCAATTTGTATAACTTCAATACGGTAGTGTCACTGGGTTGGAAAGGGCAGCACGGAAGCCCTTCAAAAGCTTGTATACACTAAAATATAGTATAATCTATCATATTCTGCCATAAGTCAGCATATTCCATTAACACATAAGAAAAAGCACGTGTTCAAAAGTTTTTACTCAAAAATGTATTTCACACCGCAAAAAGATGAAATCTGATGAGAAACCTATTTTTCACATATTGTCTCCGAATTGCTTCAAAATGCGTTTTCTAGACGAAAAATCTGATGAGAAACCTATTTTTCACATATTGTCTCCGAATTACTTCAAAATGCGTTTTCTAGACGAAAAACGTGTATTGAGAGTGTTTAACAGCAATTTGTATAACTTCAATAAGGTAGTCTCACTGGGTTGGAAAGGGCAGCACGGAAGCCCTTCAAAAGCTTGTGTACACTAAAATATAGTATAATCTGTCATATTCTGCCATAAGTCAGCATATTCCATTAATACATAAGAAAAAACACGTGTCCAAAAGATTTTACTCAAAAATGTGCTTCTACATTAAAAACTCACCACCGAATTTTTTGACCAAAGACAAAACCTTCCTTACCTAAAGGTGACAGAAGGTAAAAATGAGAAATTGCATCCAAATCTCCTATTTGAAATTTGATGTTTGCTTAACAATATCTCGAAACTAATATTTGAAATATCTCCTCTTTACACTTACACATATTTTAAGCTTTCAATGGAGTTAGTAGAAAAAAATCCACTTGAAAAGCACTTTACTAAGTTTGAGGAAACAGACCATGCTAAACTGTTATTCCATCGTAAGAGTTCAATCCACTCTTCCAATTTTCTTCATAAATATTTCCTCCGTTAAGTAGTTTTCGCGTCGGCAATGCAGGAGTCTGCATTAAGATATTATTTTGCAGTGCTGGGTAGTACCGCTGCCCCACGAAATATATTATGATTGTTTTTGTTGTTAATGTGTTTTGAAGGAAAGTTTGCAGTGGACTTAGGAGTTGTGTACCTAGTAGTTAAGTTAGTATATGTTAGATCCCAACACATTTAAGTTGCTCCGTTGGTAAAGCAAGCCTGCAGCAGTCGTACCAACCTTTACGGCAGAGAGACTGTTTATCTTTTTCACTAGACTAAACGGTTTGACTGTTTATAAATTAAAAAAATCTGTTGTGGCCAGCACAAAACCTTCCGTCAATTCGATGTATTTTGTATATATACCAAAAGTTCCTTGAAAAAGATTCTGTATATCCTATAAAATTGTAACACGAACACACTATTTTTTACAAATTCTATACCGAAAGTTCCTTTCCCTATTTTATTAGGGGTCGCTGTTTTTTACTCTTCTCTTTTAATCATTCCTCTCCAACGCATCTTCTTCACACAATTCTTCCTCTCTCAAATCTTCTGCTACACAGTCCTTCCATCTTCTTCTTTTTGGAGGGACACTCTATCACATTCACAAATAACTTTCTGACCCTATACTTTTAACTTAGGTTTTGCATTTGACACTGACATCTGTCAATTAAATTTTTCTGAATATATCTGTTGTTTCCATAATTTTAACAAAGCTGACTAATTTTTGAAAGTTAATCTCTCTTAATGTCTCTATAACTCTATATCTATTGAATATGAACGAAACTGTATAATCAAACCCTATAGAGAATAAGATATTCTTTCATATTGATAATCACAAAATGTCGAAAAATAATATTTAACTGCGTTTTTTTCAAGAAAAACTGTTAAAAACTTCTAATAAGGGTACTTCCGGTGGATCAATTATAACCAAAATCTAATCAGCTCTTCATATGGATGCAAAGAAGACGAATACGAAAGAATTATAATTTTTAGAATTGTAGTATTGGATTTATCGTCGGAGAAAAATTTGTCACACACGGACACACACACACACACACACACACACACAGACACACACACACACACACACACACACACACATACAGACATCATCTTAAAAATTCGATGTATTTTGTACAAATCCGATACCAAAAGTTTCTTGAAAAAGATTTTATAAATCCTGTAAAATTATAACACGAACACACTATTTTTTTACAAATTCCATATTGCAAGTTCCTTTGAAAAGATTCTACAAATCCAATAAAATTATTACACGGACGACCATTATGTAAATTGCACTTGACATTTCCTCATTCCTATACAACGCATCTTCTTCACGCAGTTATTCCTCTCTCAAATCTTCTGGTACACGGTCCTTCATCTTCTCTTTGGCCTTCTTCGTACTCCTGGCATTGAAACTGCAAGTCACTTGCGAGGGACACCCTGTCACTTTTGTTACTTTCTGATCCTATACTTTCCACTTTGGTTTTGCACTTGACACTGACATCTGTCAATTAGAATTTTTTGACTATATCTGCTGTTTCCATACTTTTTACGAAGCTGACTGATTTTTGAAAGTTAACCTCTCTTAATCTCTCTATAACTCTATATCTATTGAATATGAAGGAAAATTTATAATCAAATCGTATAGAGAATAAGATTTTCTTTCATATTAATGATCATAAAATGTCGAAAATTGATATTTAACTACGTTTTTGCCAGAAAAACTGTTAAGAACTTCAAATAAGGGTACTTTCGGTTGACCAATTATAACCAAAATCTAATCAGCTCTTCATATGGTTGTAAAGAAGAGGAATACGAAAGAATCATAATTTTTAGATTTGTAGTTTTGGAGTTATCGTCGGAGAAAAAATTGTCACACACACACACACACACACACACACACACACACACACACACACACACACACACACACACACACACACGGACACACGGACACACACACACATCGTATTCTAGGGATCTTAAAACGTACTTATTCATTAAAAACTCACCACCGAATTTTTTGACCAAAGACAATACCTCCCTTACCTAAAAGTGACGGAAGGTAATTAAGTTTATTTAAAATACGGGACTGCGTGCGTTAAATTGACCGGTTGAGATTTAGACGGTTCGGGTTTGGTTCTAGCCTTTAAGATCGTCATATTTAAATATTTTGAAATATTAGCAAACATTTAGTAAATTATATCGCATAATACGCCCTAGATTATTAAACATTTGTAGTGCCTCTGTTGATGAAAAAATTAATCCCCAAATATCTGCATTTTTTTCTCACAAATTTAGTTGATGTTTTTCCATCTTGTGGGAATTACCATGGAAACATCTTCATATTTTCCAGAGTAGTAATCCTGGATGGTAAATGGAGACACAGGTAGAACACGTGTTTCTTATTAAAATGTTTTCATAAAAGGGAATATTTAATTATTAGTCTCCATAATGGAACATAAAACGCATCTGTTCCTAAGTGAGTCAGATGAAATTATGGACCCTAAAATAGAGGAGGATGATGTATAGGGGTGAATTATAAACCGAATTATCCAAGAAAGACAGACAAAATTAACTACTCTTAAAGAAAATTGATAGAAGAATTTGTTATTACAATAATATTAAAGAATCATCATAACACATCAATAAACCATACTGATGAATTCCCAAGAACAGCGAAACGCGTCTGTGGTTCTAGTGCGCTAGTCTCTGTTAAATTACTCCGATTTTAATATTTTCACGATGATGTATGTGTGCGTGTGTGTGTGTGTGTGTGTCAGGGTTGTTGTAATTTTGCCCGACCCAAAAAAACCCATCTAAAAAAACCCAAAAAAACCCATCTAAAAAACCCAGTTTTACGAAATCATATTTGCAGGCTGGCACAGGTTGTGTTCACGCAGAAAACAAGCCATACTGCTTGTACTGTCAAGTGTCAAACTTAGTGTCAGTGTCACTGATGAATACAAAAAATAATGTCTTAGTACTAAAGCTCCACGGATGCAGATTTTATTCTCTGTTGTGATAATAATTTGAAACGACGTAGAAAGAAAATAGGGATCCACGCAATTAATAAGAATAGAGTAAAATACGAAGAGTATCATCACCTATTCCAAGGATTCAAATTGTACGAAGATAGTTTTTTCGCGTATATGAGGATGACGAAAGACACTTTCGACTATATTTTACATAAAGTGGAAGGCTGTTTAATAAGAAACCGAAAACTGGTCTCTTAAATATTTTCATTTCTTCTTTAAAATATTAAATGAAAAGTTAAATGTATTTATGTAATTAATATAACAGAAATCGTATTTTCTGGTGATATTTATGTCTCATACTTTCACATTGCATATTGATAGAAATATCTCCTCATAATTTTTCAATAATTTTTCTATAGAATGACATTTCTGAAATTTGTTCCAAATTGCTTCCCTTTTTACTTCCTTGTACGAAGTAAAGGAAGTATTGTAATCGCGAAAAATTTCGGTTTCCAGATTTCAACGGAAATATCCATTTTGAGCATCCCTGAATCCATTTTGACTAATTTCGGCGTGACGTCTGTACGTACGTACGTATCTCGCATAACTGAAAAACGGGAAGCCGTAGAAAGTTAAAATTTTGTATTTAGGACTGTTATAACATCTAGTTGTGCACCTCCCTTTTTGGTCAGTACATAACTTTCGGAAGTGGTACTTTACTTGAAGCCTATAATAGATTTTAATGAAAAACTATATTAAAATATAATCCAAAACTTTTCAAATTTGGTATCTAAGACTCTGATATCAATGGGAATAATATATTAGATTTTAGTTAAAATGGTCTAACCGGAAGTGGTACTTTACTTGAAGCCTATAATAGATTTTAATGAAAAACTATATTAAAATATAATCCAAAACTTTTCAAATTTGGTATATAAGACTCTTATATCAATGGGAATAATATATTAGATTTTAGTTAAAATGGTCTAACCGGAAGTGGTACTTCACTTGAAGCCTATAATAGAATTTAATGAAAAACTATATTAAAATATAATCCAAAACTTTTCAAATTTGGTATATAAGACTCTTATATCAATGGGAATAATATATTAGATTTTAGTTAAAATGGTCTAACCGGAAGTGGTACTTTACTTGAAGCCTATAATAGATTTTAATGAAAAACTATGTTAAAATATAAACTAAAACTTCTCAAATTTGGTATTTTATACTTTTATATTAATAATAATAATAATAATAATAACATTTATTTGCCCAACAGTTTTACACTACTTACAGGACAAAAATATAAAACTAAAGTAAGCATGTACAAAAAAAAAATATGTAAACAAAAATAATAAATGTAAATGTAATATTAATAATAGTAAATATATAACAATACATAAAATGAAAACGTTTATATGGCCGTGTTGACTAGGAAATTCTTTAAGCTATTGTAAGATATATTATAAATATCTATGAAGCTAGTAATCTTATTGGCATTGTTGCATATTATGTTGACTGGAGATCGGAGTAAAAGATTGGTTCTGGAGTGGTTCGGCTGGAATGCAATACATGATCGAGATGAAATTCTGGGAACATGTATGTTAAGTTGTTTTAATAGGTCTGGACAGTCAATATCATTATTTAATAATTTAAATAAAAATAAAATTGACATATTATATCTACGATGATGTAGTGATAATTCGTTAAATTTATCAAGCAGAAGATTGTATGGAGTACCTCTTGGTGGATATTGCCTATCACATTTTAGACACAGATATTTAAGAAACCGTTTTTGTACAGATTCCAGCTGATTAACATGATAATTGTATATTGGGTTCCATATTAGTGCACAGTATTCCAATTTAGATCTTACATAACTCACATAAAGAATATAAATTGCAGATACATCAGTAAAATTTGCACAATTTCTAATAATGAAACCCAACATACGATTTGCTGACAAAATAATTTCATTGTAATGGAATGTGAAGGTAAGTGAAATATCGAAGTTAACTCCCAAATCTTTCATATTCATTTGTCGTTGTAATTTGTAATTAGCAACTCTATATTCAAACATAACAGGATTTCTTTTGCGATGATAAGACATTATTTTACATTTCGACGGATTTAATTTCAACTTATTCTGTTCACACCATTCGTTTACAGTATCAATCATAGATTGCAAATAACAACAGTCAGGTATATCGGATACAGTACAATAAAGTTTTAAATCGTCAGCAAATAACAACTTTTGACAACTAATTTTATTACAAATATCGTCAATATAAATGGTAAATAATAAAGGACCTAAGTTGGACCCCTGTGGTACACCAGAGGGCGCTTCGAACATATTTGATGTGAAACCATTATACTGTACGAATTGTATTCTATTACTAAGGTAGGAAGTAAACAGCTGCTGAAGTGATGCACACATACCGAGATGACTAAGCTTTTGAAGTAAAATAGCGTGGTTGATCTGGTCAAACGCTTTTTGAATGTCCATGTAAATCACATCGACTTGGCCACCCTTATCCACAGCTTCAGTTAAATATTGGGTGATGATTGCTAAATTGGTAACTGTGGATCTCTTCTCCCTGAAACCGTGCTGTGAGTTGGATATCTTGTTTTTTATATTGTTATGGATATAGGAATGTAATATCATTTCAAAGACCTTTGAAAAGTTATTTAATATAGATATAGGCCTGTAGTTCCTGATGTTTGATGCATTTCCTGATTTTAAAATAGAACATACTTTGGAAACTTTCCAAATTTTTGGAAATTTTTCATTTTTCAAAATTAAGTTGAAAATATATGTAAGTGGACCTGATAATGGGTATGCACAGTCTTTTACCAGGAAAGATGGTATTTGATCGGAGCCTGCTGTCATTTTGTTCTTTAATTTCTTTATAGCGAACTTTACGTCTTCTTCGTTGACAGAATGAAGAGAAAATGTATCCCAATCACTGTTATAATAATTTATGGGATTTTGATCTAATTCCGGATTCTGGTACACACTGCTGAAGAATGAAGCGAATGCATTGACAATTTCTTCCGGATTGCAATAATTAACATCATCCATGAACATGTTTCCTGGAATTCGAGACTGGCACTTTTTCATCTGTATAAAATTCCATAAGTTCTTATGGTCATTTTTAATAGATGTTTCAGCCGATTTTATAAAGTTTCTGTATGATTCGGCAACTTCGTATTTAATTTTTTTCCTCAACTCCCTGAACTCAGCGTAATCATCGGGTGAATTCGTTCTTTTATAAGTTTTGTGTGCAATATTCTTTTTACGTATGTCTGATATAATATCACGCGTGTACCAGTATGGGTAATATTTTCGTGATGATTTTAATCCATAAGTGGGAATATGTAAATCAAATATTTCGTACAGTTTACAATAAAAATTGTCGCATGCTTCGTCTACTGTTGTAAATTCTCGTAAGAAAGACCAATCGACACATAATAAAGAGTTGTATAAAGCGGGAAAATTTGCTTTTTTAAAGTTGTACCGCTTCTCTTGGTTAACGGCCGGAAAACTCTGATATTCAGCTTTGTTCAAGTTAATTAAGATTTCTAGTGAAGGATGATGAATATCTTCTTTCACATATTCTAAATCTGAGCGCGCGACAGAGCACTCTATGTTAGATACAATAACATCTAGGATTTTGTTGTTAGAGTTTGGAATACTATTTAGTTGATTGTAGTTTAAAAATTCACATAAGTTTTTAAAACAATAAAATTTTCTGTCACTCATATCTTCGATTATTAAACCTGGAATATTAAAGTCTCCAACAATTAACACTTTTTCATTGTTTAAAAGTTCATAGGTACTAAACACTTCGAAAAAAGATTCGAGTTCAGACGGAGATATATGGGGGGGTAAATAAATTAGTATTAATGGAAATAACATAATAGATTTTGGTTAAAATAGTCTAACCGGAAGTGATACTTTACTTGAAGCTGTTATCAGTTTTTCTTAAAAAAAATGGTGTTATTTTGAATTTAACAATAAATGCTTTTAGAAAATTGAATTCTCCGGCGAAAATATCAAGTATGATTAAATTAGCTCTTTGTATAAGCGAGATATGTAAATTTAAAAATTATGTACTTTTTGGTTTCTGTAATTAAGTTTGCTGTGAATAATAAAAATAATAAAAAAATAAAGAATTTAATGTCAATGTCAAATTATGTCCAATACGTGCAATTTAATGATTGTTATAATACATATTTTAATTATTAACAAAATATGTATAGTGTAACGCCAGGCGTACAAGGAAGTCATGTGTTGTCCACATCAGATATTTTGAACTTCGGATATTAGAATATCCATATCAAAGTTATTTTCTGAATACATTCTGGGCTTGTTTACTTTAACCTGCTCAATAAGAATACTGGTCGCGTTCCGGCAAAATCGGAAAGCGGGTAGTACCTGCCTGACAAGCGCCTCTTGAGCAGTTGTCTGCTTTTATTCTGAACGCCTACTCCTAATAACATGTGAACATTTTTAAAGCAGGTTAAAGCAGGTAAAGCGGGTAAATCGGAAACAGGTAACCTGCTTTCTCTCTGAACATACCCTAATATCTTTTAAGCTAGAATTTTTTTTCTTCGAAATTACACATCCGAGTGCAGTGTCGTGTTTCCTCATTCGATCTGGGGCGCGAGTTGTGAGACACCCTGTATTTAATTTGCAGTTTTACTACCTATGTTACTCGAATATAAAACAAGTAGATACGATGTATCATCAAAGAACAATAAAACATTACCGTTCCTTGAATTTATTGTTGTCCCACATCAAAATATTACATTTATCTGTACTTATTGGTTTTTGACTTTTATGGTAACACAAGTAACTTTAATATTACGGGTTTTAGTGTCTATAAAATATATAAAAGGTGATATAAACGAGATACGTGTTCTTCTACAATACAAATATCGATTCGTCTCCTGGAATTGGTCAGTAAATCATTTTTAGCAAATATTTTATGAAATTCAATGTCATAGAAGGTATAAAGTATTACAATTTCACGCTCTTTTGCTGTAGCCAAGGTTTACTTCCGTCATATAGTTTGCAAAACGTAACTACCTATATAAAATAAACGTATCAACACGACTTGCTCATATATTTATAAATGAAATATATTTTTCCTTCTAAATGTTCTAAATAATTCGACCGCTTTATATTTTCAACAAATTATAAAATTACACAAATGCTTAGAAATTTTTACAAAATTCTTTCGGCTAATTTAAACATAGAATTAAACCTCTAAAAAAACTGTGAACCAAATGACTAGTGTTCGAACAGTATTTTAAGGGTCGTCTTCTACACCGAGACCTTTTACTTTTGGCAAAATAAAATATTTTTTCTAAGAAACTACTACTTCCGGTTGTCCAATTGTTATCAAAATCTTTTCAGCTCTTCCCAGGAATGTCAGATTGAGGAATTCATAGTTAAACAGGTCTTATGTCTTATAGTTTTTGAGGAATCGTCCGTCCAACATCCAGCCATACACACACATACACACATCCACACACACACACACACATCATTTTAAAAATGTTATAATCGGATTGTAGGGACCTTAAATCGTGCTTATTCAATAAAATCTGGATATGCGAATTTTAGCATGAATCCAATACCTCTCTTAGCGAGAGGTAAAAAGGTAGTATTATTCCAATTAATAATATGAGTTCTGAAAGATATTTTAAAAACATATTGTAATATTTATTGTTGTTCTCTCCACACATAAACTTTGTAATCCTTCTCCGTTTCAATATATCCAACTATTCATTTTAATCTCCATCCAAACTTCTTCCCTTAATGAAGAAAATCAGAATAAATGTCTCTTCCTCGTGTCATATTGACAACGGACGTTTGTCAACAGGCACAATCGTTAACAGAATTACCGGAAGAGTTATTCGCATCATTAAAACTTAGCGGCATTGCAGAACTTCATCTACCGGTGAAATAATTAAAACAGAACAGGAATAACTTTGCCTCGAGGGAGGTTTTTATCAAAACTTCCTTAGGGATGTGAATGTGGATAGCATAAGGTGACCTACACTTTATAGATGGGAGATAATAATTAATTTATAGCGAACGCGTGGGGACGATACAAATTTGTGTTGGGGACAGATATAGGAGTTTAGAATAATGACTGGATTTTAGAAATTGTTGTGAGAGTACAATATGAATGGGGTTTATGGTCGGTTTCTCTGCAGCAACTTAAATTGTTGATTATTGAAGGGCTTATATCCCAATTGCGTTGTAGCAGCAAATTTAAAACGACAACAGTGTAATGTTGATTTGTGATTGATTCAAAATAAAAATAATCTGTTGCGGCCAGCAGAAGACCTTTCGCTATTTCCATATTAGGCTATATAAGTATTGTACCTACATATTTGACATTTCTGATACACACAAAAACACATATCTCCTTTATATTTTTTAATTCATTCTCATTCTTATTCTTCTAAATGTTCGAGATTCTTCCAATTCATTGATGAGACTGGAGATATTTCTGAAGGGTATATATAACATATGTATCTTTTATTATAAATATTTAATTAATAATAAAATAAGACATATTAACTGTAAAAATATATAAAAAAGATATGTGTTTTTGTGTGTATCAGAAATGTCAAATATGTACAATAGTTATATAGCCTAATGTGAAAATAACGAGAGGTCTTGTGCTGGCCACAACAGTTTTTTTTTTTGTTTATTCACTCAGTTGTTCAAATACTCTAAAAATGCGTACACTTACGTAACATTGTCTTTACAATCAAATAATATTACTACCAAGTTTATATTTCTACCAATTTTTGAATTATTGCCCCAAAAATCAATATACCCCATATTTAGATAAAATCTTCAAAATTTTCAAAAATCTAATTTTTATGTATCTAGATACTTCTCAGTGCTCTGATTCCAAATTTAGAAACTGCAGGTCGATATCTCTTTTCGTTCTCGAGATATTTAGATTCAAAGTTTTGCTCAAAATTGCCCATTTTTGGGTAATAACCCAAAAATGGGTCAAGATATGTATTTGGCGACAACTCCATTTGATTCTATGGGCAAAATTACATAAGTACACCAATTTTCAGAATTTTTGAACACCGCATACAATCTCTAAAGCAAAATAACTGAAAATGGCTAAAAATCGCAAAAATCGTAAGGGGTACCCCTTACGATTTTTTCAGATTTTGGCCATTTTCAGGGGTTTTCAAACTTTTATTCATAAAACATGAACCGGTTGGACAAAAATTATGAAAATTGGTACACTTATGTAATTTTGCCCGTAGAATCGAATGGTGATGTCGCCAAATTCATATCTCGACCCATTTTTGGGTTAATACCCAATAATGGGCAGTTTTGAACAAAACTTTAAATCTAAATATCTCGAGAACGAAACGAGATATCGACCTGCGGTTTCAAAATTTGGAATCAGTGCATTGAGAATTATCTAGATACATAGAAATTTGATTTTAAAAAATTTTAAAGTTTTTATCTAAATGTGGGGTATGTTGACTTTTGGGGCAAAAAAAAATAAAATGTAATTATAGATTTATTTCGAGATGTAATTCGTGGAACGTTTATACAAATACAGTTTAGGCTTGCACTATCGTCAATGATATTGTGCAATAATTTTTACAAATGTACACAAGAAATTATTGTTCGTCTATTCTCAAGCGATAGAATGTCAAAAGTTTTAAGTGACATGGTATAACTGTAAGGCACTTTTATCACCCTAATATCTAAATCCTAAATTTATATGCCCTAAATCTAGTGATTATTTAGGATTTTAGGAATTAGATTTTAGGGTTTTGCAGGAGCACACTATGCTTTGAAATTGACTCGCACTAATTAAACAAATCATGTTCGTTGCTATAATTTGTACAAAACGTCAAATTTACTGTCAAAGAATAGCTTCTTAGCTTCTATTTTATGAAATATAATATTAACATTTACTCTCAAGCATCAAATTGAATCGAATTGTATAATTCATTTTTGTTGTTCTAAAGTATTGCCATACAAACCAATGGATATCACTAGTGTACCAATCGGAGTTGTATTCATGTGAAGAAGGCCTAAATACTAAACGACAAAATACGACATCGGACACGGCCTTAGAAAATTTATCAAATGCATCCGTAGTTTTACATGAATATATGAATAATAGCACGAAAATTGACACTGAATCGACAAAGAAAACCATTCCTCTCCTAATTTGAATCCACTAAGGGTTGTATAGCAACATTCTCTATTTGGAATCAACTGTGTTGGCTTCTATAAAAATAATCATGGAACGTCTCATTGCAGCTCCGATTTAATCAACAACAAACGAGCATCATCCCTGGTTGATAAACAGAGTTGGCCATGATCAGGAATCTAGGGTGGGGGGAGTTTTAATTTCCTCGCAGCGAAAGGCTTCAAAGACTGACTGATTGAACGACGTGGAAGGGAAAGGGGTAGAGAACTGAACTGGACGTACTGATCGAGTGGTGGATAGAAAAGCAGGAGTTCTCAACATTGGGAAGAAATGAAAACAATGATAAAACTAAAAAAAATCTGTTGTGTATTTTGTATAAATCCCATACCAAAAGTTCCTTGAAAAAGATGCTATATATTTTTTACAAATTCCATACCGGAAGTTCTTTTGAAATGTAAATTGCACTTGATACTTCCTCCTTCTTCAGCTTATCCCTATTTTATTTGGGGCCACTGTTTCTTGCTCTTCTCTTCCACTCTTTCGTGTCCAGCGCATCTTCTTCACATAGTTTCTCCTCTCTCAAATCTTCTGATATACAGGGTTAGTTAAAAGTACGGAGACGGTGATTTATTGTCGTTAATATTCATTTTAAGAAATTATGTTCAATACAAAAGTTTTTTTAAAGAAATTTTGATCTACATTTGAGAATACTTGAATTTTTTTTTCTTCAACTGTTTTTGAGTTACGCTTGTCCGAGTAATTTTTATAAATGGGAACCTGTTAATTTTACTCTACCATTCGATAGAGCGTTTTTACCTTCCGTCACCTTTAGGTAAGGAAGGTATTGTCTTTGGTCACAAATTTCGTTGGTGAGTTTTTAATGAATAAGCACGTTTTAGGGTCCCTAGAATACGAATTTACTATTTTTAAGATGATGTCTGTATGTGTGTGTGTGTCCGTGTGTGACAAATTTTTCTCCGACGATAACTCCAATACTACAATTCTAAAAATTATAGGTCTTTCGTATTCCTCTTCTTTACATCCATATGAAGAGATGATTAGATTTTGGTTATAATTAATCCACCGGAAGTACGCTTATTTAAAGTTTTTAACAGTTTTTCTTGAAAAAACGCAGTTAAATATCATTTATTGACATTTTGTGATTATCAATATGAAAGAATATCTTATTCTCTATACGGTTTGATTATACATTTTTCTTCATATTCAATAAATATAGTTATAGTGACATTAAGGGAGATATTCAAAAAAAATTGACAGATGTCAATGTCAAATGCAAAACCAATGTTGAAAGTGTAGGGTCAGAAAGTTATGTGTGAATGTAATAGAGTGTCCCTCCAAAGAGAAGATGGAAGGACTGTGTAGCAGAAGATTTGAGAGAGGAAGAATTGTGTGAAGAAGGTGCGTTGGACAGGAATGATTAGAAGAGAAGAGTAAGATACAGGACCCCTAATAAAATAGGGAAAGGAAATTTAGGTATAGAATTTGTAAAAAAATAGAGTGTTTGTGTTACAATTTTACAGGATATACAGAATCTTTTTCGAGGAACTTTTGGTATGGAATATATACAAAATACATCGAATTGACGGTAGGTTTTGTGCTGGCCACAATGGATTTTTTTCTCTTTACAACAGTATTTTTTTTCAGTTTATTTTAATAATATTTATACAAGGAAAAACACCGGTTCAAGTATTTACGAATAGTAGGTACATCTAAGACAGACAAAAGCGAAGCGATAAACAAACTCGAGCGATGTAATTTATTTACTTATTAATTTGTTTTTAATGATAAGATTTCCATTTTTGGTTTACACTTGACACTGACATTTTCCAATTATAATTTTTTGAATATATCACCTGTTTCCATGATTTTAGCAAAAAGTCTATTTTCCAGAGTCATATTTGCTTGTATATCATCAAATTTATCTGATCATTAAGTAGCTTATATGTTGTAATTATTATCATGTATCATCCTACCAACGAAAGGTCATTACCGCTATAATTACAGAGACAATAACTCACGAGGTGGCATATGAGACTATGGATTTAGATTTTGAAAGGCCATTCTCTATCTCTGTTCATGAACATAATGTAATGTGTACTGGCGTCCATAATTTAATATGAGATACGATGGTGCAAATGCACTTTGTTGATATGGGTACTAAGTAAATAAGAGAACGAAAATAAGTTTTTAGGCGTTACTTACACGCAAGGTGTATGATATTGATAACGTGTCCGAGCCCCAAAAACAAATAAGGCGAGGATTTTTTAAATAGTACGCAAAATAAATTTTAAAACTCGTCAAAGACTCATGAGGCAAGGCAGAACTAATCATCGTGGTATAAAAGAAAACGAGCTACTAGCTCTATATTAAATATGAATGTTAAAGCTGAAGCAATCTCACTTTAATATTTTTACGATGTAGTCCATGTGTGTGTGTGTGTGTGTGTGTGTGTGTGTGTGTGTGTGCGTGTGTGTGTGTGTGTGTGTTTGTGTGGACTTCTCTGTCTTATTATTTTGTAGTTTCTACTGATGAGAATGTAGTTCTCGAAATACGTATATAGTTTTTTTTTAAATTATTGTTAAGGTTAAGGGATATTTCTTTCTTAGTTCCCTTAAATAGTACATATCTTGTCTCGTCAGTGTAATTTGTTCCAGAATTAGTTGGCCATGAATAAAATTTATGAGCAAAAAGTTCGGAACAAGCGCTATGCAAAAACTTTGTACTTTAAGAAAAGAAATAAAACAAATTAAGTTTTTCTGTTGGTTTTTAGAGCGGGAAGATGCTGTGTTAATTTCAAATTAAAATGTGATTTATGCAAGGGAAAAGTAACAACGTGGTATACTCTGTATCATCGAAACTCAAAGAATAGCAGTAAATATTTTAAACATCCTTATACTATAAAAATACAAGGGAACACTTTAGTACGGTGTACCGCAAATTGCCTTAAGTTTGTCACAATACTTGCAATCCCCAGGGTTAGATTAAAGAAAAATTTAAATATCTTATGAGACTTATGTATGCAATTCATAATCCTACCCAAAGACGCAAAGATACTTATTACAAAAATAAGAAATTAATATTGGTGTATTACTATGGTTAGAATTTATAGTAAAAATCTGTTGTGGCCATCACAAAACCTTCCGTCAATTCAATGTATTTCGTACAAATCCGATACCAAAAGTTCCTTGGAAAAGATTCTATAATATATCCTGTAAAATTGTAACACGAACACACTATTTTTTACAAATTCCATATTGCAAGTACCTTTGAAAATATTCTATAAATCCAATATAATTTCACACAGTTCTTCCTCTCTCAAATATTCTGCTACACAGTCCTTCCATCTTCTCTTTGGCCTTCCTCATACTCCCGGCATTGAAACTACAAGTCACTTATGCGAGGGACACTCTGTCACTTATGTTACTTTCTGATCCTATACTTTCCACTTTGGTCCTGATTTTGGTTTTGCACTTGACACTGACATCTGTCACTTAGAATTTTTTGAATATATCTGCTTTTTTAGCTATTTTAGCAAAGCTAATTGATTTTTGAAAGTTAACCTCTCTTAATCTCTCTATATCTATTGATTTTGAAGGAAAATGTACAATCAAATTGTATAGAGAATAAGATTTTCTTTCATATTAATGATCACAAAATGTCGAAAAATGATATTTAACTGCGTTTTCCCCAGAAAAACTGTTAAGAACTTCAAATAAGGGTACTTCCGGTTGACCAATTATAACCAAAATCTAATCAGCTCTTCATATGGTTGTAAAGAAGAGGAATACGAGAGAATCATAATTTTTAGAATTGTAGTTTTGGAGTTATCGTCGGAGAAAAATTTGTCACACACTCACACACGGACACACACACAGACAAACACACGAACACACACACACACACATACATACAGACATCAATGTAAAATTAGTAATATCGTATTCTAGGGATCTTTTGACCAAAGACAATACCTTTCTTACCTAAGGGTGACGGAAGGTAAAAAGCCTGGATTAAGGTAGCCAGTTTTGAGTATCAATTATACTAACGACATTTAATAGTTTCGATATATTTAAGAAACTGGTACAGTTTCCAAACTAAGAAATAAATTGTGTAAAGATCATGTCAGCCACCGAGATTTGAACCCAGGACCACTGCCTTGCCGGGGCAACGCTCTACCAACTGAGTTTTGATAAAACTTCTCTAGTAGTTGCAACGTGGTAATGCAAATCTGAAGAAACAATGTTTAGTGTACACTTTCGTCCGGCCCACATTATTAAGAAGTTGAGCAAACTAGTGCTTCATTAAATAGCACGTCGAAAGGCTAGGCCGAAAATAAAAAGCAATACCGTGCTCTATTTTTAAGGAAAAGAATCAACTAGTAATATCGGCAATCCTTTCAATATCGGCTCATAATCAGGCTCTTATATTGATCTGTCTAACATGTCAACAACTTTCGTTTCTTTTGCTTGTTATTTTGGGTTTATTCCTTGTCTGATTCCTTCTAAAAGTTGTTTGTTTGCTACTGTTTGCTTTTCAGTTTTCAATAAGAAAATGTACGTGCAAGTACGCTTCATGCTTTTTTTAATTTCCGCGGATAACGTTACATAAAAATTGCAGAAAATTTTGTAGGATAAGATAGTTACTTTCTAGCATAATTCTTGCTATTAGGCATTAGCCGACTGATAGAAACTAGATTACTTTGTAAAAAAATTGCGTACACATATTATTTGCTGTATTGAGTCGGTCTTGATTGACAATGTCATTAGAGACAAATAAAATGACAAAATTAAAAGAAATCGCGAAAGTTTTAATACTGTCTAAGTTAGAAGAGGGGTGGTTAATTTTTCTGAAATATATTTGTAATTTATCAGTAAATTAAACTCTTGCTCCTCAATAGAAAGAATAGTGACATGATAGTAACAACAATAACAATTATCAGTTGAAACATATCCAGTTTTAAAAATGTGGTATTTACATAGCTAAAAAATCTGTTGTGGCAAGCACAAGACCTCTCGCCATTTCCATATTAAGCTATATAAGTATTGTATTGCACTGCGCTTTCGAACAGTCGTTTTATAACAAAAAAATTACAGAACTTTACCCAAATATTGTTTTTTATTGTATTTAACATGTCTTCTGCACACATATAATTCTAATTATATCTATTTTTCATTGTATGAGGAATAATATAAAATATTTAATTAATAAAACAATAAGAAAGATTAAATATACTTTCCAGAAAAAGCTATCAGAATGTCACTAAAACTGTTGATTTTTGGCACTCACATGTGTCATTTACAAACTATGTTATAAACACTGAAATTTGTCAACTGGTTTTCATAGCCTCTGCGATTAAATTACTCTATATATTATAGTGTCTTTATCTCTAAATCTATACAAGATATAATATAAAATTTAAGTGTATTAGATGGAGAATTTTAAGTTCTTCAATATTTAATAACAAAAATTTCCAAAAAATTATAATAAGAAGAATATTTCTAAGAAATTACTACTTCCGGTTGTTCATTTGTTACCAAAACCTTTTCAGCTCTTCCCAGGAATGTCAGATTGAGGAATCCATATTTAAACAGTTCTTAAGTCTTATAGTTTTTGAGGAATCGTCCCTCCAACATTCATACATACACACACATCCACACACACACACAGACATCATTTTAAAAATGTTATAATCGGATTCTAGGGATCTTAAATCGTGCTTATTCAATAAAATCTGGATATGCGAATTTTAGCATTAATCCAATACCTCTCTTAGCGAGAGGTAAAAAATATAAAAACTCGGTTACTTGATTTTTAAGGTGTACGCGATTTATTTGCAACCCAGTGTACGGAGTTATGGAGTTTCAAACAGGATTCGTTTTTTAATATCCACCCGGTATATTTCCAAAATATTCTTCTCGATTCCTTTTTAAACAAAGGATATATCTTCCTTTATTTACTCATCCTCTCTGGTTTTTCTGAAAAACTATCCTTAGTAACACTCATATCTCATCCTCTTTATATAAGTAGTTTCTCACACTATCGATAAATCACTGCATGTCTCCCTTGTGCCCTCCATATACGAGTACAATCTCTAACAGTCACAAGCACCATTGGAGAAGGCTGTGACGGACGTCTCATTTTGTCTTTGTTTACGTAACGCGAAACAACACACGACCTAAGTAAACGCCCAAGGATTTAGGAACCATTTGAACACATTCAAGGAACGAAAATAAATAATATGGGGCTAATGACAAATTGACAAATACAATACAGCTTCTCGAAGCAAACATTTGCCCCGAAAAAAATGTGAACTAAATTTGTAGCAGTAAATCAAAACGAAAAAATCTGTTGTGGCCAGCATAAGACCTCTCGCCATTTCCATATTAGGCTATATAAGTATTGTATTGCACTTCGCCTTCGAACCGTCGTTTTATAACAAAATATTACAGAACTTTATCCAAATATTGGTTTTTATTGTATTTAACGTGTCTTCTGCACACATATAATTCTAATTATATTTATTTTTCATTGTATGAGGAAGTTTCTAAATGTGAAAGATTCTTCCAATTCATTAACCAGATTGGCGGTATTTCTAATGGATATATGCATTTTACCACAATTTTACCTATAATTTCAAATATTTAATTAACAAAACAATAAGAAAGATTAAATATACTTCCCAGAAAAAGCTTTTAGAATGTCACTAAAACTGTTGATTTTTGACTCTATCATTTACAAACTATGTTATAAACATTTGAATTTGTCAACTGGTTTCTTTAATGCCTTGGTCTCTGCGATTAGACTATTCTATATACCTATTGCAGTGCCTTTATTTCTAAATCTATACAAGATATAATAAAATTTTTAAATGTATCATATATAATTTTATGTTCTTCAATAATAGTAATAATATCAGAAATTTTCAAAAAATAATATTTAGAAGATTTTTTAAAGAAACTATTACTTCCGATTATCCAATGGGGAAGTTTAGCAAATATAACACAAATGACTGCTGAAATTGAAGTTAAAAATTAAAATTATTGCTCCATTTATTTGTAATTAATATTTTGTGGGTAAACTGTAAGTACGTCACAAGTCAGTTATGCGCAAACTTAGAACGATGAAATCGAACCACTTGAACGTAGGTCGTAACAACAACTCAGTCTCAAGTGACGTAACCGCAACCGCGTGCGTCAGTGTATAAGTCGACATACGTTGCGCCCAGCCTCTACCTACGTCATCACAGCTTAAAATCGGCTTTTCCGGAAAATCTGGGCATTTTTGAAAAAAATAAAACGTTACATTATTTCCTATGGAATAAAAAAATATAAAAAAATCGCTAAACTTCCCCATTGTTACCAAAATCTAAACAGCTCTTCTCAGGATTGTCAGATTGAGGAAACTGTCACACACACACACACACACACACACACACGAACATCATCGTAAAAATTTTATAATCGAGAAATATTGAACAATAAGGGTGCAAGATGAAAACCCTGAGGCAAACCAGAGGTTATAAGGATATTCACGGAAACGTCACATTGTACTATATTAGTTAAGCAAGAACAGAACCATTATAATAAGGGACCATGTACACCGATTTCTGCTAATTTTACAATGGAAATCATCATGACATTATTTGTGCCGCTCTGTTGAAATGAAGACATAATTACATAGAATGAATTCCCTCCTACTTTGTATAGTACAAACATCTTATTGTTCATTACCTGGTGGTAGAATCCCATTTGGAGAAAGTACGTAATCCAATAGTCCCATTTCTGTTTGTAACTAAATTAAATACAAAGTGTTCAAAATAATTTTGATTGTAATTCGAATTAACTGGCATGGTTTATACAATCTAGTGTATTTCACCGCCATATTGTGGTAGCACTGCAAGCTTGCACGGGGAATCCCCAGGGTGCTATTATTCAACTTGTTTGCGCTTGTCAGTGCTACCAAAAATGTGGAGATAAGCCTTCAATGAAAATGCACAACAGGCCAGGGTATTTTATGGTTAATAGGAAAAATGGACGAACAATAATGATGAGAGATATGATTCATCATTGGCTGAACAGCCCTTATTCCGTTAAGTTAAATTTCGGGCATCCTATAACTTGCTACAAAAAATTCCACAAAATTAAAAAAAATTATTGTAGTTAACACTTCCCTTTCTATAAATACGTACATTAACGTAACATTGTCTTTACAATCAAATAATATTACTACCAAGTTTATGTCTCTACCCATTTTTGAATTATTGCCCCAAAAGTCAATATACCCCATATTTAGATAAAAACTTCAAAATTTTCAAAAATCTAATTTTTATGTATCTAGATACTTCTCAATTCGCTGATTCCAAATTTTGAAACAGAAAGTCGATATCTCTTTTCGTTCTCGAGATATTTAAATTCAAAGTTTTGCTCAAAACTGCCCATTTTTGGGTAATAACCCAAAAATGGGTCGAGATATGAATTTGGCGACAACTCCATTCGATTCTACGGGCAAAATTACATAAGTACACCAATTTTCATAATTTTTGAACACCGCATACAATTTCTAAAGCAAAATAACTGAAAATGACCAAAAATCGAAAAAATCCTAAGGGGTACCCCTTACGATTTTTTCAGATTTTGGCCATTTTCAAAGTTTTTTCCATAAAAAATGAACCGGTTGGAGAAAAATTATGAAAATTGGTACACTTATGTAATTTTGCTCGTAGAATCGAATGGTCGTGTCGCCAAATTCATATCTCTCTGGGTAATAACCCAAAAATGGGCAATTTTGAGCAAAACTTTGAATCTAAATATCTCGAGAACGAAAAGAGATATCGACCTGCGGTTTTAAAATTTGGAATGAGCGCATTGAGAAGTATCTATATGCATAAAAATTAGATTTTTTAAAATTTTGAAGATTTTATCTAAATAAGTATATTGACTTTTGGGGCAATAATTCAAAAATTGGTAGACATATAAACTTGGTAGTAATATTATTTGATTGTAAAGACAATGTTACGTAGGTGTACGCATTTTTAGAGTATTTGAACAACTGAGTGAATAAACAAAAAAACTGTTGTGGCCAGCACAAGACCTCTCGTTATTTTCACATTAGGCTATGTAAGTATTGTACATATTTGACATTTCTGTTACAAAAGCACATATCTTCTTTATAAATTTTTACATTTAATATGTCTTATTTTATTATTAATTAAATATTTATAATAAAAATTTGGATATTTGAAAATTTTGAAGTTTTTATCTAAATATGGGGTATATTGACTTTTGGAGCAATAATTCAAAAATGGGTACAGATATAAACTTGGTAGTAATATTATTTGATTGTGAAGACAACGTTACGTAAGTGTACGCATTTTAGAGTATTTGAACAACAAAAAATATATAAATTCTTCGTGACTACGCAGTTCAAAAGTATTCCTATTGAACAAATCGCGTATTTAGTAATTCTTTTAAATATCAAGGTAAAAAAAAACCCTAGAAATGAGTGGTTAATTTATCCCGATGATATAATTATTTGCAATATGATTTTATAGCGTTCACAAATAACAAAAATATAATATAGATTTTCCACTTTACGTACAAGGGAAAAGGAAATAGAAAAAAATGTAATCTAATAATAAAGCAAAACAAAAAATCGTTCAGAGATAGGAAATTACATTTTGCATTTACAGGGGTGCCAATCTCCGTACTGTATCAGGATATTACTAACAGTACTGCCAACGGATTTATCACTACTAGTTTTTTTTTTTTTAATAATAAACAAGATTTATTATACGCAGTTTTATATTGAAAATTCAATATTATTTTGCGCCTTGCTATAAAATGTATTTACACTTGCTTTAGTTAGTATGAGGTAGCGTCAGAATGTTCTCGGAATTAACAATATAATTTTACTGAAAAAATATGTTGTGGCCAGCACTATACTTCTCGCCAGTACTTCTGAAGATGCCGCAACTGCCAAAATTGTACAATAAAGTAAAAATATACTTGCGAAATATACCGGGTGTTATTTTTTTTTCATTAATTTAAATACATACCTACATATTTATTGATTTATTGAAATTATATTATATTCCTTGATATTCGTATAATACAACTGTAACTATTGTCTTATTTACTATTACTATTTTATTTTTAAAACGTTACCATTATTAATTTGAAAAGATAGGTTTTTTTGACAGTGCTATTTACATGTCAGTTACTTACATTTGAAATCTGAACCGTGTAACAAAGGAATTGAGTTCATTTTTAATACATAGGCTGCGGGATTTATAAAATAGATTATTTTATATATTTATTTATAAAATATATAGAAAAAATATGAATGTTAACCTTTAGAAACTTTAATAATTTTTAATTCTTATAATAAACATAAATCGCGAAAAATAGTATTTTACGTTCCAAGTTAAGAAAAGTGAAACTTTACCAGACGAGTATGGCAAGTTTAATGCCAAACGAGTACAGTAAAATTAAAATCACTATTCTGACTCGGTGCGTACACTATTTTTTCGTATTTTATATTATTATTAAAAAAATTGCAGCATAATATACTGAATGAAAAACATCTACAAAACATAATACTCTGATTCTCAGTAACAAAGTAACTTGACAATTATTGTTTTTCGTATATTACAACCTCCAAACAAATTAATTTTTGGAGATCGATTTGCAAAACGATGGATCTATATGATGAAAAAACATGGAAAACGATTTAGAAGATAAACAATAAAAAATAAAAGTAAATAATTCCTTGTAACAAAATGTATTTTAATGACAAAACTGTTGCTATGCAGTAACGGCTGCTATGTTGTAAAGTAACCCATTACTGTACGATTTCGAGTATATTACAATATTACATTACTGTACAAAATACAAAAATTATGTTTAAAAGTATTTTTCAGAGAAGAACTATTTTTAGCTTCAAGTAAAGTACCATTTCTGGTTACCTGATTTACACCAAAATCTTTTTGAGTTAGAGCTTTAACAAAATCCATACACACACACACAACACACACACACACACACACACACACACACACACACACACACACACATGTACACATACAGGCATCATCGTGAAAATGTTAAAATTTGATTCTAGGGTCCTTAAAACGTGGTCATTTACCAAAATGTCGACATGTGATTTTTAGCACGATCCCTATACCTCCCTTACCAAGGATTGCTGGAAGCAAAAATATATTTTCCAGTAAAAGAATTCATTTTTTAAAAATAATTCTACTGATGAGCATATTAAGGTAACCAAGTTTATTTTGATATTTGTGGATTAAAATACATTTAAATGTATATTATAAAATAAATTATTTACTAATCCTGTAATAATTGTGGTTAATATTATCAAAACTTTAGGGGTAAAAAATACCCCGTGTGACGTCTATGGCACAGGTGATCATCCCACACACCCTCGTTTGTTAACTGACATTTTCATACAGTGTTTGAGTTATTTATTTACATATAATCGAATTATTAATTTAATCAATTTCGATATAAAATTATTAATAATTAATTATGATGGAAATGTAAAATTTATTATAATTCACTGTCACAATTTCAAAATTTTCATAAAGTTGTATTAGTTAATAATTCATTTAATGTGAAAGCAGTCATCACCAGATAATAATATCGTAAAAATCTGTTCTGATATATATTTCAAATGATTAATTATAGAAAAACCATCAATACACATTTAATGCTCATGATAAATAACCATTAACTAATCTGTTTAGCAGGAAAAGATATTTAATAATGTCAGCTAAAAATCGTATATCCAGATTTTAGTGGATAAGCACGTTTTAAGGTACTTAGAATCCGAACTAAACAATGAAAATCTACAGCAAGTCCAAAAATTTAAATACCTGGGGTCAATGATCTCAGAAGATGGAAGATTTGATGAAGAAATAAAAGAAAGAAGAACAACAGGAGGCAAAATATTCAATAGCATCAAACACAGCATCTTAGGAAAGAAAGAAATACCGAAAGAGACACGAGTACAAATATTTAAGAAAGTAGTGACGCCTATACTCATACACGGACCTGAAACATGGACATTAACGCAAAGACAAAAAGAAAAAATTACGGCCATCGAAATGAGATTCTTGAGAAAAAATGAGGGGAAAACAAGACTTGACAGAATTGAAAACACAACCTACAGACAAAACTTAAAAGTAAAATCAATAGAAGATAAGATAGCAGAAGGACAGCTGAGATGGTATGGTCATGTAGAAAAGATGGGAGAGGAGAGAATAGTTAAAAAGGTGTTTGAAGCAAAAATTGGAAGAAAGAAACCACGAGGACGACCAAGAAGAACGTGGCTGGAAGAAGTAAAGGATGCAGCACAAAGAAGAGGTCTAACTTGGGAAGAAACGAAGGCAGCAACACAAGATAGAGCAGAGTGGAAAGAAATATGGAGAAGACCAATCAGAACTCAACCCCCTCCCCCGCAAGCCGGGGGAACGCCTTACACCCGTGAGGGTAGAAAGGTGCAGGATTAATGCCCATATTCATAAACACTCGTAAAAAATTTTAACGGTTCGTTATAATTTTTATCCAATAAAAACAGTCGACATTGAAAGAAAAATCGAAATTTTACTTGTCAAGTTTGATTCCATTTGTCAAAAATTATAACGAACCGTTTTGAAACTTTACGAGTGTTTATGAATATGGGCATTAGTAAGTAAAGTAAATAATCCGATTATAACATCTTTTACGATGATGTCTCTATCCGATACATTTATTTTTATTATATCTTCTATGAAGTTAAAGACATACACATATATAAAATAATAGTTGTAAATGAATCTCGCAGCCCATGGAAAACAAGTGGAAAAATTAAAATGTTTGTAATTGACAGATAAATGTGAGTGTCAAAACGAATTGGAAGAATCTCGAACATTAGAGGAATAAGAGTGAATAGAATGAATTAAAAAATATAAAAATGTATAAAGAAGATATTTTTCTTTGTGTCTACAAATTATATAGCCTAATATGGAAATGGGGAGAGGTCTTGTGCTGGCCACAACAAATTTTTAATTTTGAAAAATAATAATAGTACTTATTTTTCCCGGATTTGGAATCGTAGCAAGCCAGGATTTACCTGTTCGCTCCAAGCAACCGACCGATCGTATTTTGTCAGTTGTAAACAAACATTCATTCCGTCGTGTTCGTAGACAATTATTTTATAAATTTCCGTGAAATATAAGTGATTTAACAATAAATATTGTTATTAACAAACTCTTTATGACTTTATGTGTATGTTTATGTATAATATGTGACTGGAAACTGTAAAATGTGTTGTGAAATTTGTTGAAGAAAATGTGCAGTTCCCGATAGGAGACCCATGATGCCGACTTCCAAAGTAAGCTTAATTATTTTTTTGTATCATTGTTTGTTGTATTTTATTTCTAGTTTTATTGTTGTTACATCGAAATATGAAATTTGAATATATTGCATTTATTATTATGATATTACTGGACATTGCGGAGTAAATATCGAAGTCTGATCAGCCGATTTCATTGGAAAGATCGTCAAATTCTTAACGTAATATATACATATTTGATTTATTATAATGAAATAATTGTTGCAGTCACTGTTTTAATATTTCATAATCTGTAATATTCTTCACGTAAGAATGACATTAATTCGTTTATAAGTACTTCAATTTGCTTTATAATATGTGGTGACAAGGACAAGACTATTATTCTAGCTTTTTTGATAGATCATGAGACTCAAAAATGTTAAAATGCACGCCAATGAATACGATCTATATTGATTTAGGCTTTTAGGAATTAGTTTTTAGGGTTTTACAGGAACACACTATGCCTTGAAGTTGGCGCGCATTTATTGAAGAAGACCTAAATCCTTTTTATACTATAAATACATCACAGACAAAAAGACACGTATTGATTTATCTCAAAATTTTACGTTTTGGAACTAACGTGTGAGTTTACTTCTTGAGAGATGGTAGGCACTATAGTGACTGAGGCTGCATCCGATGTTGCTCTTTTATTACCCTAATATCTAAATCCTAAATTTATGTGCCCTAAATCTAGTGATTATTTCGGATTTTAGGAATTAGATTTTAGGGTTTTGCAGGAGCACACTATGCCTTGAAGTTGGCGCGCATTAATTGAACAAACCATGTTCGTTGCTATAATTTGTACAAAACGTCAAATTTACTCTCAAAGAATAGCTTATCTTCTATTTTATGAAATACAGGGTGTCTCTTAAATAGGGGGACATGGCTTAACCACAAATTCCTGAGGCTAAAATAAGACGATTTAACCAAACTTGCTTCTACCGGAAAGTGTACCATTTAGCCAGAATTCTGCTTCAAAGTTCTTCGAAAAAAAATTAATTTTGCTTATAATAATCGGACGCTTTATTCGATTTGGATGAAATTTAGTATGACAGTTTATTTGGTTATGTCATCTTTTAAGGTGATACTTGTTATTATTAGTGAACCACTAGTGTATGAAACTTAGGTGTCCCAATATTAATTAGACCGTAACTTTTTAATGGAAATGCCGAAAACGTGAAATTATTTTTCTTCGGAAAGATACATTCAATAGTAAACTTTTCGCTCTCTGTATAATTTGTGATATCTGTTACGGTTCACACAGAAAAAAATAAAATCTGAGTGTCTGCACTGCTAAATTTTTAAAATAAATTTAATCTAGCAGTCTATCCAAATGTCAAACAAGTAATTTTTAATGACAGTAACGCGTTGTCAATCTTCACAACTTTTTAAGGAGTAAGCTAAGACATGTAATCGTCTTATTTATAATAATGGTAGTAAAATATTATTAGGCCAAACAAACGGATGTTACTAATTTTAGAATATTGCGAAGGAAATTTTTGACAACCCGTAAAACAATTGTTACTGTCATTAAGAAAAGTTTACTATTGAATGTATCTTTCCGAAGAAAAATAATTTCACGTTTTCGGCATTGCCATTAAAAAGTTACGGTCTAATTAATATTGGGACACCTAAGTTTCATACACTAGTGGTTCACTAATAATAACAAGTATTACCTTAAAATATGACACATCCATATAAACTGTCATACCAAATTTCATCCAAATCGAATAAAGCGTCCGATTATTATAAGCAAAATTAATTTTTTTTCGAAGAACTTTGAAGCAGAATTCTGGCTAAATGGTACACTTTCCGGTAGAAGCAAGTTTGGTTAAATCGTTTTAGCCTCAGGAATCTGTAGTTAAGCCATGTCCCCTTATTTAAGAGACACCCTGAATAATATAAACATTTAATCTCAAGCATTAAATTAAATCGAATTGTATAATTCATTTTTGTTATTCTAAAGTGTTGCCATACAAACCAATGGATATTATTGGGCCATTCGGAGTTGTATTTATGTGAAGAAGACCTAAATCCTAAATACTAATTGCCAAAATGCGACATCGGACACAATCTTTGAAAGTAAACGATACATTTTCAAAGTTTGTCGTTAATAGAATTTGAATCACACCACATTCTCCAATTAATTCTAACACTGTTCTTCTTATAATAAATGAATGCCAATGTTGAAATCTTCTTCTTATTCTTGTGTTTTTGTCGTAAGTTGATTCGGTAAGGAGTTGTGATTCCGTTTTAATATTTGACGAACCCAGGGACCCATCTGCTGTGTTGCCTTAGGCTTCCAAGTAGGATTACTGCCACGGGTTCTTCTGCTTTCATACGCACTTCAAATTTTTATAAACAACGCCTTCTTTATTTCACACAAACGAAAAGATACTATAAGGTTATTCTTTCTGAAGTTTTGGCAATTCAATCACAATGTGGAATAATAAAAATAGGACACCAATTTAAAAATATGAGCATATATGTACATCTCATTTTCTTCATCCTAATATTTTGGTTACTTTTTAATAAATACACGGTAAATAAAAACTTTGTTGTGATTACCAAAAATAAGTTACAGCAGCAAATTTTTCTTGTCAATATAGGACCAGCAAATATACTTGTTACAGTTACCTAGATAAATTTTCTGGTAAAAAATTGTTGTGGAAACAAATACAGTTTTGTTATATATAACAAAAGATATTTGTTATGCGAACAGATAAAATAAGTTACCATTAAGAAGTATAAATTTGTTATACGAACAAATAAAATAAGTTACCATTAATAACTATGGATTTGTTTTGGAAACTAATTAATTTTGATAGATATACAAATGCATTAATGAGGTAGTAAGGTAAAAATTACATACATGCGTATTATAATAATTTTATTTATTTATAATTATAATCTATATACATGTAACAAATATTATATAAAAAAATAACTTATGAAACAACAGTCACTTAAATCATATAGATTTATCAGTAATCAATACATACCTTCAAATTTCTCAATAAGACACTCTAATTGTCATTGTTTTAAAATATCTTTTACAAAATCATCCATTTATATTGACGGGCACAAGAAACAAGCAGTTTTAAAATACAATTTTTGACAGGCCAAACTTAACAGCGCAAGCAAATGAGACACGACGTAGTATAGTATTGTACCGTGAGTATTTTTTAACGTGAAACATTGGGTTTGTCATATCCATGGTTACTTGACATTTGATTGACAGCAATGTATTTGCCCGTTCCATTTAAAATGAAACATAGGGAACGAATTTGACATTTGATTAGTTGCAGAAAAAATATAGTGTGCATCTTGTGCCCGAGTGGTTTTTTGAAATTTCTTACAATATTTAAATATAATACTTCTGTCAAATTCATTCCCCATGTGTCATTTTAAATAAGACATACAAATACATTGCTATCAATCAAATTTCAAATCATAACTTATAGGAAAATTCAACGGTTATCTGTCATATTGACAAGATGTCATTAGAGGTTAATTTTCTTTAATTTATTATACCTGTTTTATAAAAATTAAATTTGGATGTAGAAAAAATACTGTGTGCACCTTGTGCCCGAAATATCTTTAGTTCTCTCGAGTGGTTTTCTGACTCCGCTAAATTTCTTACAATATTTAAATATAATACTTCTGTCGAATTCGTTCCCTATGTTTCATTTTAAATGGAACGGGCAAATACATTGCTGTCAATCAAATATCAAGTCAAACCCAATGTTTCACGTTAAAAAATACTCACGGTATAACACGAACAGTGAATTATGCTGTATACCAGGGAATACCCTGTCTACACAAAAGTATATGGTGGAAAGAGGAATTTGTAATCTTTACAAAATATAATGTCACAGGAAAAAAAATAATAAAATTTGTCCCAGTAACAGATTAAATATTTTTAATTGTTGCAAAATGATTTTGTAATCTGAACAAAGTAACAAAATGACTGCTTAGTACTACTAATAATAATTGCTACCATGACTAATATTTTACAGCAAATAATACTTTTTATACACAACAAAAATGGTTTAGTTTTGGAAACTTAAAATACAAAGTTTTTGATATACACGGCAAAAACATATTGTTGAAATAACAAAAAAAATACAGCTAACTAAATTTTGTCCGGAATATCAATGTAATTTTTTACCGTGTAAGCACGTTTTAGGAGCCCTAGAATACCATTTTACTAGTTTTACGATGATGTGAAAAATTTTTCTCCGACTATAACTCCAAAACTTCATTTTTAAAAATGATGATTTTTCGTATTTCTCTTCTTTACATCCATATGAACAGCTGATTAGATTTTTTTTATAATTAGTGAACCGAAAGTTCCCTTATTTGAAGTTCTTAACAATTTTAAGTAATTATCAATGTGAAAGAATATCTTAATAATCTCTATACGGTTTGATAATGTATTTTCCTTCATATTCAATAGATATATGGTGCGATTTTGTAATTTTCTATACCGCTAAGTTAGAAACAATAATGTAATTTTAAATTAATTTAAAACCTTATAACAAATGCTCAAATTGAGCGCCATTTACACCAGCAACAATGGTACAACCTATCACTAAATGTTATTTGCTCGCACCGAAATGTTTCTTCTGGAATTGCTGTAAGAGACTCTTCCTATTCATTAACCAGATTGGCGGTATTTCTGATGGATATATGCATTTTACCTATAATTTCAAATATTTAATTAATAAAACAATAAGAAAGATTAAATATACTTCCCAGAAAAATCTATCACTCTATTTATTATAGTGTCTTTATCTTTAAATCTATACAAGATATAATAAAAAATTTAAGTGTATTAGATGGCGATGTTCTTCAATATTTAATAACAAAAATTTCCAAAAAATTATATTTAGAAGAATTTTCTAAGAAACTACTACTTTCGGTTGTTCATTTGTTACCAAAACCTTTTCAGCTCTTTCCAGGAATGTCAGATTGAGGAATGCATAGTTAAACAGTTCTTAAGTCTTATAGTTTTTGAGAAATCATCCCTCCAACAAAAGTTAATTATTTCGATTTAATATAAAAATCAACATTAGGAATGCCGGATGCACCCAATTTCAAGCTTTGGTCCGGCCCGGCCCAATTTCGAGTCAGTTTTCGATCCGGGCTAGCTAATTTTTTTGTCGAGTCGATCTTCGAGTCGGGCCGGTAATTTTTATTTTCGGGCCGAGTCGATCCAAACCTCAAAGCCCGGCCCGGCCCGGCCCGAATGCATCTCTACCTATACCTCCCTTACCAAGGGTAGCGGGAGGTAACAAAAATATTAATAAAATGTGCCCCCTAGATGTTAAAACATTTCGCGTAAACCGGATATGTCTATCACAATTCGTTTCAAAATTATTAAGGGTGGATCATCTTAAGCACGCCACTCTGTATAAATACATGTTAGGATATTTTTTAAACTTAAATATGGTAACTTATATACTTACAGTCAAATTAATTAAGGGAATAATTAGTCATTTTTGATTAAAAAAATATTTTTTTTAATTCCTTTCTTTCATTTTTATTGAAACTAGTTCTTCTTATTCTCCGCACGTCGTCAACCACTTAGAGCTACTATTATCCTCCATTATCCTGGAGTTTTCCAATAGCGTTTCATTTCCAATCAGGACTCTTTGTTAAATACGGGCTAATTATCCTCAATGCACTACTGTAATCCTGATTTACGTAAAGTTATCCTGAACAAGGAACCAACACCTTTTAACTATAGGATTAAGTAGACGTACAATTGGGAATTCAACATAAATTGCTAAGTAGGACAGTTTATTGTGCAATACTAACACGGATTTAAATGCCGTAAAGGATTAACAGTAGTTATTTGATTATAAGCTGCAAACCTGAATAGAAGATTACGAGAAAAATATGTAAAAAATTCTATGTGCAAAGGTTTACCTATACAGGGTGTCTCAGGACGAGCTTACGCTATCTATATTTTAAATACTATTTAATATAATTTAACGAAATTTGGTATCTAGGGGTTATCCAACATGCCCGTTTTAACTAAAATATTTTCAATGCAGTAGCACTTCCGGTTTGACCGGAAGTTGACCTCAACTTTCTTATTTTAAATAGAATACGCTATATTTTATTTTACCATTGAATGCAGAGGAAAATTTTACATATGAGGCAATAAAAACATTTTACTCATGATCAACTACTTCCGGCGTTATTTAACTTTTTTTGATTTTTTGTCTGAAATCCGGCACATTTTCAAAACTCTGTATATCGGGAACGAGATCGAATTTTTATAATCTGAAAAAAGCCTTTTATAAAGGAGACTTTAAGCTACATTATCCATAGAACAATCCTGGATTATTTATAAAAATGTGACGGGTACGTTACACCAAAATTACAGTTGACAAACTTCAAAAAAGACAAATTTTTTAAATGGAACCCCCCCTCCCCCCTTTTTATTACATAAATGTGTACTACGATAAAAAATAAGGGTAGTTTATGTAACATATCCTATGTTGAAAATTGATAGAATTTCAGTAAATTAGAAAAACATGTAATCTGGGTATAATTATTTTATTAATACGGATAAGTAAGCCATGGAAAAAAATGTTTGTTTTTACAAACTCATCTACTTGATTTCTTAGATAATTTACCGTTGGATCAAACGAATTTAATATGGTACCAGCATGATGGCGCTCCACCCCACAATAGCCATAGAATAAATACTTTTTTGGAAACAATTTTTGAAGATAGGTGGCTGGCAAATAATGTTTATAACATACTTTGTAAATGACACATGTCAGTGTCAAAAATCAACAGTTTTAGTGACATTGTGATAGCTTTTTCTGGGAAGTATATTTAATTTTTCTTATTGTTTTATTAATTAAATATTTGAAATCATAGGTAAAATTGTGGTAAAATGCATATACCCATCAGAAATACCGCCAATCTGCTTAATGAATTGGAGGAATCTCTGACATTTAGAAACATCCTCATACAATGAAAAATAGATATAATTAGAATTATATGTGTGCAGAAGACATGTTAAATACAATAAAAAACAATATTTGGGTAAAGTTGTAATATTTTGTTATAAATTGACGGTTCGATAGCGAAGTGCAATACAATAATTACTTATATAGCATAATATGGAAATGGCAAGAGGTCTTGTGCTGGCCATAACAAAAATTTTTATGTTGCTACCTATATCACTTACATCCATTACAGAAAAATCACAGAACTTGACTTTATTATTGCATTAATATACTTTTCTTTTTGTTTTAGGTAAACCTAATGCATATTCGGTAAGTTTTATTTATTTTTATATTTCATGTATTAAACTTTTAAACAATTTTCGAATGCTACGTGTCCAATAATTACTCGATCAATCCGTTTAACAATTTATTGTTTTTAAAAATGCCGTAGGTATACTCTCTCATTGAACGAAGTACCTATAGATTTTTACCTTCCGTCACCTTTAGGTAAGGAAGGTATTGTCTTTGGTCAAAAAATGTGGTGGTGAGTTTTTAATGGATAAGCACGTTTTAGGGTCCCTATACAATACGAATTTACTATTTTTAAGATGATGTCTGTATGTGTGTGTGTGTCCGTGTGTGTGTGTGTGTGTGTGTGTGTGTGTCCGTGTGTGACAATTTTTTCTCCGACGATAACTCCAATACTACAATTCTAAAAATTATAATTCTTTCGTATTCCTGTTCTTTGCATCCATGTGAAGAGCTGATTAGATTTTGGTTATAATTGATCTACCGGAAGTACTCTTATTTGAAATTTTTAACAGTTTTTCTTGAAAAAACGCAGTTAAATATCAATTTTCGACATTTTGTGATTATCAATATGAAAGAATATCTTATTCTCTATACGGTTTGATTATACATTTTCCTTTAGATTCAATACATATAGAGTTATAGAGACATTAAGAGAGATTAACTTTCAAAAATTAGTTAGCTTTGGTCAAAGAGAAATGAAAGGACTGAGTAGATATGAGAGAGGAAGAATTATGTGAAGAAGATGCGTTGGACAGGAATGAGTAAAAGAGAAGAGTAAGAAACAGCGACCCCTAATAAAATAGGGAAAGGAACTTTCGGTATGGAATTTGTAAAAAATAGTGTGTTGGTGTTAAAATTTTACAGGATATACAGCATCTTTATCAAGGAACTTTTGGTATGGGATATGTACAAAATATGACGGAAGGTTTTGTGCTGGCCACAACAGATTTTTTTTGTCGTGTTTAGCCTTTGTTTGACACTTTACTATTTTACTATAACATACACTATCCCCCGCATTCACCGGACCAAAATTTCGCTTACAATAATACCACGAACATCAGCACCAACATAGCCATCGCATATCCCATTGCGGTATGATATTAAACCGGTACGGCCCTGCCTAGCGTAGCAAATATGGAAATCTCGTGTAACAGGAAACCGGAAACGGAATAGATCGGTATGCATTGTATCCGGGACAGTGTTATATCCCATTACTTCCGTCCCATAAAATAAAAAAGAAATTGAAAAGCCACCGAATGTATTCTGCTCGAATTGAGAAACAAAATAACGAATTTATCTATACGATAAAATAGTGATTTCCCATAGGGCTGCGACGAAATTATTTCTATGACATCGATAGGATGGGAATATAATTCTACCGGCATAAATCTTCTGGCTATTATGGCAAAGAATTTTATTTTATTTGGGTTAAATTACAGCAATTTATTGATCTTTATACAATAAATGTATCACACAAAAAAGACACATTGTATTGATTTACACGTAAGAGGGTAAACTAAATTGTTCACAGTGTATCTGCAATATATAATTGTACATTATTATTATTATTTTTTTTTTTTTGAAATAATAATTGTAAATTTCATTGTAATATCCTTTGTAGGCCGGTACCTGATGATGTGCCATTTAAGGTTCCAAACCGGTAGTACATGTCATTAAATAAAACATGAAGGAAGACGGTTTTATTCTTTTCTTAATCATACCTCTTCACATTGGGTTCATCTTCGTTTCAATTATTTAAACTATTCGCGATGAATGTTTAGACGTCAGCGCCTCTAGTGAACTTGCTTGGAGGGTATTGACATCTGTCAATCTCTTGTTTACTTTGTAATATTTTTGGGTAATTTCTCTTATATTTGTGTTATTGTTATTAATTTAAGTGTTTTGCGATAAGAATATACAATACTTTTGTATATAAGCATCGTTTTCATCTATCCAGTATTGATATTGTGACTTTTATAGTAGGTAAATACTTACAAGGTTATGTAAAGCAAAATTACACAAAAATATGACAAAGTAAACACGAGATTGACAGTTCTCAACACCCATCAAAGAAGTTATGATAACGATTTTTGCCAAAACCCTATTCTGTTAATTTATTTATCGTTACGAATCGTTACATATCGTTATTTCATATCGTTTATTAACGACAAGTTCACATGCATCGTTGAAGTCGTAAAGGTAGATATATTTTGAGAACAAAAGTAAAAATGGCTGAAGAAGATATTTTGTTAATTGTAGCTGAGAAAGAGATTCTGTAACGATGAGTATTTATTCACTTCTGTACACTAATTATATATATTATATTTTTTAGTATTAGACATTTTATTTATATTTCAGAAATATATTTAAAAATTTTGATTTAGATAATATTTAGTGGACGAAGGATTCCAGGCTGTTCTGCATGTTGATAAGGGTAGAAAAAAGAAAAATCCAAGGTTTTTTCTACCCTTATATAATATTATTTAATATATTGATATATAATATAGAATATAAATGCACTATCTATGTATTTAAAAATTATATATTTGTTTAGGGATGTCAGATTATATAATCGCAGACTGCGTGATACATCAGATCCTTTTACCCGGTCCCACCGAATTTAAAGGACTTGTAAGTCTTCTCCATATTTTTTCCAATTCTTCAGTGGACAATTTATTAATTCTTAATAAACTGTTATTTTCCAGTTCTTCAACATATATTTCATACTGTCTTTGAGTTGTCCTCGAGGCCCTTTTCTTTATATCCATTGTCAAATTCAATTAAATAAACAACCAATGAATCGATATGTCAAATTTAAATTGAAAAACATATAAAAATTTATTCTGTCAAAATAAACATGAAGTTAGATATTATCGTTATAATCCTGATAACGATAATTTATAACGATATGATTAGTAGAATAGGTTTTTGGCATTTGTCGTTATTAAAGTCGTTTAACCAAATGCTTAGCGACAGTCGTTCAGTAACGATATCGTTATACATTTTTTTTTTAGTAGAATAGGCCTGTTAATCACTTGTTCATACTACCACCTATAGTTTTTGGGGTAATTTTACCAAAATGGCATTATACCACTGTGACAGATATAAGAAAACAATAACCCTTGACTTCTATTCTTGTTAATACGATATTTCCTTCTCTTTGAATATCGTTATTATTCCCCGCTGAATGGGACGTCAGTATTATTGAACTGTCCGAATGCCGTGTTCGTGTTAGTGTATCAGGTATATTGGCCGATGATTGGTAATGCGCAATGTAACACAGCCTGTGTTTGACGGATGTATTCCCTGTAATCCAAACGGCTTTTGGCTTTGTGTGGATTAATAAACTGCACAAGGACAATTGATTGCCTACCGGGGTATTGCACACAAATGCAGGCTAACCTATATTGGAAAGCGGAACAGTTTTAATTAGCTGCTTGTCTAGTTCGGTTACAATAAGTATGAAAGATGGTCTTCAAATTTAATCATCAAATTTAGACTCGTTATTAAAAATAATGTACTAATTCCACTGGTCTTGTGTTCATGTCCGCCTTTAAACAATACATTAAACAACCCCAAAAATATTTTTTCTTTTATTTTATCGTCAATTTTGGTTCGATTCTAGAAAAAGTTTAAGCTAATCCTCACTTTTGTATTGGCGAATTCTACTCTATTTTTGACAGTTTATATTTCAAAATATGTTCTATTCTATTTCTATTATCTACCTTTTTACCTCTCGCTAAGAGAGGTATTGGATTCATGCTAAAATTCGCATGTTCAGATTTTATTGAATAAGCACGATTTAAGGTTCCTACAATCCGATTATAACATTTTTAAAATGATGTCTGTATGTGTGTATGTGTGTATGTGTGTATGTGTGTATGTGTGTATATGTGTATGATTGGATGTTGTAGACACAATTCCTCAAAAACTATAAGACTTAAAAAATATTTAACTGCAGTTTCCTCAATCTGATATTCCTGGGAAGAGTTGAAAAGGATTTGGTAACAATTAAACAACCGGAAGTAGTAGTTTCTTAGAAAATTTCTTCTAAATATAATTTTTTGGAAATTTTTGTTATTACAA
This sequence comes from Ophonus ardosiacus, assembly GCA_943142095.1. NCBI lineage: Eukaryota > Metazoa > Arthropoda > Insecta > Coleoptera > Carabidae > Ophonus > Ophonus ardosiacus. Next base: position 3,473,239 of record OW964839.1, read on the forward strand.
ATATTGAAGAACAAAATTCTCCATCTAATACACTTAAAATTTTTATTATATCTTGTATAGATTTAGAGATAAAGGACACTATAATATATAGCAGATTCTAATCGCAGAGGCTAAGGCACTAAGGAAACGACTTGACAAATTCAAATGTTTATAACATAGTTTGAAAATAACATATGCCAGTGTTAAAAATCAATAGTTTTATTGGCTTTCTGATAGCTTTTTCTGGGAAGTATATTTAATCTTTCTTATTATTTTATTAATGAAATATTTAAAATTATAGGTAAAATGCATATATCCATCAGAAATACCACCAATCTGGTTAATGAATTGGAAGACATATAGGAACTTCCTTATACAATGAAAAATAGATATAATTAGAATTACATGTGTGCAGAAGACATGTTAAATATAATAAAAAAACAATATTTGGTTAAAGTTCTGTAATTTTTTGTTATAAATCGACGGTTCGATAGAGAAGTACAATATAATACTTATATAGTCTTATATGGAAATGGCGAGAGGTCTTGTGCTGATTTTTTGATAATATTTTGAAGATTAAATTTTAAATACCCGATTCGAATAGAGTTCACTAATACAAAAATGAAGATTAGCTTAAACTTTTTTTAGAATCAGACTGATGGTTTTTACGACTTGTAATTCTTTATATGAACAACATTTTCTAAAATACTAACAACTCACTATTAGTTTCACATCATCTTCCATATTTTTCCATTCTTGTCCCAACGTCTTCCAATTTCCCGCTACCCTGTAATAGTGTAAATCTTCCTCTTCTGGACAATTAAGCCCTTTTACAATCCCGCGTCTCCAGGAGCAATTCTCGCCGTCCTTGGATTGTCGCAGGGACGTAGGGACCTGTGCAGACATGTTCCCTTCCGATAAATTGATCCTGTGGGATAAGAATGCTGCATGGAGGAGTTTTATTGGATATGAACATCTCTATTTTTTACGCATGGATACTCCTGGATAAGGGAATGTTCGCACGTGCACGGATAAAGGATATGGATAGTGAGAATGTCCTACTTCCAGAATTGAATTTTTGTGGCGATTGGAAGGCTTAAATAAAACACATAGTACGATGCCAGTCAATTGATAAGTTTATTAGAAAATGTGAAACCAAATGAAGACCAATAAAATAATGCGTGCTATAGTGAAAATGAATAAACAGAAGAGTTACGTCATCAGCCTGAAAAAAAAATCTGTTGTGGCCAGCACAAAACCTTCCGTCAATTCAATGTATTTTGTACAAATCCGATACCAAAAGTTCCTTGGAAATATAAATAAATAAATAAATATATCATCACGGCATATTACCCATTTCTGGGTGTGCCAGTATCTACAACACATGTAGACATCGGTAATGATGACGATATATTTTACCGTGTGGGCGCTTACCAGGCGTCACCTCACGCGCACTCATAGCTGGTGTGGAGAGTGCACCACAAGGGTCACTTTTGTGCCATTTAAAATTGGAAATATTTGGCGTCTGTCGGGATCGAACCCGGTTCTCCCAGGTTCGCGACCAGACACTTAGGCACGCAGCCACGGGACCCTTGGAAAAGATTCTATATATTTTGTAAAATTGTAACAAATGCCAAACATCTAATTTTTAATTACAATAACGAGTTGTCAATCTTCTCAACTTGTGAGTGAGTAAGCTAACATATTTAATCGTCTTATTTATAATAATAGCTCTGTTCGATGAGAAGTGCTTGAAGTGCAGAGCAGAATAGTGCATTGCAGTATAGTGTACACTAGTACAGTCTAATTCTTGTGGTTTCATAAAACACACTAGTGTATATTTGGGCAAATTTGCTCAGCTGTGAGTAATCAAGCCAAGCGTAGCCAAAGGTGTAAAAGGTTAGGTTGTTTATAAACACAGTCATATCATAAACCTGCAAAGAAGTGACTGCAGAAATGTCTGTTTTAAAGAGCATAATGTTTGAACTAATAAACGATTCTGAGGAAAATCAATCATCACTTGATTCTTCATCAGATTCAGAGACAGATATATTAATTAATTATTTATATAACAAAACAAAGAGAATATACTATATCTGAATCCATTATTTTATTTTCTCAATATGTAAAATTTTAGGTTAATAAACAGATGTGTAGATAGGATAGAATTAAAATGTCTATCGAACAACATTTAGTTACCCCCACTCCTACTCTTCACTTTCTACATCACCTCGCGAGTCAGGTCAAAAACGTGAGCACTAGTTCTTAAAATTTTTGTCATCGAACAGCCTGCCAGAAGCTGCCCTCATAAAACATGTTAGTGTAAGAAAGTTAACACTAGGGCGGCCTAGTACATGTCATCGAACAAAGCTCATGTCATCGAACAAAGCTAATGTTAGTAAAATACTATTAGGCCGAACAAATGGATGTTACTAGTTTTAGAATATTGCGAAGAAATTTTTGACAACCCGTAAATAATTGTTACTGCCATTAAAAATTAGTTGTTTGATATTTGGATAGACTTCTAGATTAAATTTATTTTAAAAATTTCACTGTGCACACATTCAGGTTTTATTTTTTTCTGTGTGAACCGTAAGAGATATCACAAATTACACACAGAGATAAAAGTTTACTATTGAATGTATCTTTCCGAAAAAAATAATCTCACGTTATCGGCGTGGCCATGGTCTAATCAATGTTGGGACACCTAAGTTTCATATATTAGTGGTTCACTAATAATAACAAGTATCATCTTAAAAGATGACATAACCATATGAACTGTCATACCAAATTTCATCCAAATCGAATAAAGCGTTTTGTTATTAACAGCAAAATTAATTATTGTTTTCGAAGAACTTTGAAGCACAATGCTGACTAAATGGTACACTTTTCGGTAAAAGCAAGTTTAGTTAAACGTCTTATTTTAGCCTCAGCAATTTGTGGCTAAGCCATGTCCCCCTATTTTAGAGACACATTACTTGAGTAATATTTGATGACGTAAGTCATCTGCCTAATAATTACTTCCATGATACCTATTTTGTACAAATCACTTTGAATGTACTATTGCGTTCAGAATCGCAATAAATTTCACCATGTTTCCGGAAGTAAATCAATGCATTTCAATCATCCCTTTTACGAACTATGAAAGAAACGGCTGTTGTAAAATCAGCGTAACAACTCGCAACAATCAAAATTAAAGCCGGGATGGGTTGAAGTAAAAAATATATTAGATCAGTCGATTGCGATTCGAAGCGCATCCCAATAAAAGCTAATTTAACGTCCGCGCTCTAGCAATTCTGTGCGATGCACACAAGCTGGTCCGATAAACGACCTACAGACGAAAAATAAATTTTTATTCATGTTACCGTTAAATTTTACGATTGGAAAAAACAAATCTCGCTGCGAATACACCGGAATAAATTTAGATCGCCAATCGCCGCAGTTCGAAAGATACTTACTTATTGCAAAGCTTAGAAGCATATAGTAAAATTTTATAAGTTTTTGTAGTAACTATTTTTTCATAATTAAAATAAGTTCCATATTTGTCAGATTATAGTTATTTAAAATAATTACAAATTGGTACATACATTACGGGTGGAATTTGCAGCGCTGGACAATGGTTTGGTTATGACCAGGGATTTGTTAACTACTGGATGAAGCAAGTGTATATCGATATACAGAGAATTTATTTTAAAATGCAACATTATAGTCCATCACTTCCATGGTTACTCACTATTGTCAAAAAATGACAGCAATGTAAAATTTGTCCATTTTAAAATGCAACATTATAAATAGTATTGCAGCACAGGAGATACGTCCAAAACACATCACAAATGGTGTCATTTTTTGTTACAACCGACTAGAATATTGCCTCAGAGTGATTCGGGGTATTTTTTTAACATTTATTACATGAAAGTTATGAATTTTTGTAAGCTAAAGTTTTTTTAAGATGTACAACATTCATGTTTTGATTATTTGTTAATCGTATGTAGGCTAATTTGTAGGAAACTACAAATTTTGTATGTTGCATTTTAAAATGGACAAATATTGCATTGCTGTCATTTGTTGACAATAGTAAGTAACCATGGAAGTGACTCGCCATATGTTGCATGTTAAAATAAATTCCCTGTATGTATTTCTTGTGTACCCGGCTAGATTAAGAGAGAACACAGGAAGTGTGAGTGAGAAAGATATAGATAATTCTATAGTGACTGTATATACATAGTGTGGCCAAAATATGGAAGATATTATGCCGACAAAGTGACATTTTCAGATTTGTTACGTGAATTGAAGGTAATTATATTATATTTATATTTTAGATAGTGCAAATAATTAAATTACACGTGTATTTGTATATTTATAACTCAAAGTAACATATACATATTTTTTAACATCACATCTTTTTTAGGTTAACTGTCAAAATTACTAAAAATGTCTAATATTAAGGTATATATTTTAGATGCCTGGTTGCGTGGTGGTTGTTGTGAAAACAGTTCTTCGAAAGGATTTAAAATGAAAATAAATATTGTTCCCATTTAATATACTCTTTCATTAATTGTTTATCGAATTTTGTTTAGTTATCACATCATATGAATTCAAATTTCCCGCGCATTTTGCCTAAATATGGCGGCGTTTGGCCACACTATGTAGGTATATACAGTCACTATAGATAATTCCATTTTAGACAAGTGAATTTGATATTCATATCTGTCATATTCACATCTGTCAAATTCACGTCAAAAATTAATTGTGTTAAGTATATTTGATTATGAAACGTGAACCCTAAATGTAGTGATTATTTAAGATTTTAGGAATTAGATTTTAGGGTTTTGCAGGAGCACACTATGCCTTGAAGTTGACGCGCACTAATAAAGCAAATCATGTTCGTTGCTATAATTTGTACAAAACGTCAAATTTCCTGTCAAAGAATAGCTTCTTAGGCTGTGTCCGATGTCGCATTTTGGCATTTTCGCATTTAGGATTTAGGTCTTCTTCACATAAATACAACTCCGAATGCCACACTAGTGAAATCCATTGGTTTGTATGGCAACACTTTAGAACAACAAAAATGAATTATACAATTCGATTCAATTTGATGCTTCAGAGTAAATGTTAATATTATATTTCATAAAATGTTTTACAACACTCCCAAATTTTTGTCTACACGACTCATTCAAAAAGCCAAATTAAAAATTTAGACAAGGATATTACAAATTTACAACTATTGCACTAATAAACACAATTTTGAAATTTGTCAAACATTGATATTTTCACTTTCTCTACCCTATAAGGCCTTTTATACTTCTGAAGTAACAAAACTTTCCCACCCCTAAAAAATAAATATTTAACACTTCAACTTGCCACCCCAAAATTTAAACATCAACCCCAATAACATTTCTTACAAAGTGACAAAGAGATTTTCTTATACGAGGGTAGAAAGTTTCCTATAGTAACTGGATCCGTATTCAGGATTACCTAAAGCTGATAGGATAGTATTGTTCTATTACCAATCAATACAGGTTACCGAACAATAGTGATCTGGGTGGCATGGAATAAAGAAAAAAAAACTAGTGTGCTTTAAACTATAATAGAGCGGGGATAAATCAGCTTGATTTATTGAGCCAGGAGATAAAAAAAGTTGGTCAATAATTAACTTCGCAAAAAATCGGGAAATGTACAGTAGATGTAAATGTGTATGTGGAATGAAAAGTATAACACAAGTGTTAGATTATTATTATTATTGTTATTATTATTATTATTATTATTATTATTATTATTATTATTATTGTTGTAAAAATTCTTTTTCGACGACCACTACGAAAAATACATAAATTCACAAGCTAAACTATTACTGAAAGTTGGTCATTACACATCACTACCAAAGCTGTGTGAAATGAAAGATCGTTAGCCAATCAGATGCGTCCGCAACTGTGTTATATGATTTTATCACACACTGTGATAACTGAGCGAACTAACCTAAAAATTTGTATGCAAAAATTTGACAGTTGCAAATAATTTGCTAAATTTACACGGATTAAGAAGGCTGGACCCTGATTTATCAGATTTTAACATAATTTTTGGTGAATTCTGATAGCAATGATGTTAACATAATCTGTTTTAATATTTTTTTGTAAATTTTATATTGTTTTATTTTTTGTAGTCGTCGGAAAAATATCATGTACAACATGTGCTGAAAGGGTATTTCACACTCACGTGATTAAACCACTCGCCTTCGGCTCGTGGCTCAAACTTCACGTTCGTATGAAATATCCGACTTTCAGCACTAGTTATACAATATACTACTATTTACGGACGTTTCAGGAACATCTTCAGCTATTGATACATTATTATTAGCACAAACAGTTAATAAGATAATATTTAATTTTTAAAAGTAGCGCTGCTCCAATAAGAAAAATCTGTTGTGGCCTGCACAATACCTCCGCCATTTCTATTTTATGTTATATGTATAAGTATTGTATTGCATTTTGCTATCGAACTGTCGTTTTATAACAAAAACATTACAGAATTTTACCCAAATATTGTTTTTATTGTATTTAACATGTCTTCTGCACATATACAATTCCAATTATATCTATTTTTCATTGTATGAAGAAGTTACTAAATGTCAGATACTCTTCCAATTCATTAGCAAGATTGACGGTATTTCTTATGGATATATGCATTCGACCGACAATTTTAAATATTTTATTAATAAAACAATAAGACAGATTAAATGTACTTCCCAGAAAAAGCTTTCAGAATGTCACAAAAACTGTTGATTTTTGACATTGACGTGTGTCGTTTACAAACTATGTTATAAACATTTGAATTTGTCAACTGGTTTCCTTAGTGCCGTAGCCCCTGCGATTAGACTATTCTATATATTTCAGTGCCTTTATCTCTAAATCTATACAAGATATATTAAAAATTTTAAATGTATCAGAAGTAGAATTTTATATTTTTTAATAATAGTAATAACAGAAATTTTCAAAAAATAATATTTAGAAGATTTTTTTAAAGAAACTATTACTTCCGGTTGTTCAATTGTTACCAAAATCTAATCAGCTCTTCCTAGGAATGTCAGATTGAGGAAACTGTAGTTAGATATTTTTTAAGTATTTGAGAAACCGAGGTTCCAACATACACACACACACGCACACACACATGGACATCATCGTAAAAATGTTATAATCAGATTATAGGGATTTTAAAACGTGCTTATTCACTAAAATCTGGATATGCGAATTTTAGCATGATTCCAATACCTCTCTTAGCGAGAGGTAAAAGCATGAATATCTCTAAAACAAAGCATTTACGGACATTTTCTCAAATAAATTTGTCACCTTATTTTAATTTTAATGTATAATGTATGATTTAAATTACATTTCAATGGGGGACACCCTGTATATAGCTTATATAGAGCTTATTACATTTTTTAAGAGTTTCCATACTCAAATCTATCCAAAGAATGTGCCGAAGTTTTTATTTATTTAAGCCTTACAAAATCTCTTCTCTTCATACAATTTTCAACCAAGCTTCCACATTTTCCGTTGCGGAAAAATGAAAATATTAACTTCTGTATTCAGAAGGAAATTTGTGAAACATTCATGTCACATCCGTTGGTTTTATTCTCATACTGTTCCCAAAAGTCGCGAAAGAAGACCAGGAAATCTGTGAATGTTGCATCAACGCGCTGTTTAGCTTCCCTAGAGACTGTTGGTCGGTCTAATTCTTCCGTACACGTGCAGATAAATAAGTAAGGACAGCAAATTGTCTGAATTTCATAGGTGGTTAGGTTTTGCTGGTGAAATATTTAGTAGTTTGTTTGATATGATATGTAGAACACATCGCAGAATATAAACGAAAGCTCTTGGTAATTTGAGGTGGGTCTAACATGGCAATCTCATACAAAAGCTCCCCTAAGTAATTTTTACCTTCTGTCACCTTTAGGTAAGGAAGGTATTGTCTTTAGTCAACAAATTCGGTGGTGAGTTTTTAATGAGTAAGCACGTTTTAGAGTCCCTACTATAAGAAATTACTATTTTTAAGATGATGTGTGTGTGTGTGTGTGTGTGTGTGTCTGCGTGGGTGTGTGTGTGTCTGTGTGTGACAAATTTTTCTCCGACGATAACTCCAATACTACATTTCTAAAAATTATAATTCTTTCGTATTCCTCTTCTTTACATCCAGATGAAGAGGTGATTAGATTTTGGTTACAATTGATCCACCGGAAGTACCTTTATTTGAAAAAAACGCAGTTAAATAGTATTTTATCACACTTTATTTTTACCTCTCGCTAAGAGAGGTATTGGATTCGTGCTAAAATTCGCATATCCAGATTTTATTGAATAAGCACGATTTAAGGTCCCTACAATCCGATTATAACATTTTTTAAATGATGTCTCTCTCTCTCTCTCTCTCTCTCTCTCTCTCTGTGTGTGTGTGTGTGTGTGTGTGTGTGTGTGTGTGTGCGTGTGTGTGTGTGTGGATGTGTGTGTGTGTGGATGTGTGTGTGTGTATGTATGTCTGGATGTTGTAGTCACGAATCCTCAAAAACTATAAGACTTAAAAAATATTTAACTGCAGTTTCCTCAATCTGACATTCCTGGGAAGAGCTGAAAATGTTTTAGTAACAATTGAACAACCGGAAGTAGTAGTTTCTTAGAAAAAATCTTCTAAATATAATTTTTTGGGAGTTTTTTTTTATTAAATATTGAAGAACATACAATTCTCCATCTAATACACTTAAAATTTTTATTATATCTTGTATAGATTTAGAGATAAATACTCTATAATTTATATAGTAAACTAATCGCAGAGGCCAAGGCACACATGTCCTTGTCAAATATCATCAGTTTTAGTGACATTCTGATAGCTTTTTCTGGGAAGTATATTTAACTTTTCTTATTGTTTCATTAATTAAATATTTGAAATTATAGGTAAAATTGTGGTAAAATGCATAAATCCATCAGAAATTACGCCAATCTGGTTAATGAATTGGAACAATCTTTGACATTTAGAAACTTCCTCATACAATAAAAAATAGATATAATTAGAATTATATGTGTGCAGAAGACATGTTAAATATAATAAAAAACAATATTTGGGTAATGTTCTGTAATATTTTGTTTTAAAACGACGGTTCGAAAGCGAAGTGCAATACAATACTTATATAGCCTAATATGGAAATGGCGAGAGGTCTTGTGCTGGCCACAACAGATTTTTTTTATATTAAAACAAATGCCCTTCTCTATACGGTTTGATTATACATTTTTCTTCATATGCATGAGCAAAAAGTATTAATTTTGTGACATTTTTAAAAAGCGTTCGTCTTTTTTGCTCAACCGAGTATTTATTTATTTTAAAATAAATAATCCAAAACTACAGTCGTGTTTTATATTAATTATATACCCTAATGAAACACATGTAAACAAAATAGACAAATATTCCAATTTCTAGAATTCTCATCTTTAAACAAATGATAGCTATTTTTCACCACGTCACTTTCGTATTTGTATATCATCTGCGCTTAATGTTTTCTGTGAATACGAAAATTTGTTCTTGTCAGTTGCACATGTTATTTTAATTTTGAGTTATGCAACTGTCACAAAATATACTATCCAAACACACATATGGATCTTAACAATTTATTTTGGAAAGAAAGAAATTTATAGAACATTGAAATAAAGAATTTATTTGTTAATATATTGAAACCAAATTTAAAAATGCACAGGGTCTGTACAGTATTTTAATAGTAATTTATGTTTGAACTTACAATATATGATTCATAAGCTGATACCTTATAAGTGTATCCATTCAATTTATATTTAATTAAAACTTTTATAAAAGTTCGGAACTAATAATGAAATTTATTCATTTTCTAAGCTATTTACTTTACGGTGAATAAATAAGTAAAGAGATATTAAAAAGTTTTCTACTGAATTATGAAAACTTTTGAACATACCTACTAATACAATAAAAATTATACATTATATAGATACTCTCCTTTATATATGTATGGCTTTATAGCAAGAGTACATTAAAGAACATATTATAAATGTAAAAAAATTATTGAAATGTTATAATCCTATTTTTATTTATTTCCTAGTAAGAATGTTTTAAAAATTAAACTTTATGAAGTAGAGTTGCTTATTATAATTATCGAACAATAACCGTTCATTTATTACTGATTGTTTAAAAGGCCCGGTTTCATAAAATACATTAATCTATGATAAAAATTTATTTCAAAGAAAAATTAAAAAAAAAATCTGTTGTGGACAGCGCAATACCTCTCGCCAATTTCATGTTATGCTATATAAGTATTGCATTTAACATTTCTGGCTCACACAAAAAATCCAATTTCATCAATTCTTTTTTTTTCAATTCATTCTATGAACAAGATTCCATTACAGAACTTTATTCAAATATTATTTTTTATTGTATTTAACATGTCTTCTGCACACATATAATTCTAATTATATCTATTTTTCATTGTATGAGGAAGTTTCTAAATGTCAGAGATTCTTCCAATTCATTAACCGGATTGGCGGTATTTCTGATGGATATATGCATATTACCTATAATTTCAAATATTTAATTAATAAAACAATTAGAAAGATTAAATGTACTTCCCAGAAAAAGCTATCTGAATGTCACTAAAACTGTTGATATATGACAATGACATGTGTCATGTTATAAACATTGGAATTTGTCAACTGGTTTCCTTAGTGCCTTGGCCTCTGCGATTAGTTTACTCTATAAATTATAGTGTCTTTATCTCTAAATCTATACGAGATATAATAAAAATTTTAAGTGTATTAGATGGAGAATTTTATGTTCTTCAATATTTAATAAAAAAAACTCCCAAAAAAATATATTTAGAAATTTTTTTTTAAGAAACTACTACTTTCGGTTGTTTAATTGTTACCAAAACCTTTTCAGCTCTTCCCAGGAATGTCAGATTGAAGAAACTGCAGTTAAATATTTTTTAAGTGTTATAGTTTTTAAGGAATCGTCCCTCCAACATCCATACATACACACACACATACACACATCCACACACACACACACACAAAGACATCATTTTAAAAATGTTATAATCGGATTCTAGGAGCCTTAAATCGTGCTTATTCAATAAAATCTGGATATGCGAATTATGCATGAACCCAATACCTCTCTTAGCGAGAGGTAAAAATTTAAAATTGGTTTCTAGTGACCTTAAAACGTGCTTATTCACTAAAATCTGGATTTGCGATTGTTAGCATAAAACCAATACCTCTCTTAGCGAGAAGTAAAAATATACCGTGAGTTTCAACTAAGATACAATATTTACTACTTTACCATTGTATTACTTTTGATATCTTCTAGTTATACGTAGTGAATCTTTCCAGATAAAAATCTGTAGACGTCAATGCATATTAAAATGCAAGTAAAACTATCTTTGTAACTTATATGAAATTATTTACTACCCTACGCTACTAAATTAATCCTACTCAATCCAATTTTATATGTATTGCAGCTCTATAACTACAGAGTAGCAACTCCTGCAATTTGTAGTGAACAATACGCTTCTATTTCCTCGCAACGCTATTGCAGGTAACTTGGAACAGAGCCATTTCGTCGTGCCGTATATAATGATGTAATTCGCTGAGATCCAGATTTGTCATATTGTTATTTGACGCTTCAGGAATTATTTAGGACACGGGGAACAAGTATCATTTGTAAAGAGAAAAGAGGATTTACAACTTACAAGTTTAATTCGCAGATGAAATACACGGTCTTAAAAAGTATGAAAATTTTGTTCAGCGCCTTGTATCCTTCTGTAATAGTATATTGTGTTATTAGGAGTAAAAGTGATTCTTTGTGTGGCGAGCATGTAAGTTTGCAATTACATGCGAGGCACACAATGACACTTTTACTCCGAATGACACATTATATGTTTTCTTCAAACATACATACGTACGTAAATAAAATAATTACAACTTGACGTTACAATAATGGGCTACTTGCGTGTTACTGAAAATCCGATTTCTGTCACTATATAAGTAATGTTATATTGAAAACATATTAAAAATATAAATTTTATTTTAAAATAATTATTTGTTTTTTACTAAATTAAGAAAGAAAATTTTCTGTGACGTCTTTATATTGAACTGGGGAGGGGAAACATGTTTAAGAATGTTATCAATAGATGGCATAGCGTGCAAGAAAGTTTTAATTTGAATTTGACATTAGTTCATTTTTCTCTTACTCTGGTCTCTCAAATACATTAATTACTTTATAAATAAACACATAGGTAGTTACTTGTAATTTAAAATATCGATACCAAAAAGATAAACTAAAATACTAACCTCCAAACTATTGTTGAAACGTCAAACAGGTGATCTACATTACCCGCACAAACATACCATTACTATGGGACGGCACCACGCTGTGGTTTTACGACTATTCATTGGTGCGGCGTAATTCTACGTCATACATGGCGGGAATTCAAATAATCATATTTCATTATTTTTTTTCTGGCTAATTAATAAAAATTTTGTCAAAAGAAAAAATATGGGTAGCAAGTTTTTACCTTCTCTTCATAAATATTAAATAAAAAAAGATACGCAAGTAACCCATTATAAATATTTTACGCGAAGGACGTTTGCTGATTTCAATTGATCTGTTGCTATGGATACTTTTGTATTTGTTTACTTTTTGTTATAAACATTCAAGTGAAAATTTTCACGTTTTGACGTTTAAATAAAAATTATGCAATTCTATATTCTCCTTATGTGCAATTATATCAGAATTTGAAGTATTCCATGTACGGCCCTTGAAGTTGTTCAGTTGTATGGAAGTTCAGCAATATTGCTGAAGGATATGTTATGTTGAAGAATCGCTGAAAAACTTTTCTTGTCACTTTAATTCTAATTATTGTTACCGTCATTACCTCTATGTAAGTCCGCTATTTTATAATATGTTATTTCGTTAAATATAAACTGTTTATACTTCAATTTGTGGATTATCAATTTAAATTTGACAGCTGTTGAAATTCTATTTTTTCTTTAATCCTTTATCCTTAAAGAATTTCTCATCCGCATCGTCATTCAGGGCACGTGTCCCGTTGGTCACTTACGGTCAAGTATTTACCGGAAGTAATGAAATCTTTTGTTTCTTCATTTCTTCCCAGGAGAAATAGTATTATGAACAAAACAACAAAATAAACACCACCGTCATTACAAGGATAGTGCTCACTTTTTAATTATCTTAAAGGATGGCATTGCACACTCGGGGAATTTCTAAAGGACAATAGGGTATTGACTTTTTAAAATGATTACTCTATTAAGCTGATACATTACTGCTCTTAGATTGTTTGCTAGACTTACAAGATTTAGAAAAGGAGAAGAATAACGGAGCAATAGCAAATAGACCATCCCGGGTGATCTGCCATTTTCATTGAAAATAATTTGTTAGTAGATTTAAATTCTGCGTCTCTTTTTATATTCTAGCTTCCTTGCGTTTATAGATTATTTTTACCGATGTGGTAATAAAAATTTCTGGATTGCAGTCACAAAATTTTATTTAAATTATCGGGTCGACCGATATCTAGCTCCACATGAGCTTAAGAAAATTTTAGATACATGGCAAAAAATGAAAACGTAAGTGTAACATAAAGCACATGGATTTCGTCAGAAGATAAAAAAATAAATAAAATAATTTATATAAATCTTTTATAAAAAACTAAGAACAAATGTTCTAGGTGAACCACTTTTCGATTGTATTGGAATCATGCTAAAAATCTCATATCCAGATTTTAATGAATAATCACGTTTCAAGGTCACTAGAGCCCGATTTTAACATTTTTACAATTATGTCTGTGTGCGTGGGTGTGTGTGTGTGTGTGTATGGCTGGATGTTGGACGGACGATTCGTCAAAAACTATAAGACATAAGACCTGTTTAACTATGAATTCCTCAATCTGACATTCCTGGGAAGAGCTGAAAAGGTTTTGGTAACAATTGAACAACCGGAAGTAGTAGTTTTTTTTTTAAAAATCTTCTAAATATTATATTTTGAAAATTTTTAATATTACTAATTTTGAAGAACAAAATTCTACATCTAATATATTTAAATTTTTAATATATTTCTATAAATTTAGAGATAAAGACGCTATAATATATAGAATATCGTAATATAATAAGTCGAGTAGGCGAAACTACACTAAGGAAACCGGTTGACAAATTCAAATGTCTATAACATAGTTTGTAAATGACATATATTAATGTCAGTGTCAAAAACACAATTTTAGTGACATTCTGATAGCTTTTTCTGGGAAGTATATTTAATCTTTCTTATTGTTTTATTAATTAAATATTTGAAATTACAGGTAAAATGCATATATCCATCAGAAATACCGCCAATCTGGTTAATGAATTGGAAGAATCTCTGACAATCAGGAACTTCCTCATACAATGAAAAATAGATGTAATTAGAATTATATGTGTGCAGAAGACATGTTAAATATAACAAAAAAGAATATTTGGGTAAAGTTCTGTAATATTTGGTTACTAAACGACGTTTCAATAGCAAAGTGCAATACAATACTTATATAGCCTAATATGGAAATGGCGAGAGGTCTCCTGCTGGCCACAACAGATTTTTTTCTTTTTTAGTTATAATTTAACCGTAAGACTCCATTTTAGTTTTTAATTAATATCTAATGATGTTCACTACAAAAGTATTTTTGCCTAATTCACCTCAATTTTAATAGTTCGCAATATTTTCAGTTATCCTTCATCCAAAATAAATTATGAATATAAAATCTCTTGAAATAAGCTTTGCAGGAACATTATAAATAACGTTGATAAATTATGATATATCGCGTTGTGTAATATTCCCGACAAAATATAAAATTTCCAAGTAAAGAAAAACAAAGAAAGATGACAGATTATGCGGTATTATCAATTTTCATTATATTCGCAAACAAAAACAATAATTGCCAGAATTCTTCTTTACTTTACTCACGACTAAAATTTGTGTTTGAGTTCTATATTAATTTAATAATAAACAAAATGTTGTAATTATTACTTTACTGTTGGTACAAAATCTTGACATTGCATCGGGATTTGAATTTTGAAATTTGTGTGAAAAAGATAATTTTTGATTTAAGTCCCACCGCTGCTACCAAAACTTTTCATGGTATAAACATAAAAAGTAAAAACTTTTTATAGTATTACACGAAAAGTAAAAACTTTTCATAGTATAAATATAAAAAGTAAAAACTTTTTATAGTATTACACGATAAGTAATAACTTTCCATGGTATAAACATAAAAAGTACAAAACTTTTTATAGTATTACACGAAAAGTGATAACTTGTCATGTTATAAACATAAAAAGTACAAAACTTTTTATAGTATTACACGAAAAGTATTAACTTTCCATGGTATAAACATAAAAAGTACAAAACTTTTTATAGTATTACACTAAAAGTAATAACTCTCCATGGTATAAACATAAAAAGTTAAAACTTTTTATAGTATTTCTCGAAAAGTATTAACTTTCCATGGTATAAACATAAAAAGTTAAAACTTTTTATAGTATTACACGAAAAGTAATAACTTTTCATGGTATAAACATAAAAAGTTAAAACTTTTTATAGTATTACACGAAAAGTTATAACTTTCCATGGTATAAACATAAAAAGTTAAAACTTTTTATAGTATTACACTAAAAGTAATAACTCTCCATGGTATAAACATAAAAAGTTAAAACTTTTTATAGTATTTCTCGAAAAGTATTAACTTTCCATGGTATAAACATAAAAAGTTAAAACTTTTTATAGTATTACACGAAAAGTAATAACTTTTCATGGTATAAACATAAAAAGTTAAAACTTTTTATAGTATTACACGAAAAGTATTAACTTTCCATGGCATAAACATAAAAAGTTAAAACTTTTTATAGTATTACACGAAAAGTAATAACTTTCCATAGTATAAACATAAAAAGTTAAAACTTTTTATAGTATTACACGAAAAGTAATAACTTTTCATGGTATAACCATAAATAGTTAAAACTTTTTATAGTATTACACTAAAAGTAATAACTTTCTATGGTATAAACATAAAAAGTTAAAACTTTTTATAGTATTACACTAAAAGTAATAACTCTCCGTGGTATAAACATAAAAAGTTAAAACTTTTTATAGTATTACACGAAAAGTTATAACTTTCCATGGTATAAACATAAAAAGTTAAAACTTTTTATAGTATTATACGAAAAGTAACAACTTTCTATAGTATAAACATAAAAAGTTAAAACTTTTTATAGTATTACACGAAAAGTAATAACTTTTCATGGTATAAACATAAAAAGTTAAAACTTTTTATAGTGTTCCTCGAAAAGTATTAACTTTCCATGGTATAAACATAAAAAGTTAAAACTTTTTATAGTATTTCTCGAAAAGTATTAACTTTCCATGGTATAAACATAAAAACTTAAAACTTTTTATAGTAGTATACGAAAAGTAATAACTTTCCATGGTATAAACATAAAAAGTTAAAACTTTTTATAGTATTACACGAAAAGTAATAACTTTTCATGGTATAAACATAAAAAGTTAAAACTTTTTATAGTATTCCTCGAAAAGTATTAACTTTCCATGGTATAAACATAAAAAGTTAAAACTTTTTATAGTATTCCTCGAAAAGTATTAACTTTCCATGGTATAAACATAAAAAGTTAAAACTTTTTATAGTATTCCTCGAAAAGTAATAATTTTCCATGGTATAAACATAAAAAGTTAAAACTTTTTTATAGTATTACACGAAAAGTAATAACTTTCCATGGTATAACTACAGACCCATCTCAATTATTCCCCTATTTTCGAAATTATTTGAAAAAATTCTTAAAAATAAATTATGTTCTTATTTTGAATCAAATAACTTATTTGACGAGAGACAATATGGATTCCGAAATAGTAAATCAACCACTGCAGCTGTCATGCGTATCGTGAGTGATATTGTTGAGAATATGGAGAGAGGTTGCCACACATCAGTCACCTTATGTGACCTCTCGAAGGCATTCGATTGCATCTCCCATGAAAGATTATTAGAAAAACTTAAAATTTATGGTGTAACTGGAACTCCACTTGCGCTGTTCAAATCTTACTTAGATAATCGTAAACAAAGTGTGTACAAGGATAATAATAGCTCAGATTTTAAATTAATCAAACATGGAATTCCACAAGGATCCATTTTAGGGCCTCTTTTATTCATTATATACATAAATGATTTTCCATTGAGCATGAATCCTATAGAAACTATTTTGTTTGCAGATGATACTACTTTGGTAGCATCCAGTAAGAGTATAGAGTCACTAGAAGATTTATTCGAATCAAATTACAAGTTAGCGGAGGTCTGGTTCACGCGAAACTTCTTAAAATTAAATAGTGACAAAACACAATTTTTAATAATATCTTCGCACTCGATCTCAAGTCAAGGTAAATCAATTAAAGTTTTAGGGCTTAATATTGACGATGGATTAACCTGGGTCAAACATGTTGATGGATTGTTACCTAAGTTGGCAAGAGTTACATTTATATTAAGACAATTAAAAAATTACCTCAATATTGAAACTCTTAAGATGACATATTTTGCACTATTCCATTCTTTGATAAGTTATGGTGTTATTCTTTGGGGTAACTCTTCTCACGCTAACAGAGTTTTTAAAGCACAAAAACAAGTAATAAGGATCATTAAGGGTGTTAATTACAGAGATCATTGTAAACCTCATTTCATATTTTTAGGAATAATGCCTCTACCTTGTCTATTCATTTACACTACTCTTTTAGAAATTCATCGTAATAAGAGTAATTTCTCGACTGTATCAATGCATCACGATTATTGCACTAGAAATTCGAATCTTTTGAAAGTTCCAAAATTTAGACTAAATAAATCAAAGAACAATTCTCTGAATTTGAACTTGTACAACGTTTTACCTGAATCAAGTAAGAATGTACCATATAATATTTTTAAATCTAAAATTAAAACCTATCTTTTGAGGCATTGTTTTTATTCAGTAGATGAATATTTTCAACGAACAAAAGACTGTAATATTTTATAAACTATTTTGTACATATATATTTATATATTTTTTATTGTTATCATTTTAATATCATGTAATCGTAATAATTAATGACTTGCTACAAACAATTAATGTACCGTAGTTAAAAATATATGAAATATGAAATATGAAATATGAAATATAAACATAAAAAGTTAAAACTTTTTATAGTATTACACGAAATGTAATAACTTTTCATGGTAGAAACATAAAAAGTTAAAACTTTTTATAGTATTCAACAAAAAGTAATAACTTTCCATGGTATAAACATAAAAAGTTAAAACTTTTTATAGTATTACACGAAATGTAATAACTTTCCATGTTATAAACATAAAAAGTTAAAACTTTTTATAGTATTCCTCGAAAAGTATTAACTTTCCATGGTATAAACATAAAAAGTTAAAACTTTTTATAGTATTACACGAAAAGTAATAACTTTCCATGGTATAAACATAAAAAGTTAAAACTTTTTATAGTATTCCTCGAAAATTAATAACTTTCCATGGCTTAAACATAAAAAGTTAAAACTTTTTATAGTATTCCTCGAAAAGTATTAACTTTCCATGGTATAAACATAAAAAGTTAAAACTTTTTATAGTATTCCTCGAAAAGTATTAACTTTCCATGGTATAAACATAAAAAGTTAAAACTTTTTATAGTATTACACGAAAAGTAATAACTTTCCATGGTATAAACATATAAAGTTGAAACTTTTTATAGGATTCCTCGAAAATTAATAACTTTCCATGGTATAAACATAAAAAGTTAAAACTTTTTATAGTATTCCTCGAAAAGTATTAACTTTCCATGGTATAAACATAAAAAGTTAAAACTTTTTATAGTATTACACGAAAAGTGATAACTTTCCATGGCATAAATATAAAAAGTTAAAACTTTTTATAGTATTACACGAAAAGTAATAACTTTCCATGGTATAAACATAAAAAGTTAAAACTTTTTATAGTATTCCTCGAAAAGTAATAACTTTCCATGGTATAAACATAAAAAGTTAAAACTTTTTATACTATTCCTCGAAAAGTAATAACTTTCCATGGTATAAACATAAAAAGTTAAAACTTTTTATAGTATTCCTCGAGAAGTATTAACTTTCCATGGTATAAACATAAAAAGTTAAAACTTTTTATAGTATTACACGAAAAGTAATAACTTTCCATGGTATAAACATAAAAAGGTAAAACTTTTTATAGTATTACACGAAAAGTAATAACTTTCCATGATATAAACATAAAAAGTTAAAACTTTTTATAGTATTCCTCGAAAAGTATTAACTTTCCATGGTATAAACATAAAAAGTTAAAACTTTTTATAGTATTACACGAAAAGTAATAACTTTCCATGGTATAAACATAAAAAGTTAAAACTTTTTATAGTATTACACGAAAAGTAATAACTTTCCATGGTATAAATATAAAAAGTTAAAAGTTTTTATAGTATTCAACGAAAAGTAATAACTTTACATGGTATAAACATAAAAAGTTAAAACTTTTTATAGTATTCCTCCAAAAGTAATAACTTTCCATGGTATAAACTTAAAAAGTTAAAACTTTTTATAGTATTACACGAAAAGTAATAACTTTCCATGGTATAAACATAAAAAGTTAAAACTTTTTATAGTATTTCTCGAAAAGTATTAACTTTCCATGGTATAAACATAAAAAGTTAAAACTTTTTATAGTATTACACGAAAAGTAATAACTTTTCATGGTATAAACATAAAAAGTTAAAACTTTTTATAGTATTACACGAAAAGTTATAACTTTCCATGGTATAAACATAAAAAGTTAAAACTTTTTATAGTATTACACTAAAAGTAATAACTCTCCATGGTATAAACATAAAAAGTTAAAACTTTTTATAGTATTTCTCGAAAAGTATTAACTTTCCATGGTATAAACATAAAAAGTTAAAACTTTTTATAGTATTTCTCGAAAAGTATTAACTTTCCATGTTATAAACATAAAAAGTTAAAACTTTTTATAGTATTCCTCGAAAAGTAATAACTTTCCATGGTATAAACATAAAAAGTTAAAACTTTTTATAGTATTACACTAAAAGTAATAACTCTCCGTGGTATAAACATAAAAAGTTAAAACTTTTTATAGTATTACACGAAAAGTTATAACTTTCCATGGTATAAACATAAAAAGTTAAAACTTTTTATAGTATTATACGAAAAGTAATAACTTTCTATAGTATAAACATAAAAAGTTAAAACTTTTTATAGTATTACACGAAAAGTAATAACTTTTCATGGTATAAACATAAAAAGTTAAAACTTTTTATAGTATTCCTCGAAAAGTATTAACTTTCCATGGTATAAACATAAAAAGTTAAAACTTTTTATAGTATTTCTCGAAAAGTATTAACTTTCCATGGTATAAACATAAAAACTTAAAACTTTTTATAGTAGTATACGAAAAGTAATAACTTTCCATGGCTTAAACATAAAAAGTTAAAACTTTTTATAGTATTCCTCGAAAAGTATTAACTTTCCATGGTATAAACTTAAAAAGTTAAAACTTTTTATAGTATTCCTCGAAAAGTATTAACTTTCCATGGTATAAACATAAAAAGTTAAAACTTTTTATAGTATTACACGAAAAGTAATAACTTTCCATGGTATAAACATATAAAGTTGAAACTTTTTATAGGATTCCTCGAAAATTAATAACTTTCCATGGTATAAACATAAAAAGTTAAAACTTTTTATAGTATTCCTCGAAAAGTATTAACTTTCCATGGTATAAACATAAAAAGTTAAAACTTTTTATAGTATTACACGAAAAGTGATAACTTTCCATGGCATAAATATAAAAAGTTAAAACTTTTTATAGTATTACACGAAAAGTAATAACTTTCCATGGTATAAACATAAAAAGTTAAAACTTTTTATAGTATTCCTCGAAAAGTAATAACTTTCCATGGTATAAACATAAAAAGTTAAAACTTTTTATACTATTCCTCGAAAAGTAATAACTTTCCATGGTATAAACATAAAAAGTTAAAACTTTTTATAGTATTCCTCGAGAAGTATTAACTTTCCATGGTATAAACATAAAAAGTTAAAACTTTTTATAGTATTACACGAAAAGTAATAACTTTCCATGGTATAAACTTAAAAAGGTAAAACTTTTTATAGTATTACACGAAAAGTAATAACTTTCCATGGTATAAACATGAAAAGTTAAAACTTTTTATAGTATTCGTCGAAAAGTATTAACTTTCCATGGTATAAACATAAAAAGTTAAAACTTTTTATAGTATTCCTCGAAAAGTATTAACTTTCCACGGTATAAACATAAAAAGTTAAAACTTTTTATAGTATTCCTCGAAAAGTAATAACTTTCCATGGTATAAACATAAAAAGTTAAAACTTTTTATAGTATTATACGAAAAGTAATAACTTTCCATGGTTTAAACATAAAAAGTTAAAACTTTTTATAGTATTCCTTGAAAAGTAATAACTTTAAATGGTATAAACATAAAAAGTTAAAACTTTTTATAGTATTCCTCGAAAAGTAATAACTTTCCATGGTATAAACATAAAAAGTTATACCTTTTTATAGTATTCCTCGAAAAGTAAAAACTTTCCATGGTATAAACATAAAAAGTTAAAACTTTTTATAGTATTCCTCGAAAAGTATTAACTTTCCATGGTATAAACATAAAAAGTTAAAACTTTTTATAGTATTACACGAAAAGTAATAACTTTCCATGGTATAAACATAAAAAGTTAAAACTTTTTATAGTGTTACACGAAAAGTAATAACTTTCCATGGTATAAACATAAAAAGTTAAAACTTTTTATAGTATTACACGAAAAGTAATAACTTTCCATGGTATAAACATGAAAAGTTAAAACTTTTTATAGTATTCGTCGAAAAGTATTAACTTTCCATGGTATAAACATAAAAAGTTAAAACTTTTTATAGTATTCCTCGAAAAGTAATAACTTTCCATGGTATAAACATAAAAAGTTAAAACTTTTTATAGTATTATACGAAAAGTAATAACTTTCCATGGTTTAAACATAAAAAGTTAAAACTTTTTATAGTATTCCTTGAAAAGTAATAACTTTAAATGGTATAAACATAAAAAGTTAAAACTTTTTATAGTATTCCTCGAAAAGTAATAACTTTCCATGGTATAAACATAAAAAGTTATACCTTTTTATAGTATTCCTCGAAAAGTAAAAACTTTCCATGGTATAAACATAAAAAGTTAAAACTTTTTATAGTATTCCTCGAAAAGTATTAACTTTCCATGGTATAAACATAAAAAGTTAAAACTTTTTATAGTATTCCTCGAAAAGTAATAACTTTCCATGGTATAAACATAAAAAGTTATACCTTTTTATAGTATTCCTCGAAAAGTAAAAACTTTCCATGGTATAAACATAAAAAGTTAAAACTTTTTATAGTATTCCTCGAAAAGTATTAACTTTCCATGGTATAAACATAAAAAGTTAAAACTTTTTATAGTATTACACGAAAAGTAATAACTTTCCATGGTATAAACATAAAAAGTTAAAACTTTTTATAGTGTTACACGAAAAGTAATAACTTTCCATGGTATAAACATAAAAAGTTAAAACTTTTTATAGTATTACACGAAAAGTAATAACTTTCCATGGTATAAACATGAAAAGTTAAAACTTTTTATAGTATTCGTCGAAAAGTATTAACTTTCCACGGTATAAACATAAAAAGTTAAAACTTTTTATAGTATTCCTCGAAAAGTAATAACTTTCCATGGTATAAACATAAAAAGTTAAAACTTTTTATAGTATTATACGAAAAGTAATAACTTTCCATGGTTTAAACATAAAAAGTTAAAACTTTTTATAGTATTCCTTGAAAAGTAATAACTTTAAATGGTATAAACATAAAAAGTTAAAACTTTTTATAGTATTCCTCGAAAAGTAATAACTTTCCATGGTATAAACATAAAAAGTTATACCTTTTTATAGTATTCCTCGAAAAAAAACTTTCCATGGTATAAACATAAAAAGTTAAAACTTTTTATAGTATTCCTCGAAAAGTATTAACTTTCCATGGTATAAACATAAAAAGTTAAAACTTTTTATAGTATTCCTCGAAAAGTAATAACTTTCCATGGTATAAACATAAAAAGTTAAAACTTTTTATAGTATTACACGAAAATTAATAACTTTCCATGGTATAAACATAAAAAGTTAAAACTTTTTATAGTATTCCTCGAAAAGTATTAACTTTCCATGGTATAAACGTAAAAAGTTAAAACTTTTTATAGTATTCCTCGAAAAGTATTAACTTTCCTTGGTATAAACATAAAAAGTTAAAACTTTTTATAGTATTACACGAATAGTATTAACTTTCCATGGTATAAACATAAAAAGTTAAAACTTTTTATAGTAATCCTCGAAAATTAGTAACTTTCTATGGTATAAACATAAAAATTTAAAACTTTTTATAGTATTTTTCGAAAAGTAATAACTTTCTATGGTATAAACGTAAAAAGTTAAAACTTTTTATAGTATTACACGAAATGTAATAACTTTCCATGGTATAAACATAAAAAGTTAAAACTTTTTATAGTATTACACGAAAAGTAATAACTTTCCATGGTATAAACATAAAAAGTTAAAACTTTTTATAGTATTACACGAAAAGTAATAACTTTCCATGGTATAAACATAAAAAGTTAAAACTTTTTATAGTATTACACGAAAAGTAATAACTTTCCATGGTATAAACATAAAAAGTTAAAACTTTTTATAGTATTATACGAAAAGTAATAACTTTCCATGCTTTAAACATAAAAAGTTAAAACTTTTTATAGTATTCCTTGAAAAGTAATAACTTTAAATGGTATAAACATAAAAAGTTAAAACTTTTTATAGTATTCCTCGAAAAGTAATAACTTTCCATGGTATAAACATAAAAAGTTAAAACTTTTTATTGTATTCCTCGAAAAGTATTAACTTTCCATGGAATAAACATAAAAAGTTAAAACTTTTTATAGTATTCAACGAAAAGTAATAACTTTCCATGGTATAAACATAAAAAGTTAAAACGTTTTATAGTATTCGTCGAAAATTAGTAACTTTCCATGTTATAAACATAAAAAGTTAAAACTTTTTATAGTATTACACGAAAAGTAATAACTTTCCATGGTATAAACATAAAAAGTTAAAACTTTTTATAGTATTACACAAAAAGTAATAACTTTCCATGGTATAAACATAAAAAGTTAAAACTTTTTATGATATTCCTCGAAAAGTATTAACTTTCCATGGTATAAACATAAAAAGTTAAAACTTTTTATAGTATTCCTCGAAAAGTATTAACTTTCCATGGTATAAACATAAAAAGTTAAAACTTTTTATAGTATTCCTCGAAAAGTAATAACTTTCCATGGTATAAACATAAAAAGTTAAAACTTTTTATAGTATTACACGAAAATTAATAACTTTCCATGGTATAAACATAAAAAGTTAAAACTTTTTATAGTATTCCTCGAAAAGTATTATCTTTCCATGGTATAAACATAAAAAGTTAAAACTTTTTATAATATTACACGAATAGTATTAACTTTCCATGGTATAAACATAAAAAGTTAAAACTTTTTATAGTATTCATCGAAAAGTAATAACTTTAAATAGTATAAACATAAAAAGTTAAAACTTTTTATAGTATTCCTCGAAAAGTAATAACTTTCCATGGTATAAACATAAAAAGTTAAAACTTTTTATAGTATTCCTCGAAAAGTAATAACTATCTATGGTATAAACGTAAAAAGTAAAAACTTTTTATAGTATTCCTCGAAAAGTATTAACTTTCCATGGTATAAACATAAAAAGTTAAACCTTTTTATAGTATTCCTCGAAAAGTAATAACTATCTATGGTATAAACGTAAAAAGTTAAAACTTTTTATAGTATTCCTCGAAAAGTATTAACTTTCCATGGTATAAACAAAAAAATTTAAAACTTTTTATAGTATTCCTCGAAAAGTATTAACTTTCCATGGTATAAACATAAAAAGCTAAAACTTTTTATAGTATTCCTCGAAAAGTATTAACTTTCCATGGTATAAACATAAAAAGTTAAAACTTTTTATAGTATTCCTCGAAAAGTATTAACTTTCCATGGTATAAACATAAAAAGTTAAAACTTTTTATAGTATTCCTCGAAAAGTAATAACTATCTATGGTATAAACGTAAAAAGTTAAAACTTTTTATAGTATTCCTCGAAAAGTATTAACTTTCCATGGTATAAACATAAAAAGTTAAAACTTTTTATAGTATTCCTCGAAAAGTATTAACTTTCCATGGTATAAACATAAAAAGTTAAAACTTTTTATAGTATTCCTCGAAAAGTATTAACTTTCCATAGTATAAACATAAAAAGTTAACACTTTTTATAGTATTCCTCGAAAAGTATTAACTTTCCATGGTATAAACATAAAAAGTTAAAACTTTTTATAGTATTCCTCGAAAAGTAATAACTATCTATGGTATAAACGTAAAAAGTTAAAACTTTTTATAGTATTCCTCGAAAACTATTAACTTTCCATGGTATAAACATAAAAAGTTAAAAGTTTTTATAGTATTCCTCGAAAAGTAATAACTATCCATGGTATAAACATAAAAAGTTAAAACTTTTTATAGTATTCCTCGAAAAGTAATAACTTTCCATGGTATAAACATAAAAAGTTAAAACTTTTTATAGTATTCTTCGAAAAGTATTAACTTTCCATGGTATAAACATAAAAAGTTAAAACTTTTTATAGTATTCCTCGAAAAGTATTAACTTTCCATGGCATAAACATAAAAAGTTAAAACTTTTTACAGTATTCCTCGAAAAGTATTAACTTTCCATGGTATAAACATAAAAAGTTAAAACTTTTTATAGTATTCCTCGAAAAGTAATAACTATCCATGGTATAAACATAAAAAGTTAAAACTTTTTATAGTATTCCTCGAAAAGTAATAACTTTCCATGGTATAAACATAAAAAGTTAAAACTTTTATAGTATTCCTCGAAAACTATTAACTTTCCATGGTATAAACATAAAAAGTTAAAACTTTTTATAGTATTCCTCGAAAAGTAATAACTATCTATGGTATAAACGTAAAAAGTTAAAACTTTTTATAGTATTCCTCGAAAAGTATTAACTTTCCGTGGTATAAACATAAAAAGTTAAAACTTTTTATAGTATTCCTCGAAAAGTATTAACTTTCCATGGTATAAACATAAAAAGTTAAAACTTTTTATAGTATTCCTCGAAAAGTAATAACTATCTATGGTATAAACGTAAAAAGTTAAAACTTTTTATAGTATTCCTCGAAAAGTATTAACTTTCCATGGTATAAACATAAAAAGTTAAAACTTTTTATAGTATTCCTCGAAAAGTATTAACTTTCCATGGTATAAACATAAAAAGTTAAAACTTTTTATAGTATTCCTCGAAAAGTATTAACTTTCCATAGTATAAACATAAAAAGTTAACACTTTTTATAGTATTCCTCGAAAAGTATTAACTTTCCATGGTATAAATATAAAAAGTTAAAACTTTTTATAGTATTCCTCGAAAAGTAATAACTTTCCATGGTATAAACATAAAAAGTTAAAACTTTTTATAGTATTCCTCGAAAAGTATTAACTTTCCATGGTATAAACATAAAAAGTAAAAACCTTTTTATAGTATTTCTCGAAAAGTATTAACTTTCCATGGTATAAACATAAAAAGTTAAAACTTTTTATAGTATTCCTCGAAAAGTAATAACTATCTATGGTATAAACGTAAAAAGTTAAAACTTTTTATAGTATTCCTCGAAAAGTATTAACTTTCCATGGTATAAACATAAAAAGTTAAAACTTTTTATAGTATTCCTCGAAAAGTATTAACTTTCCATGGTATAAACATAAAAAGTTAAAACTTTTTATAGTATTCCTCGAAAAGTATTAACTTTCCATGGTATAAACATAAAAAGTTAAAACTTTTTATAGTATTACACGAAAAGTAATAACTATCCATGGTATAAACATAAAAAGTTAAAACTTTTTATAGTATTCCTCGAAAAGTATTAACTTTCCATGGTATAAACATAAAAAGTTAAAACTTTTTATATTATTCCTCGAAAAGTAATAACTATCTATGGTATAAACGTAAAAAGTTAAAACTTTTTATAGTATTCCTCGAAAACTATTAACTTTCCATGGTATAAACATAAAAAGTTAAAAGTTTTTATAGTATTCCTCGAAAAGTAATAACTATCCATGGTATAAACATAAAAAGTTAAAACTTTTTATAGTATTCCTCGAAAAGTATTAACATTCCATGGTATAAACATAAAAAGTTAAAACTTTTTATAGTATTACACGAAAAGTAATAACTATCCATGGTATAAACATAAAAAGTTAAAACTTTTTATAGTATTCCTCGAAAAGTAATAACTATCTATGGTATAAACGTAAAAAGTTAAAACTTTTTATAGTATTCCTCGATAAGTATTAACTTTCCATGGTATAAACATAAAAAGTTAAAACTTTTTATAGTATTCCTCGAAAAGTATTAACTTTCCATGGTATAAACATAAAAAGTTAAAACTTTTTATAGTATTCCTCGAAAAGTAATAACTATCTATGGTATAAACGTAAAAAGTTAAAACTTTTTATAGTATTCCTCGAAAAGTAATAACTATCTATGGTATAAACGTAAAAAGTTAAAACTTTTTATAGTATTCCTCGAAAAGTAATAACTATCTATGGTATAAACGTAAAAAGTTAAAACTTTTTATAGTATTCCTCGAAAAGTATTAACTTTCCATGGTATAAACATAAAAAGTTAAAACTTTTTATAGTATTCCTCGAAAAGTATTAACTTTCCATGGTATAAACATAAAAAGTTAAAACTCTTTATAGTATTCCTCGAAAAGTATTAACTTTCCATGGTATAAACATGAAAAGTTAAAACTTTTTATAGTATTCCTCGAAAAGTATTAACTTTCCATGGTATAAACATAAAAAGTTAAAACTTTTTATAGTATTCCTCGAAAAGTAATAACTTTCCATGTTATAAACATAAAAAGTTAAAACTTTTTATAGTATTACACGAAAAGTAATAACTATCCATGGTATAAACATAAAAAGTTAAAACTTTTTATAGTATTCCTCGAAAAGTAATAACTATCTATGGTATAAACGTAAAAAGTTAAAACTTTTTATAGTATTCCTCGAAAAGTATTAACTTTCCATGGTATAAACATAAAAAGTTAAAACTTTTTATAGTATTTCTCGAAAAGTATTAACTTTCCATGGTATAAAACATAAAAAGTTAAAACTTTTTATAGTATTCCTCGAAAAGTATTAACTTTCCATGGTATAAACATAAAAAGTTAAAACTTTTTATAGTATTACACGAAAAGTAATAACTATCCATGGTATAAACATAAAAAGTTAAAACTTTTTATAGTATTCCTCGAAAAGTATTAACTTTCCATGGTATAAACAAAAAGTTAAAACTTTTTATAGTATTCCTCGAAAAGTAATAACTTTCCATGGTATAAACATAAAAAGTTAAAACTTTTTATAGTATTCCTCGAAAAGTAATAACTATCTATGGTATAAACGTAAAAAGTTAAAACTTTTTATAGTATTCCTCGAAAAGTATTAACTTTCCATGGTATAAACATAAAAAGTTAAAACTTTTTATAGTATTCCTCGAAAAGTATTAACTTTCCATGGTATAAAACATAAAAAGTTAAAAGTTTTTATAGTATTCCTCGAAAAGTATTAACTTTCCATAGTATAAACATAAAAAGTTAACACTTTTTATAGTATTCCTCGAAAAGTATTAACTTTCCATGGTATAAATATAAAAAGTTAAAACTTTTTATAGTATTCCTCGAAAAGTAATAACTATCTATGGTATAAACGTAAAAAAGTTATAACTTTTTATAGTATTCCTCGAAAAGTATTAACTTTCCATGGTATAAACATAAAAAGTTAAAACTTTTTATAGTATTCCTCGAAAAGTATTAACTTTCCATTGTATAAACATAAAAAGTTAAAACTTTTTATAGTATTCCTCGAAAAGTATTAACTTTCCATGGTATAAACATAAAAAGTTAAAACTTTTTATAGTATTCCTCGAAAAGTATTAACTTTCCATGGTATAAACATAAAAAGTTAAAACTTTTTATAGTATTCCTCGAAAAGTAATAACTATCTATGGTATAAACGTAAAAAGTTAAAACTTTTTATAGTATTCCTCGAAAAGTATTAACTTTCCATGGTATAAACATAAAAAGTTAAAACTTTTTATAGTATTCCTCAAAAAGTATTAACTTTCCATGGTATAAACATAAAAAGTTAAAACTTTTTATAGTATTCCTCGAAAAGTATTAACTTTCCATGGTATAAACATAAAAAGTTAAAACTTTTTTATAGTATTACACGAAAAGTAATAACTATCCATGGTATAAACATAAAAAGTTAAAA